>JAOXJJ010000001.1:17697217-17720218 GCA_025769935.1 Phoenix roebelenii | reverse complement strand
CACAAACCCTAACCCTAAGTCCCTAACTAAGGAGAAGTCGCGGACGGTGGAGTGTGGTCCTCGAGCCGCCGCGGTGGCCGTCGACGGAGAGGCAGAACTCGTCCGCACGGAGGAGGAGAGGGCGGAGGTGGAGATCTGGAGGAGAGGGCTCGGGAGGCGAAGAATCGGGAGCAGAGGAGAGGGGACTCGAGGACAGCACGAAACCTAACTCACGAAGTCGAGAGGTCGCGGGCAGTGGACGGGTTAAACGGGTCGCGCTGAAATTGGGCTGACGCAGGATGTTGGGCCGATGCAAATAAAACGAGCTGAAGCGGGTCTATCAGCCCAATAGCTAAACGGGTTAAACGGGTCAGACATCTAAAACTTGTATCCGATCCAATTAATAAACGGGTCAGATATCTAAAATCTGTATCCGACCCGAATCCGTTTAGACCAAACCCAAACCTGTTTATGGCGGGTCGAACACGGGTCGGGTTGGCGGGTCGGGTCATATTTTGCCACCCCTAGTTGAGATTAGATATAATTTATCAGAAAAGTAGAATTTCAATTGTGGATACTAGTAAATACGGTTGGTAGAGTTATTGGACAGTTATGGTGATAGTCATCCTCTTATTTGTGATACTGGCTCAGGAGCTGAACTATTTTCAGACATTTCATATGTTTCGAAATGCGAACAATATAACAGACTGGATCACTTTCTTTGTTGTCCGACACTTCGGAAAGAATATCTGAACATTTGTAAGAGACATATCTCTTTTTTTATACTTTTTATTTTTTTTAATTTGGCAGGATGTATTCACGACTATATAAATTTCCCCTTCTTTTATTATTATTATTATTATTATTATTATTATTATTATTATTATTATTATTATTATTATTATTATTGGACGGCGTTTGCCGCGACCAAGTTCGTACTTTGTCTACACGCCTTTAATCTCAAACCAATAAACATTCGACCTGCCGCAGCAAGCTTTGAATGAAGTGACGCAGCGGAAGGCCAGCAGCAGATCGAGGCGAGGCGACTTCTCGCGCACCCCAGCTTCACCCAGAGAGCAGACACGATGCAGATCTTCGTGAAAACCCTAACCGGGAAGACCATCACCCTCGAGGTCGAAAGCAGCGACACCATCGACAACGTCAAAGCCAAGATCCAGGTCTCCTCTTCCCTCCAAGGCCCCTTTTTGCTCTAGGGTTGTCTTTGTTCTCGCCCATCTGTCGATCTTTTGATACGATAGGAATCCATCGATCATAGATTGAGCGAATTGGTTCTCTTCCTGATCTTGTCATATTCTCAATTTGATAGATTCATTTTTTCCCCCTCTTTTTAATTGTTATATATTAATTCACTTGTTCTCTCCTTTTTATCTTGATGGATTTGATCCAGTGTTTTTGATTGCTTGATATGCCAGTCTCCTGTGCTTGTTGGAGAGGGTAAACTAGAGAGGAGAAGGGGACTAGATACTATTTCTGAACTTAGGACGGCTGCTCCTACCGTGGTGGGTGGCAAGATTATTTTCTTTGTGATATTTGATTCATCATGGTAGGTGTTCTAATTATGGTCTTAATAAATAGTAGCAATTGTACTATATAATGGATCCAAATTAGGATTGACATCAGGAGGAGTGTTGATGTATGGTCGACAGCCGGGCGTAGAAATATGTCAGAAACTATGAAATGTAACTAAATTAGGATCCGTAAAGCCAATCCCGTTCAAAGGCTAGATGATAATGAATATGATTATGGTAAATGCTTGGCATGGAGCACACCCTTGTCTCGGCGATGCAGGACTATGGTTAGAACTGCAGTGTTGGTCTGAGAAGCATACACGTGTTGTATACATAACTTATGGAGGCAAAATCCATAAGGGCATTATTAAAATGATGTTACTGTTGGGCAGGAATAAAATTAGGTGGTATGCCAATAGGACTTAGTCCGGCTGATTGGCACCCTTCTCAGTGCATTGCACTGGGGGAGAGTTCTAGATTCGAACCTAGAAGGTGGCATTGTCATCATATTTCATAAAAAAGAGAAAAATGAATATGGTGGTAGGTTTTGGTTATGAATCATAGATGGGAAGCAGCAGTGTCCAGTGTGTCCCTTTTTGCCTATATGTCGTATTTACTTTGCGAGGATATTATTTTGACACTTCACAGGTTCTCTTTAGGGGATACGTCATCTTGATTTCTTATGTATTCTGCTACACCAAAGTAGATATACATGTATGATGTCCCGAGAAGTACTTATTTTATTTTGTTTCCTTTGAGGCTAATTTCACGTGTCATAGGCATGAGAGAGTGATTTCTTCTTCCCTAGCTTTTAAGTTTGTCTTCCATCTTTTTGAAAAGTAATTTACAGAGACAATGTAGGATGGCCTTGAAAGTAGACTCACTATAAGAATTTAAACTTTAAACATTGGATCCAATTATGAAAATGTTTTTCCAATTGTATATTTTAAAGAGGATGCTGTTTTTGCTGGCAAGAGAAGCCGGATTCCTTTACAAGACATGGTACATGTGCTTCATTTATTTTTTTTAAGAAAAGGAAATAAGTTATGGGATAACGCTAAGAAGTCCACTTTGTATAATGACTATAGAGTCTTTCATTTTGAATTGTTTTAAGTCCACTTTGTATAATGACTATAGAGTCTTTCATTTTGAATTGTTTTTCTTTTGGCTGATAGTGTCATCCACCATTAAAGATGTGATAGATATGTTCAAACATCAAAGATGATTTCTTTGAATTGCTTGTAAGGTGGTCAACAAAGTACTTGGAGTAAAGAGGCATACAGTTGCTGGACCATAAGAGGGTATGCCAAGGAGAGGGGACTATACTAAGAATATCAATACTTCAACCACCATGGGAGACGAGCCAGCTCTCAAAGGTGAGACTATTAGATGTAGGTTGTTCTATGGAACGTAAGAAAGGCAGATATGATCTCAATGGATGAAGGTTCAATTTAGGGTCTGAATTTTTACGCATTGCTAAGCTTAGAATACTTCATTGCAATATTAAATGGAGACCGGAACACCATAGCTAATTAATCCTTTAGAAATTTTACAGGATGTGGGTCAAAAATCTTTCTAAATTGTAATACTAATAGTCAATCTCTTCTTTAACCTCTTAGGTAGAGGTATAAAATGAATTAAAAAGGAGAGAAATGAGATTTCTGCTGTGGTCACTGCAAAGGATTTCTTAATCTCTTGGAGAAAGCTCCCTGCAATGGCATTGGGTGAGATATCTGTGGCTAAAGATGTAAGCTAAGGGCTGTGCAGGTATAGGTAAGAGAAGTAACTTGTAGTGAGTGGTGATTATTGTTCACATAAGATTCATCAAAGTTGTAGAGGATTAGAGGTCAAAGGAGCTCAACTCTTATGGATTACAATTGCAATTGGAAGGTTTCCTCTCAATTTTGAAAGGAAGAATAGATGAGGCTACTTCTGTTCAATCAAAATCCAACAAAAAACAAAACTTATCAGATCAAGGAAGCTGAAAACATGTCAAACCAGATGACCAACTAAGATGCAGAAAAATAAAAATGGGTTTCCAAGATATGATGAGATATCAATTTCCACATATTCCAACTTTTGATTTCATCATCACATGGAAATAATCAATTAGAGAAAAAAGAGGTCTTCTGGTCTTTTCCGTATGAGTATAAACAAACACAATGTTATTGTGACAAGGCAAATATTTAATAAACAAAATTTCCAGAAATCAAGAAGAATATCTATTTCCTCCTATTCAAACATTTATTCTAATCCCTATTGCATGACAATAATTAAATGAAATCCATTCCTAAATGAATACCTGGCAAGGGCAGGGTTGCTGTGCGCTTCCCCATCAGGTTTCCTCCTTCTCCATGTTGGACTTGGACCTCTTCTCTTCCTCTTCAAAATATCATGCTTCTTCATTTTGACCCTGTGGAGATCCTTCTCACCTTCATGCATTTCTTATTACTCTTGAAGAACTTGATCTTTCTCCACTTGCCAACCAACAAAATATTCCAACTTTGAGGACTAGATAGTAGAATAAGATCCATATAAGATCCATAGATCAATAATATATTGCGGAATTAAGAAGGAACCCCATTTCAGCATCTGTCATTAGAGAACATCACCTTCAAAACAAATTTCGATGTGAATCTCTCCTCTTCTTTTGAGGTTATTCATCGAAGTCTAGGTGCATGTGCGCACGGAGGAAATAGAGAGAGCAAGGTTTGCTATGCCGGTTTCGGAGCCCATACTGGTCAGCCATCAGCAAGATTCGGTAAGCTCCTGTGCCGTTCCGTGCTGAGCCCGTACCAACATAGCATAAAGGGTGAGGGAGCCGGAGATGGAGAATGGGAGAGAGGAAAAGAGAGAGAGGGGGAGATGAAGGGAGAGGGAGTGAGAGTTGCAGGAAGGGCCTTGAAGGGCCAGAGTAGGGGCTCCACCCTCTGGACCCCTGTATCGTTCGAAACAAGGGTCCGTCGGGGCTTCTTTTTTATGTTAAAAATTTTAAGTGAAGTCGGCGAGGGGTTTGCCGACTTCACTTAAAATTTTTAAAATAAAAAAAGAAGTCCAAATTTTAAGTGAAGTTGGCAAACCCATCGCCAACTTCACTTAAAATTTTCAATATAAAAAAGGGGTCCAGAGAGCGAAGTCCCCGCTCCGGCTATTCAGGGCCCCTTCGGCGGTCCTCTCCCCCTCTCCCTTTCTCCCTTCCTCTCTCTCTTTCTCTCTTTCCTTCTCCCTCTCCCTCCACCTGCCAATTTACTGTTTTGAATGCAGAAACCGTCCCGGTTCGCTACCGGCATGGCTCGGTATGCCCCGAACCAGGCGGTTCGGGATGGTTCCACATTCCATAAGAAAGAGATTGGCTGAAATCTTGCATGACTTTTCTTTTTTGGAGGATAGGGTGGGGAGAGATAAAGAGAGACCAGTGAGAGTGGCACAGCTACAAATTTGAGCAGGTAGAAAACTTGAAATAGAAAACTTGAGCAGGTGTGTTATCTCCCATATTTACTTAAAGTGGCCTATTTAATCAAGAGAGGAAAATAGTAGGAACGATATTTTGTCCAGAAACATGGTAGAAAAGAATCTACGGTTGAAATTTGAAACCCTTCTTTTTATAATATAGTGTATATTTATTCATTAATTCTTCTGATTTATTTATACTTTTCTAGTCATATATATGTGTATATGTATGTTGTATGCACACGCATATGTGTGCATATGTGCGTGTTGTATACATACACATATACAGTGATTAGGATTTTTAAAGTTTTAGTTGGAGATTTATTGTGTTATTGATCAAATCATATTGATAATACCTCTCTTTGCAAGGCTAACCTTGTTGAATCGAAAATTTCATGTTCCTTCTTTTCTTTGAATGGACAACTAACTTAATGGAAAATCAGGTGGAGAATGATTGAAAAGGGTCATGTTGATCTTTTCAGATACAATATAATCCGTCAAGGTTTGTGAACATTCTATATTTATTTCTCAACCTAGTATCAACTCTATATGTTTCTATTAGATTCTTTACTAGTGCAATTTTAGGAACATGGGCTTTATATAACCTAGAATACCAATTGGAGCAAAGAAAACCTACCTGATTAGTTATAAAATCTAAGTTTATACAACCTGGGAGTAAGCATATGGATTTCACCTAGATTTGGAAGTTGTTTTTGGAGTACAAGAGAATTGGCAAGGTTGGATACATGCCCAAAGGTAGTTCAAGACAAAACCAATTGGGAGCATGGGCTTGCTACGAAACCTAGAATACCAGTTGGAGAGATCGAAAACCTACCTGATTAGTTATACAATCTAAGTTCATGCAACCAGGGAGTTAGCATATGAATTTCACCTAGATTTGGAAGTTGTTTTTGGACTATGAGAGAATTGGAAAGGTTGGATACATAGGTAGATCAAGACAAAACCAATTGGGAACAAGCCAATTTGGATCTATCTAGGTGGTAAGAGCTAATTTGTTGTTATTCTTATTGCATTCTTTATGGAAGTCAATGGTATTAGATTTAATATATTGCTCAAGTAAATCCTCTCAATCTTGGACTATCTTGAGAAATCCACCTCAATACAAAAATGAAATAAATAATTCAGTTCAAAACTGTTCATCAGCGACAAAAGATGTTCTTATAAGTGAGCTAGTTGAGAAATTTTTTGAAAATAAATTACTTCATGCTCGCTTAACCTTTAGCTCAATTTAGGCTTATTGAGCCGAAAACAAAAGAAGGTTCTTTTCTTTGGGAAAACAAAAGAAGATTCTTTGGATCTGTTTGTTTGAGGGTAATCTAGTATGAAAAAATAAATTTCATGTCAGATTAACATATTTGGTATGAAAAGTAGATGTGAGAGATGGTAAAATAAATAGTGGGTTCCATGTCTATTTTTTTGAAAGGGAAAGTAAAATAAATACCACCCTAGGTGGTATTTGTTTTCGCACACTAAATTATCGAGTGAAGGTAATCCAAAATTATTATTTCTTGACGAAAATACCCTCTTTTATATTATATTAATATTATATTAATTATATTATATAATTAACATATGTTATATTAATAATATATTAATATATTATAAGTTTTGCATGTATGAACATTTTTTTTGTTCTCATTGAATAATTTTCTTCGTGTTGAATCGGTGTGATATGAAAGTAGAAATATTGATGACTTTGATCCAAGGTTTGCTGTACTGATGCATAACAAGTACTGAAATGAATCTTGGTATGGGAGCATATCACGACTTGGTACACCAAGCCAACCCCCATATCATACTGATATTGTACCAGCATGATACCGGTACAGGGTCTAATATCGGGATAGCGAACCTTGCTCTGATCTATAATTTATAATAAAGTTATTATATAGATTAATTAATAAGATTGTAAATTAAAAAAATCGAGGTTATATAAAATTGTAAATTTGTAGAGCTAGCAAGGGCTCTGTACATGTCAACTTAAGGCTTTTTTGTCAATTGTTATACTCTAGGAACCTCTCCCTAAGCTAGAAATATTCAAAAATTTAACAAAATTACTTTAACAAAATTCAGACATTCGTGTTTACTCAATCCAAGGCCTATATAAATATAATGTGAAAATTGGTTTTACAACATTAACAGCGATGCTTTATGCTTAAAGCAATGTCCATGGTTGAACAACATGGTTTCATGCTTTTCAAGGTTAAAGACATCTCCGTTCTTTAATATTAGATTGAGTGTTTTATGGATGATGCTGCAGGACAAGGAGGGTATACCCCCAGATCAACAAAGATTGATTTTCGCTGGAAAGCAGTTGGAAGATGGCCGAACCTTGGCTGATTACAACATTCAGAAAGAGTCAACACTGCATCTGGTTTTAAGACTTAGGGGTGGAACAATGATTAAGGTGAAGACACTTACTGGAAAGGAAATTGAAATTGACATTGAGCCTACTGATACCATTGATAGGATCAAGGAGCGCGTTGAGGAGAAAGAAGGGATTCCACCAGTCCAGCAAAGGTACTTTTTCTTTGAAATTTGTCTTATATAAGTTATCTGATCTATCTTAGCTGCTATTGTTCTCGTGACATCTGTGTCGTCTAGTATATCTTCAGATCTATTTTCTATAGGATTATTTATCTCCATCAAAATATTATTCCATTTTAATATTTGCAGTTCACATCATGTTATGTCTAACAGAAATTTCTTTACAATTTGACTTCCATCTAATTACTGTTATTAGGTTTTATATTGACATTTGGTCTTGCTTGGCACTTTCTACTTTAAGGTGCAATTTCAGATGATATTCTCTTTTTATTCTCCTTGTTCCTTGAAACTTGTTTATCAGCATGGTTGATTTCTGCACTAGAAACTTTTTAATTTTTTGCCTTCGTTAACGTTTACATGAACATTTTTTAACAATTCCCTTGTATATACCGAGAAACAAGTCTTAGTATGGAACCAAAGAATTGGCTATGATACTCTGATCACGTTACACATATAGGAGATGGGTTAGTGGTGAAATAATGTAACCATGTTATCTCATTTTCATGTTATTTTAAGACCGCCAGGAAATGAAGGAACATATATGTTGCATTGCAATTTTCTGCTGGATTATTTCCAAACCTGGCTAGCTCTCGTCCCAAATTTCTGAACAATGATTTCAAACAGCTGAGCTACTAAATTGTGGCTAAAATCTTAAATTGGCGTTCCAGTTTGTCTTCTTGAATGTAGTCTTTTAGATGATTAGGTAAGCAATTAGCTACAGATTATCCCTTCCATTTTACCAGCTACATTGATCTTACATATAAATATTGAAGGTTATTGCCTACTTTATGATCCTCTCTGTCAAACTTTTAAAATTAGAATTAGGTTTATTGCAGACTGCAGCTAATGGATTTTTTCTGCTGTTTCACATAGACTTTGATCAGGCTTCTTTAGTTTCATGAACTTGAAGGATAGCAGTGTAGTTACTAACAAATGAAGGTGGTGGGATTTGACCAACACACTCATGCAGAGAGAGAGAGAGAGAGAGAGAGAGAGAGAGAGAGCATTCTTGATTTATATGGTTCATCATGTACTTGGCCCTCCAGCACTACTAGCGCCCTAGTTGTGGCTAGTTGGTTCGTTGGCAAGAAATATCCAAATTTCTTTCTTTTTTCATTTTTTATATTTTTAGGCATTCTTGTAGATTATTTATTACTGGTATGTGAAACATAGTTGACTTTCCACCGTTTTGCTCCAAGAATGTTGTGGCTCCCTAGTGTTACTGTGGATTCAGATTCATAATGTAGATAGCCTGAGACGTATCTTGCACTAATAAGCTTCGAGTTAAACTTTATAGATAGAGTTGCAGCCCATGCTAGTGCAAAACTGGAACTCTGTGGCATAGCGATCTCAGGTGAAGAATGACGTGATATTTTTAGTATATGAGTGGTATCCTTCATTTTTTTCAGATGACTTATTTGTGAATTGTCCCTTGAAGTTGCAATTACTTTAATCGCATACTGATGGTAGCAAGGTTAATAAATCCTTACTCATAGTATAAGTAGTGTTTTTTGAATGGTAATATAAGCTTACTGTTGAGCTTCCAGTCAATATGTTTTTTTCCCCTTGTAACTTTATACTGCAAAATCATTTGTGCTTCTCTACCATGGCAAACAAACTTTGTTTGTATCTTTTAACTACAAAATTATAACCTTGCATTCTTTTTTATAATGAGAGCAATTTCTGTTTAGTTTAGGTGGCTAATATCAAAACTCCTAGGTGGTGAAGGATGGTCTATTACTAATACTGGCTGAACTTTTGGCAGCTTGTTTTGTTTTTTGAGGTGTCTCTCTCTATCAGGTTGCATTTCCCGAAGATCTCAGTATTTCATCTCCTTATGCAGGCTCATATATGCAGGAAAGCAGCTCGCTGATGACAAGACTGCCAAGGACTACAACATCGAGGGTGGTTCTGTACTTCATCTGGTGCTTGCTCTAAGGGGTGGTCTGTAGCAGGAGCTTCATGTATATACTACTGCAAAAATGAGGGGGCCATGGTGTGTTTTCGCAGCTCTCTGACATCCAAAAAAAATACTTGGCACTTTTTGGGCCTGGTTTGCTATATTCTGAATAGAGGCAAGTTTGCTGCTGTTATTGAAATAACATGAATGCTTAAACTGATTGCACTTGCTAGCTTCAAGACTTGCATGTTGGATATTATGCTCTTCCTGTTATTCAGGCTTTCTATAGCTGTGTTGCAATTTCTTTCTTTCATACTCGTAAGAGATACATGTAATAGTGTTATTACAGATCTAGTCCATGGCAGCTGTCAAATTTGGGCAAGATCTTATGGAGGAATTGCTGGAGAACATGGAGGCGGCAAGGTGGTCCTGGAGAGGTCCATTGTAATCCTAAGTGGTTGAACATAAAGAATTTTATGATGGCTTGTTGGAGTGTGAAATTTAATGTGCACAACTATATTCTTGTTTTAGATTTTTCTGGTTGGGTCAGAAACGATACAGTAAGATATGCAAGTAACTAAAATGGTGGAGGGATTCGTTTTCTACCGTTTTAGTTGGTCCGAAATAAAGAAATATATGTCAGTAATTAATATGTTTGATTGACGTATGAATCAGCCAACTTGGTCATTCTGAATAGATACAGGTGTAACATATGAAATCGTATGGGTATCATTCATGTTTGCATGTATATGTGTCTATTTCGGGTCAATTAAAAATAACAACTTACAAAACCTTGACCTCTACCTACACCCTACCATGAGTCATTTTGGGTTGCCCATTTAATGCTTACCTAATCTGTTTTGCAACATTTAAGCCCAAATAAAACCACGCTAAGATTTGATCCCTAGTAAATCTATGCTCATCTATCATATCCAATTCTTACAATGCCTACTGACCACTTTCTAAAATGATTTAAATAACTAGCATTTAGAAAAGATTAATCACTCGATTTTTTTTTTTAATAGATTATGACTCAACCCAATCTAGACTATTTTAAACTATTTCCATCCAAATGGAATTCTACCCTCATAATCTAAGTTGGGAAGTTTGACCCATATATAATCCTTTAAAGTTTGGGCAAGAAATGTGACCCACCAGACCCTAACTGAAAAAACTCTTGATCCAAACTCGATCGAATTTGGCACAGATTTTTAGGCTCAATTTTTGCCACCCCTGCGAGTGAGCAATGGCCTCTCGGCTGAATAGACAAATGACTCGAAACAATCTAATAGTGTTGAGTCATGGGTGGGTTTGTGTGGCTTTGGGTTCCCTAAGACGCTGAATTTCTAGGCTAGTTGCAGTGGTGGCTTGCAGAGCTGTTAGTGTCCTGTACTCAACGAGAAATTGATTCTTGTGACATTTTAACAATGTAACTAGAAATAACATTCATAACAAATGTTGTCCCATATATTTATAGTATGATATGAATTGTTACTCCAAAAGCGTTATCTAGCATTATCTAAGATATTTTTTTAATGTTTTCTTGTAACTTTCAATCGTTTATCATAGGCTTCCCAATCCTCTGCATTCTTCAATCAGAAATTTAAGACTAAAAATGACAAGCACATAACTTGAAGATAAAGGTTTCAAAAATTCTTTAAAATTATTAATGCATGTTGAAAGGGGTGAATTATCACAGGATAATACTGGTCACTATACTTCCCGACGTTTAGATATTAGAAAATTATAATTTTTGCAAAGCCATTATTTACACGCATGTGTAAAATAATATCTACGTTTCGGCCATTGTCCCATAGCAGTTTCACTCAAAAGTTTACTTGGACTTTTGTATCAGTAAGTTTACATGTTATCTTTTTAGGCATTTAGGCACCAAGCTAGTAGTAACCAATAATTTCTAACATCAGTATGTGCTACATGGCACTTCAAATATCGCTTGTAGATTACAAGATGAGTTCACTTATTGTTGTCCTAATAAATTTTACATTTTTAATTATCTCTCAAGCATTTACTAGAGATTTGAAGATAAAGAAACATTTAAAAAAACTAGAGTTATGATGCTTGTGCTATTGATTTTTCAAAATATATGGTCAAATTCTGGGTGTAAATATTTTTTATAAGTAAATCTTAAACTGGTAATGTGGATAGATAATTTAGCATTAAATACGAATTATTTATATTTCAGTAAAATAAATCTTACAGTAGTTTTGAATTATTTATGTTGGTCATAAATTTATAAAGATGTTTTTCTTTCCACAAACACTCAGCACGTGGGCACACAAAAAAGAAACAACTGACAAAGCTTGAACACAACAATATTGTGCATTGGTCAAAAAAACAAATGGTAGCCATACTTTGCTTTGGACATTTAGCAATAATTAATCCCTAAAATACTAACTATTGTCACTGAATCTTGGACCGAGGTTGGAGCGCAGCTCGGATGAGACCCTAAGGTCAGCAGGAACTGAGCTGGACAGGTTGGCCGAGGCAAGGGGAAGCTAGTCTCCTCCGAGGATAGCTTGCAAAAAGTCCGCTTGCCAGAGGGTTTTCGACGGAGAATCTCCAGATGCCTAAGTTAGGATGGAAAAGCAACAATATGGAAGGAAGAGTGTTTCAGAAAAGTAGAGTTCTCTGTAAGTGAATGAACAACATATCTTATATTTCCTAGGTGAGGTCTTCTGGGCTTCTCCTTTATATAGGGCAACCTATTTTATTATTACCTGAGTTGATGTGACATGCGTCAGTCACCAGGCAATAGCCAGTCATATGTTTATGACATGGGCATCATTTTGCGTGAGCAACATATGGTACTGATTGCACGTCGAATTTAAAACAGCCACAACTACTGGTTGCCAGAACTCTCAGTCCTTTCCGGCACATGTCAATTGGCTCCTCGGCTGATCGGCACCTCGATTTACTAACTCCTCGGTTGGCGCCAAAGTTGTTTACCTCGATTTATACCGAGGTCAAGAAGGTCGTTCCGGTCCAAGGTCGAGGTGTCCAATATTCCTCCTATCACTTGCCCCCCACTTTCGAGACCAAGCTGCATTTTAGTTCGGACGACAGAAGTTACGTCGTCACCTCGATCGAGGACAGAACTTTTGTGGTATTTAATGCGTCGATTGGTCTTCCCGAAGAGTCACTGAATCTAGGGTGTCCTGAGGATTATCATTATAGAGTTGTCCTGAGGCATCATTAATGCAGCGATCTTGATGGATCGCTCGCGGCATATCCCGAGATGGTTGAATTTGCTCGAGTAGTTGAATCAACGCTCTGATAAGGGTTGTCCTTGCCTCTATATAAGGGCATTCCCTCCCTTCAATTTACACACTTGCTTCATTTGCTCCTCCGCCCGAGTATTCAAGTGTCTAAGCTCCCAGGTGGCGCTCCGGCAAAGTTCCTTTTCTCTGGCTCCGACGTCCTCCGCACTCTTCTATTTTTGGTGGGTACCCCTTCCTTAGTTGCTTGGCCCTTTCTTCTTGTTTTCTCCCTTTTCTTCGTCTTTTCTTTTGTCTTTCTCTTCATCCCTGTCACCATGAATGAAGCCGAGGTCAATGCCTTGGAGGGGAGCCAGTCGTCTGACCACTCTCCTTAAGCTCGGCAGTCATTGCCTCTGGCTGAGCCCAAGGTCTGATCGGGCCTAGACTACGAGGTGTCTATCCTTATGTAGGAGAAAATGAATCTCGTCCGAGCCCAACACTTTCCCTCTTGAGTTCGTCTTTGAGTTTGCCGATTCCAATGACCGAGTGACTCGTCCCCCTTCTTCTTGACTTGGCCAGTACGAGAAGACTCTTAGGGTCGAGCTAAGACTCCCCCTCAATATACTTTCTTTGTCAAGCTGAGGAGGGTTTATTGTCTCATCATGATAGAATTGGTCCCGAACTCGTGGTGGGTCCTCATTGGCTTCTTTTCTCTCTGCCTCTTTTGGAATATTCATGCCTCAGTTTTTCTCTTCCGGAGGTGCTTCACTCTAAAGAGGCACCCTCAGGACTGCAACTGGTGGTACTTTTGTTCTTAGAAAAATTGCTAGTTGATCCGAGGTCTCCCTCCTCTATCCATGGATGGAAAGGAAGATTCTTCTTCATTTTCTCCAAGCAGCCATGGCAGTTTGAAACCTATGGAGGATACCTTGGAGAAATTTGAATCGGCCCCCAACGTTGTTTGGTGATGATCAAGGGTCCTTGGATACACTTCTGAAATTCCGATCCAAGATTCTTGCATTACAGGAGTTGTTGTCTAAGGAGACACTGATCAATATCGGTCTGAGCCCAACTGAACCCCACAGTAAGCTTCTTCTAGATTTATTCCATCTTTTCTCCTCAAAATTATTGTCTAAACTTGTCCTTGGTTTTGCAGCTATCGTAGCAATGAAGACCGACTTGGAGGTGATCCGCAAGAACATGTAGAAGAGGTTGACTGCTGCGTCTAGGGGCGAGCACCCAAAAGAAGAAGCCAAAGGGGAAATCCTCCTCCGTCCCCACTATTGAAGGTGCTGCCAGGGCTGCTGTTGCTACTGATGAGGCCTTGGTTCCCGAGGTCTCCCCTGAGGTGTTGGAACCTCGGAGGAAGAATGTGGAGCTTGACCTTGAGGTCGAGATCGTGTCGCCAATTAGGTCGGCCCCTCCGGAGGAAGTTATCCTCGCCCAACCATCCACCACCTTGCCTTCTCTCTGGTCATCCTCCGAGGCTCGTACCTCAGTTTGGTCTAGCTCGGGTTCGTTCGTCCTATCTGAGGAGGCTCCATCAGCCCCAGCCAGCACCTCTAAGTTCTTCGTCCCGAAGTGATCGGTCCAAGAGTTTGACTCGACCTTGATGACCATTGGGGTGGCGAAGAAGATGGTACGAGCTATGTGACTCTAAGCCAACAACGAGCTCATGCACTCCTTCAATGTCCAAGAGTTGATCAACAGGGCCTTCTCCTCAGCCATTCGGATAAGTCTCTGCTTCACACATTTTCTTGCTAAGTCACCCATTTTGATTATCAACTCTTCTTTTTTTCAGCAGGTCCATGAGGTTTACTACATGTATAAGCCGATCTCAGTGCTTAGGAGGCATGGCTCAAAGCTCAAGGTAAAGCTGAAGCCTACCGAGGAACGAGCCTAGCAAGCCGAGGAGAGGGTGAAGGCTGCCAAAGACAAGGTCGAGTCAGCGGAAGCCCAAGCCTCGACCGCACTGACCTAGACAATAACCAAGGAGAGCCAACTACGTATGGCCAGGAGGCTTTCTGAATTGCCGATTAGAAGATCATGAAGCTTTCTATGAAGCTGGCTCAGGCCGAGCAGAATCTCGCCGAGGCCTAGGAACTTATCCTCTAAGCCAAGGGGATGGTTGCCGAGGCCAAGGTGATGGGCATCCAAGACAAGAAGAGGGCTGCTAAAGTAGTTGAGGAGTATCTTGCCTTGGACTAGCTCCAGTATGAGTTCGCCTAGAATGTGCTCGATGCATTCACAAAGGAGGGACTTCTTCGGCTTCTAGCTTGACTCCGACGTCGGCGACGGTGAAGTCGGCAAAGTCGGTAGCGGCAATGGGGGAGAAGGTGAAGAATGAAGTACTTTGCCTCTTCATTTTTAGCTTTTTTGCTTGGATTAGCTGAGCTCAATGTACTTCATTTTTTGCTCGACCTTTGTCGAGGTTGATGTACATCGCTTTTTGTTCAGCCTTCGTCAAAGTCAATGGATATATTCAAAAATAATGAAAGTACAAATTTTTTTCAAAGTACTTGTGTTCGGTCCTTGCATGCGTTGTTTACTTTTTGCTTATGTTCAGGTAATTGCTCCAAACTTTCCTTGATGCTTCTTATATTCAGTTCCGACCACGGAATCAGCAAGAATTTTTAGCCTATCTTAGGCTTCTCAATTGGTCTCTCTGGAGTTCGTCTCCAGTTCAATTCCAAGTGAGCTCAGATTGAGGAGGCCCTAGGTCGGCCTAAGGTGTCTCCTTAGTTGGCCTCTCTGGAGTTTATTTTCAAAGAATTCCAAGTGAGCTTGGCTTGAGGAGGTCCTAGGTTGGCCCAAGATGTCTTCTTTGTTGATCTCTCCAGAGTTTGTCTCTAGAGGAATTTCGAGTGAGCTCGGCTTGAGGAGGTCCCAAGTCAGCTCGAGGTGTCCCGAGTCAAATATGCTTGTCATAATGGTCCGATCTGAAAAATAGAAATATAACAAGAAGATTTTTTTTAGAAGTTCGGACTACAATGAACCTTACTGATAATAAATATGAAGGTTGTCAGAGTTCCAAATTCATAGAATCGGAGAGCCGCCGAGGTGCTCCAACCTATATGCTCTTGCCGTACTACTTCGTCTACTTAGTATGGGCCTTTCCAATTTAGGCTCAACTTTTTAAGTTTTTCTAGTTGTAAAGCTTCGGCCTTTCTCAAGATGAGGTCGTCAGTTGGAAAAGCTTCCCTTTGACCCTTAAGTTGTAGTACCGAGTTGCCTTCCACTGGTATGCCGCCATGCAAATTTGAGCTCGTTCTCAGGTTTCTTTTAGTAGATCAATGTTGGCTCGGAGCTAATCTGAGTTCAAGTGGTCATCAAAGTTCTCCACTTGAAGCAACCGAAGTCCGATCTCCAGTGGGATCAACGCTTTCATTCCAAAAGCAAAGTTGAAGGGCATCTCCCCAGTAGGGACTTGAGATGTTTTCTGGTATGCTTATAAGACATCGTATAATTCTTTGGTCCATAGTCTTTTGGCTCAGTCTAGTCTCAACTTTAGCCCTGGTAGGATTGTTTGGGATGTCACCTTGGCCTCTCCATCGGTCTGAGGGTATGCTACTAAAGTGAACCGGTGGTCGATTTCGAGCTTGGTGAAAAACTTTTTAATCGAGCATTGTCGAACTAGAACCCATTATCTGTGATGATTACTTGTGAAAGTTTGAACCTGCAAATTATGGCTTGCCAAACAAAGTCTCAAGCTTTCGCCTCGGTAATCTGAGCTACGAAGAGGAACTTGCGCTGCCCAACTGCCACTAAAAAAGGTTGGAAAATGTCGATCCCCCACTATGTGAATGGGCAAGAGGCGCCGATCAACATCAATGGCACCGCTTGTTACCGTTGGATATTTGCATGGCATTGGCATTAGTCACACCTCTTAACGAAGTCAGCCATTGTAGGGTCATCAAGTAGTATCCTTGTTGCAAGATTTTGTAGGCCACAGATCTGCCCCCAGGTGCTTGCCATAGATTTCTTCATATACTTTCCAAAGTATGTAATCTGCCTTGGTCGAACTTCTATTATTAACAAGTATTCTGTTTATGTTATTGATAGAGGAAAAAACGGATTGTTCAGCACACAACTAAAAGGTTGCCTAGTTTCGGCCCAGTAAATACCAACGATGAATGACTGAATCTTCACATCAGCCCAGAGTCAGCACGTCCTCGAAACTCCGCCTAAAGCTCCACCAACTTCGGACATTCGCCGACTCCCCCGACCAAGTTCGGGATGCCTCCAGACAAACGCCGACCCATCCCGACCAGGCACCAACCCCAGCAATACACAGCATATGCTCCAACCCTCGAGCTCGGAGCGCTCCCTCGAGTACACCTCGGAATCCAAGAAACCGAGCCGCTCCCAGTCTCCACCAAGCCGGCCTCACCAAATGCATGACGCGACTACTTAACAAGCTCGGCCTCGCCAACAACCATATCCACGTGTGAGCCTACGCCCACCTATGTGGTCGTACTCCACCACACTGCCGTGTCATATCTCCATAACCAGCCAATAGCGGTCAGACGGCACCTTGACTACTCCAACCATACCTTGCTGTGATTGTCAATGCTCTACCGTTCTTAAGAACGGGCTATACCGCGTGTCACCAATTTATCTGAGCTGTACACCATCCGGCTCAGAGCCATATTTCCTCATGACGGGGGCTAACAGTACCTCCATCACCTGGGCCAAGCCACCGAGGCTATAAATAGCTTGGTCAGGTAATTCATAAGGGACCTTTTGGCTGGACCAAATTTGCCCGCTCTAACTTGATTGTCGGAGTGTCCTCATCGGAAAAACCGGTGAGGCTTTGTGCATATCCGCGGCCGTCGCGCAGGAGGTGATTCTCGTCTTTCCATTTTCACACCGACGGCTCCCTCAGCTCCACTGGCGTGGTCACCCTCGAGCCAGATTTGAATCACAACATATTTGGCGCTAGAGGAAGGGAAATGACTACAACATTGTCATAAGGAGTCAGCTCCTCCCAAGTTAGCATCGGAGAAAGAAATGATATCTCCCACACGTTGTCTTGTGCTGATGCCTCCAGCCATCGGATGATTGTCGATTGGTTCGGCGGGTGGCAAACCAGAGGCTGACGTAGGCACTCCTTGATCACACCGAGCCTGAATATATCGGTCCAGTTGTCCATGTGAGATGAGTGCCTTGATCTCGTCCTTGAGCTAGAGGCACTCATTAGTATTATGACCATGGTCTCGGTGGAAGCGGTAGTACTTTTTCGTATCCTTCTTGGTTGTTGGTGCCTTTCTGCCCATGTTAACATTTCGGTGACGTCAGTGGAGAAGTGCTACTCTAAGGAGAAGAGAAAGCATGATGGTCGTAAGCTGCTCTTCATAGCCGACATTGTGACTGATTGATCCAAGTCATGGACTTCTAGTATCGCCGCATTGAAGCGGTTGACATAGTCCCCGAGGAACTCTTTCTCTCTCTGCTTGATGTTGAGCAGCGCGTCCAAGCCATTGTGTCGTCTTCGGCTAGAGATGAAGTGTGCTGCAAGGCGGCCAAGCTGCTCGAAGGAGTCAATGAATCAGACCGAAGCCTTGAAAATCAAAATTGGGCCGTCTTGTGAAGGGTTGCAGGAAAGGCCTTATAAAGCATAGTGTCGGAGGCTCATGTAGCATCATGAGAGCCTTGAATCTCTCTATATGATCCGGATGATCTGAGATGCCATCATACGGCTCTACTCAGGGCATCTTGAATCGAGGTGGTATCGGTTGCTTCATGATCTGCCAAGCAAAGGTAAGCTCCAAGGAGAAGTTGAAGTCGTTGTTTGCCCTCAGAGCATATCCCCTGAGGATTTGAATTTGTCGATCCATCTCCTTGATTCTTCTATCGAGATTGGCGTCGCGTTGGGCGGGGGCTTCACATGGCGAGGAGGCGAGAGGCTTGAAGCGGAGTTTTTGCCAGAATGGAGGCTTGGAGTATGCTGCTTTCCATCCCGACTAGAACTCTCTCGTTGGGTGTGCCGACTCTAGAGAGACACTTCGAGTCTTAGCCTCAATAATGGTGACTGATCAGGCACATGCGGCATGATGGTTGTTGAGAATGGTGGCTGGTGTGAACTAATTCCGACCGAACTGGTTTTGACCATGCAGCTTGCTGTTGCAAGCCTTGAATTGCCACAGTCAGAGTTTGCACCTATTGTATGAGCAAGTTGAACTGCTTAATGTTCACAGGCATAGGGGGTTGTAACAATAGAGCTGGTTTTGGGCTTTGCAAAGATCATCGCAAGGTTGGAGCATGGCGTTGCGAAGCATGAGACGCGCCACATGCTCCTCCCGACCTCATGCTGATTGTCTCTCCTTTCGATTGAAATCGATATAGCTAGTGGGTGAGACCTTCCTCTAGCGTCAATTTGTTACCCTAAATCTTGGACCGAGGTTAGAGCACAGATCAGATGATCCTGAGGTCAGCAAGAATCAAGCTAGACTGGCTGATCGAGATGAAGGAAAGCTGGTCTCCTCCGAGGATAGCCTACAAAAAGTCTACTTGTCGAAGAGTTTTCGACGAGGTACCCTTTAATGCCTAAGTTAAGATGGAGAAGCAACCGTATGGAAGGAAAATCATTTCAGCATAGTAGAGTTCTTTGTGAGTGAATGAACAACATATCTCATATTGCCTACCTAAGGTATTTTAGGCTTTTTCTTTATATAGGGCAGCCTATTTTATCGTTATCTGAGTTGATATGACATGCATCAGTTTTCATACAACGATCAATCGTACATTTACGGTGTGGGCATCATTTTGCACGGGCGGCATACAGTATTGACTGCGCACCAAATGCAAAGTTGCCACAACTGCCGGTTGCCGAAACTATCAGTCCTTTCCAACATGTGTCGATTGGCTCCTCACTGATTGGCACCTCGGCGGCTTGGCTGATCAGCACCTCGGCTGATTAGTTCCTTGGATGGAGCCAAAGTTGTTTACCTTGGTTTATACTGTGGTTAAGAAGGTCGTTCTGGTCCAAAGTCAAGGTATCCAATATTCCCCCCATCACTAACTAAGCTAGAGATCTGAAGCCTTATCTCGAACTCGTGACAAACTTTGTAATTTTTGGCTGATGAAACATTGTCGTGTTTGAGACATTCATTGCAATTTCTATCTAGGTTCATTCATTTAATTCCTTGGCCACCTTTCAGAAATACAAGTAGAAAATAGCCAAAAGGCAAAGAATCTAATGTCTTTTCCCTCTTGATTTCTTCTTAGCCTTCCCTTGTGCCCTAATCTCTTTGCCACCTTCTTGGTGGCTTGTTCTTGTTATCCATCTTGGTTCTTTTATCCTATGAAACCAGGAAGGACTTCATGACCTGGAACAGCCCTACCTTGGTTGATAACTCCTGTGATTTGGACTAAGTGTGGAGCCGATAATGCCAAATCAAGTTCCAACCCTACATCCCAAATCCCTCACTCTAATATGCTCTAATAGGTATCACTTGTTTAAAAGGTTGGCCGTTAAAGCCCTTAGGCAACATAGTTATATGCATTATTATATACTAATACCATACTTTAGACAACCTAATCAATCAATCAACCAAACAATCACCATGCTTTTTGGTTAACCTCCTCATTGAGCCCACCTTCTTTCTGCTCCTTTTGTTCCATCTTTTGTGTGTTCCAACCCATCTTAAAAAAGCTACCCCGAGTTATTCCTTTCCAAACTCCTTTTATTCTATGAGATACCCAGATGAGAAGATACCCCTCTCAGCCAATAACACTCATGATTCCTATCCACATACCATGCCTTGGAGCCTTTGACACATCACCACCTCCTGACCCCAACTGATAGCCGTACGTTCTAGGGGCTGCTTTGTGGGTGCTAATGGCTGCATGATGATGTTAGAGAATGTGTATAAAGCCATGCAAGAACTGGACACGTTTCGAGAGGCAGGAAGGTGGGAGGAAGCTAAGAGCTAAGCTAAAGAGACGCATGGCTTCCCTTGCTTTCTTTCTTTTGTGCTTTTTATTTGTTTATAAAGAGCCGAAAGGTTAGAACCTTTCAATGAGTATTAACTTAATCAAAGTGGCTAACCATACTCACCCATTATTAATCTAGAGGCAAACAGAGGTGACATTACGTATCAAAGCATGGGATTATACAAGTTAATGAACCTAGCTATTTGCTTTCATCTCGTACGTTCCATGGTTTTATGCGCTTTAGCTAGTGATGCATTCTAAGTGAAGGCTGTGAAAGTTTGCGTCCAAGGGATTGTTTTCATGAGATAACTGGGTCCATTCGCAATGGGCAGCATGTCTCTGCATGTGAATAGAACAAAGTTAGGTGCATGCGTCCCTTATTTTTGACAACTGTATTAATTTATCTTTCTAATAATTTTATCAAGTGTTAGGCGTTCCCATTGTTCAAAGTGGCAGCTTTTTTATCTTGCAACCTTAGTTAACAAATAAAGCTGCCTGAAGTCCCTTTTTTTTCTCAAAGAGAGGAGCCTTAAAGTCCTTTTAAGTTATTACCCACAGAAGAGCAAGAGCAGATAGTTCATTCCTTGATGAAGACTCCTCCTAACACAACACGAGTTATAGTGCTTGAAGAATGTTTTGGAAACAACAACAACAACAAAAAAAACTACAAACACCATATATGTCCTTTCACCCAGGTGTGGCATGATAATAGAGGGCCTGGTACAACACAATAGAAACTTTAGGTGAACATGAGTTTCTAGCCTTAAATTAATCTAAACGAGCCTTGCGTTCATGTGAGTTGGTACTATTCAAGCATGAGGAAGGAGAGGAAGACAAGCATCGAGAGACTCATCTATGACCATGGACACTTTTGAAGCAGTCTTTAAAAGATTCTACATAGAAAACCACCGTACAAAAAAGAATCATAGGGTGCCACACCATGCTCCCATGCGCTATAGGAATGGACATATATCGCATGACAAAGGAAACTCATTAACTCTAGCTAGGGATGCCGTTTTGGCGAAGCATGTGGAGGAAATGATGGCATGAAAAGGAACCATCTGAGAATAATTTGGGTTTCTCTTTTAAGATCTTCCCCAATAAAATCAGACTTTAGATTGAGCAGGCGAATCATAGAGAGTAGAGGGAATCATAGGATGCTCCCTGAGAGAATATTTTAGTTGCCTGATGCCTGCATTGGTACCTTGGTTCGTAATTACTTTAATGAGAGCAGCTTAGTCGGTTTTAAAGATACTTGAAGCATAACTTGGCACATGTAATCATTATTATGATTAATCTCATTCACTGCAGTAGCCACATATTAGATTGTAGCATTCCATAAGTATGTTTAATTTATTTGTATAGGAGTTCCATTACATATATTAATAAGTTGTATAGTCATGGTAGGATCTAAAGATGTATATATAAGCGAAACGTGTTATTGGTATAGCATGATGACTCTCAAATTCTATAATGTGCCAAAGTAATGACAAGCAAAAGCATTGAAACGTTGTATCCTAGACTTGTTGACACGTCTAGTTCCAGGGTGTGTTCGTTTTCAGCTAAAAGTATTGGAGAACATTTTTTTTTGATGTGTTTGATATGTCCAGGAAATGATTAATTACACGAGTCCACTTTGGTAAAGTTTATGATTAAAGCGTAGTTTAAGTGGAAATTTCTACTGTGGTACCAAATGGCCAGATGTAAATGTTATAAATGAACAACTTGCTCTTTGGAAACACCTACAAATTGATCAGGCTACTAAAATACTTGCTCATTGCTGTAAGACAATGCCTAATTCTCTATAGTTTCTTCCAAATTTCTGAAATATTTTCTGCTTTCTATACAGAAATATTCTCTTTCAACATCCTATATTTATTTAGACACTTCTGTAGAACAATTTTCTTCGTATTAATCCACTGTGTACCTTTGCATTGTATAGTTAGTAACAGCTAGCAGGACCAGCAATCCTAGAAGTTATTGAAAACTTCTGCCAATGATGAATTATCACAAAAGTAATGATTGCATAGCTACGTGTTCATGAAAGGCTTCCCCCACTTGTGTTTCAATATCATAGCTCCATTAAAGTGGCATAGAGAAAGAGAAGGAAAAAGAAAAAAAATCTCTTGTTTTCCCCTATTCACATTATCTTTGCTTTACTGACATTGTATTTACAGCTAGATTGATGCCTTCTCCCTCAGCCCATAGATTTAATGGTTGGCACCTCTTATACAATAGAACAACTCACCTCTTATACTTAAACTCGTTTTATTTGTTTAACTTGATTCGATCTGATGCGGGATTTGCACCCCGTCACCAGCATAGTCCCCACCGATCCGCGCAGTGGAAGGAAAGTGTCCCTCGAGAGGTATTGTCCGCTTTGGGTGGCGTTTTAGGCCCGCCTCACGGTTTTGCCCCACAA
>JAOXJJ010000001.1:17657685-17694868 GCA_025769935.1 Phoenix roebelenii | reverse complement strand
TCGGGAAGCGCGTGGGATAGAGGGTAGAAAGAAGGAGGAGAGGAAGAAGAAGGGAGGGCGAGGAAGGAACCGAGGGTGAAGGGGTGGGAGAGGAGGGAGGGGAGGTCGGAGGGGAGGAACTCGGCGGAGGAGGGGGGTAGGAGGCGGGCGTAGAGGGCGGCGGCGAGGGAGGGGGGGAGGCGGACTAGGGTGGCGGAGGAGGACGGGGGGAGGTGGTGCGCGTGGACGGGTTGGACGAGGACGGCCGGCGATCGGAAGCGAGCGTAGGAAAGGCCGGCGAAAAGGTTGAGGGAGGCCGTGTTGGAGCCGTCGGTAGCCATGTACGCGTATTCGGCCCCGCGAGCCAAACACCACGCCTCCACTCTCTCCACCAGCTTCGTCCCGATTCCCAGCCGCCTGTACGAAAGAAGAATAAGGGCGCATGCTAGCAAAATAATGTAGAAGTAATCTAATGTGCACAACGGACAAAGGCACGACTATCGACGCCCACGTGTGCTGCGTTGTGGTACCTTGGGTGCATTATAGCTGTTGGAGGTGAGTCTTACTATCTTGCTCGCACGTCCGATTCTGCCGTAGTTCAATGACGGAGTTATGTGTGGTGGGGCGTGGCTCGTGGAACAGAAGGCAGGGGGTGAGAGAGATAAAAGAGAATAATAGTAAAGAAGACATATGGGTCCTTATGCTTCTTCTTCCCTATCCTTCTGCTGGAAAGATTACTGGCTTTAAGTGGCATCAAAAGGAGTTCTTTTCCCCATATTTTCTCTCTCTCTCAATAGGTAAAAGATGCAAATAGAAGCTAGTAAAGGAAAAAATGGGGGATAATGTCAGCACTGGATATCTATCTACACATAGAATTATGGTACAACGGTCACTAAAGACGGAGCACTGAAGGAAAGAGGAGAACTGAAGGAGATGAACTAAAGTTCTACCCCAAAAGGAAAGAAAAGAAGCACGCAGTAACGCACCTGTGAAAAGGGGAGACTCGGAGGCCGAGAACATAAGCCACCTTAACGTAGGCCGGGAGCTGGCTGCTGGATTCCCTCCCCCTTGACACCATCTTAACGCATGCTCTTATCACCCCCACCATCTCCTTCTTCTCCCCATACTCTGCCACCTATTTGTACAACGCCAACAGCAGCACCATTTAAGTGTAAATTTTCTACATGGATTATGGGATTATCTACTTATGGTTTGTGGGAGTTACCGGGGTACGTACCAGCATGACATGGTCCGGGGTGTGTCGGACCCGGCATATGGGGTCACCTAATAGGTCTACATAGAGTGAAGTAGTCCTCTTTTTCTTGTTCTTCTTCTTGCCGCCGTCGGCGGCCGAGGTGGCGCTCGGGCCTACCTCGCACCGCTTCTCCATCTCCTCCACCGCCCTCGAGTCCTTCTCCATGTTGAACTCCCTCACTCTTATCATCTCCTTCAATTCCTTGCCCCTCTCTCTCTCTCTCTCTCTATCTATCTCAATATCTCTCTATCTCTCTCTCAAGCTCAGTTCAAGCTCAAGCTTCACTATATATAGGTAGAGTGACCAACTTATACAAGAAGTGGACAAAGTGGTTAGATGGGGAGACACACACACACACACACAAAAAAAAAAAAGAAGCTGGTTAACCATATTTCTATGGCAACCTATAATTTTTCTTTTGCATAGAGCACCTTGGAAGGTTAAAATTTATAAGTTGATTCCATCTTTTAAAAGGTCATACCATTACTCTGAAAAATTGTATCCAGTTACCATATTACACTCTAATTAGCATTCAACAACCAATTTTTCTTCTACATCCTCTCCTCCTTTCTTAACCCATGTTTTGATTCTGTTAGGCGTTGTTTATAGCTAGCAAATTGTGCCAACAATGTATGTAGATTATTGAACAGGCGAAGGTATCTAATGGATGGCTAATCTGTTGTCTTTGTCTAAATCATTATCCCAAGCTACAAATTGAATCTTGACTATGCTCATTTGCAAGCCATTAACAATATTGAACTTAAAAATGAAGTCATTGGTTCTTCGGGACAGATCGTAAAATAGGTGAAAAATGAGCATTTCTTAATGGTTAAATGCTTATGCCGAAATGAGCCATTTTCCTTGGTGGGTTGATTACATATTAGAGTAGTCTTATTTCTGATTGCCACCGATAATTAAGATAGTGAGAAGGAATTTTATGTTTGTTAATGTTAATGCTTGCTATATCATGATGATGAAAAGGAACTGGATCATCAACAATAACATATTTGAGAAACCCCTGAATTTTATGCATTTGTAATTCTGTCCCCGAACTTATGTAAGAACTTAACCAAACAAAGAGCAATGGCTTGACAAGTATTTTTTTCTAGAAAAGGAGGAAAGCTCCATCCACTTCATTAAGAAAGCGACATTGCTCGGCAAGTACTGACCTATCGCACACAAGAGAAACATTAAGATGGCATACTGGACTTTGACCCAAAAGTGTTACAAGACAAACGAAATTCGCCATGACAAGTGTCGCAAATATGCGATCCCCTTCCTTGCACGAATGGACACAGCAATCACCTCAAGAGTTCCAAACCGAATCCCTGATTTTTGACCAGTCAACTCAGTTGCTTCTACCCGTCCCATCATCTCGAATTAAAAGATACATCAAAAGAAGCAAAGAAAAAAAAAGTAGCCAATGAGATGCTTAGAATCAATTAATTTATTTATTTCTACCGTTGTGGCCACTAGATTAGATGCCTTCTTTTAGGCTAGTCTTCTGTGACGCATTCCGTGGATTGATATAAATCGCTCACATAGAATAAAAATTAGAATAAGTTACAGCTCTCACACATTTAAATTTTGACGAAAAATACTTTGATCTTAAATTTTAATTTTTTTAGTTGAATATTATATTATATATATATATATTTTTTTTTTTTTTTTTTGCATAACTCTCATGCGATGATAAAATAAGCTTACTATTTCTACAATATCCTTCCAACTAAATTAGAAGTTGAAGGGAGGAAGTATCATCATATGGAGAGATGGGGAAGAAGGCGGAGTTGTGGTTCAGGTTTGGGAGAGTGGCTGTGCCGTCCAGGATGGTAAAGAGGTCTTGCCGGTGTGGTGGTGAGGCATCTTCCTGTCTCAAGTGCATGGCAATATCTCTTGTTGAATCTATAATAAATGGTTTTGTCCGAGGTCGCAGAGGGGTCTCCTCTCTTGTGCATCATCTCCTCTGGCAAGCGGATCCTCCACCAGTTAGGGAGGGCAGACATGCCAAAATTTCTTATACTTCGATCTCTGCTTGAAGAACTCACTGCTCGACATGGAAAACAGGAGCCTTCTTGATCAAAGTTTCCGCCTGAAACAAAGTAATCACTCGTCACAATATCTTCAGAAAAGAGCCTGCAGCCTCCTTGGGGAGTATCCCACAGGCTCTATTCCACTCGGTCTTCAGCTCCCTCTAGCTGTAGTTCATGAGCCTTTCACCTTCATCCAGCTTTTTTTTTCGTACATTGTTGTTGCTTGTTGATTTGGAGAAAGCTCTTACGTGAACTCAGTTTACTGCTTACTCCTGTATATAGCTCTTGCACATAATCCTTAATCAATAAAAATTCGGGTGGCTTTTTCCTAGCCTCCCTTACCATTAAAAGAAACAAAAAGGATCGAACCTATGAACTTGAGCAATTTTCCCACGTCTTTCTCGTATTTATGACTCAGTTTTATGAGATTCCCACTACAAAGCAATTATTTGGAGGCCCATCATCTCAAAGCAGAGATTAATCGGATCTCTATTAAAGAAGAGCAGTAGATTATGAAACATGTCAAAGAGGAGCAATGATGACTTCATCTCAAGAACGACAAAATTTGAACCAAATCTTTGTTAAGAGAATTTTCATTTCTTGGATCTATTGTTCATATAAGAGAATAAGTTCAACAAATAAAAACACAATCTTTTCCCTTTTTTGGGGTTTACATAGCATATATCAATAGGAGATTGAGAAGAAGAGAAGGGGATTGGAGACGGGTTTTCTTAGAGAAGGAAATGGAAGTGGAAGATGAGGGAGGAGGAAATTAATATTGTGATTTGGATTTAAACACAGAGGATAATTTAGATATTTTATACAAATTGTTAATGGTTAAAATAATCATGTTGCAACGAAAAAATAAATTATACTATCTAATTAAAAAAATTTAAAAAATTTGAAGTAAAGTATTTTTCTATTAATTAAAGGGCAGGAAAAGAGGCACCTGAACTACTAAACTAAGAGTTACGTAACTAAAAAAAAAACTTGGACCGATCAATTTGGTCTTACTATTTAGAAGTGAAATCACGTGCCTTGAGAGCGAGACATGGTCTAAAAGTCCTTCGGAGTGAAAAACGTCACGTTCTGGAGGGCTGCATGCAGACTTGCACGATTGACTTGACTACTTTGTTTCATGTTCGCAGTTGCCACCCACTTAATTGACGTGAGGAAAAAGTGGCCTGGAGGACCACAATCACTCACTCGCATCTTCTCCGTTTAGCTGGAGTTTACCTTTATAAAAAGCTTCTATCACTTGCGAATGAACCCTCCTTTCTTCACCATTTATAGATCTTTTGACTTCAAAAATAAAGTTTAGCAACTTATTAGGCCTTTCCAACTAGTTGACTTGTTGACTTGTTAACTTTTTTTTTTTTGTTCCATTTGTATAATATTCTAATTTTGTTTTCTTTAAAAATTTCATTATTATTTGATTTGTTTGACCAAAGAAGTTGAAAAGGTGACGAACTTTTGAAAGGAAAAAGATTAGCAAGAGCATGAAGGACTTATAAAGCATTAGTCTGCTTGACTTACAAATAATAATATATATTTCACATACATATGAACAAAAATTGTACGCAACCTGGTAGGAAAGCTGTAGCCAATTTCTTCATGGTGGGTGGAGTTGGATGGCCCTTTGTACACAGCCTAGAAGGAAAGTTGGAAGACTCTGAACTTTTTGCTTGGTTCTCAACATGCTTCGTTGATCGAATTTTTCAAGCTATCCTTTTGCGTTATCAATCTTTGAGACACGCTTTATTAAGCACTCTCATTTTGTTGCTTTGATTTGCATTGCTACAATCTATACAATATATTAAAGGGGAGTTCAGACCTCCACAACAGATGGCACATGTTGATTTTCTTCCTTAATTAGGCGTGCACCGGCTGCCATTTTTCCACGGGTGCCCCTTTTTTTTATAGCCCTTGCTCTCTTCATAAGGGCTCTTTGAATGGGTAATCTGTGCATCATTTCGGAAACGTGGAAAAGTCTGGGAGTACCCTAGAAGTGGTGGAGTTAGGGTGATGTATCAACAGTGATTCTATATACTGTGAGGCTCAGGCTCATTGGGCCGGTCCATTGGCTAGATTCAGCATTCGAATATAGCCCGAAGGCCCATCCAAACCAGAACTAGGGCAGAGCCTTGATTGAGAACGGTGAAGAAGGACAAGCCCTCCTCCTTCTTGGACTCTGCCGGAGACTAGAAAACCCTAGTCTTCGTTCTATATAAGCTTTCCCCATCCTCTCCCACCGGGGAACCAGCTCCAATTGGAAAATAGTCACCGGATTTTTTAGATTTTTTTCTTCGATTGTCAATTGCCATCACACCACCGCCGATGCCATTCATCGCCAGAAAGCCAGGTAAGAATCCAAAAATCTTTGGATTCCTCTTCCATGAACTTTGGAAGTTCGTTTTCGGTCGGCGATCGCCGAAATTTGGTTGAGAAGGAGCATAGCCCTTGTTTCTCCTGTTTTTTAAAAAATCGACCTTCTACTTCTATTTTTTGGCAAGTTCTACCGCTGATTCTTTTCTCCAAGGCCATCCTCCGTTCCTTCGTAGCGGCCTATGGTCAAGCTGGAGATTCGGCCGCCGGATTGGCTGTTTAACGACTTTAGGGGTCAAAACCCCTTTTTTTTAACTTTTTTTAGCGTCGTCGGCTACCCTTCGCTGCCAACCGCCTATTAGCTAAACCTTGCAGCCTCTTGTCGTCATCTGAGCTGGCCACCACGGTTTCTCCCTGGATCCGATCAGAGAGAAGAGACGAACTCTTCCCTATTTTGAGAAAGAAGAAGAGAGTCTCTCTCTTCTTCTCTCTCTTCACTCCTCTCTCCTCTCTCTTACTCTTTTTCTCTCTTATTTTTTTTTCTTTACTGGACTTTCTCTCTCTACTCTTTCTAGAGATGATAGATCCAGTAAAATACTTCTCTTTGTGATTTTGGATCCACCCTGGTGAAAGACTTGATCCATGGTCGGCGGGCAGTGTGCTAACCGCCACCTTGGCTTTTTTCAGATATTGTTAGAATTGGTCACCCTGATCTCTACTGAAACTCCTTATCCAAGTGTAAGTATGATCGGATGAATTTCGCTTTGATTGGACCCCATAAGTATGACTCTTAGTAATTTCTGGATCGACCTAGGTGAAGGATCCTGATCCAGAATCATTGGGTAGTGTGTCAGTCTCCACTCTGGCCCTGTTACACACTATTAAATTTGAACCATATATGCCCTAGTCCGAGCATAATTCGATAAATTTTACTTTGATCGAATCGACGAGGGTGTTGGGCACTCTCGCTTGGTCAGCCATATGTGATAAAATTTTAATAAAAAATATAATTTTTTGATATTAGACTCTGAGAAAGATTTTTGAGATTAATTAGATCTGTTAGTTGAATTGTATTCGTAAGGTAGGTAATGTTTCACTTTTTCTAAATTTATCAGCAATCATTAAATTATTTTATCCATGATTGTTGAGTGGTATTATTCATGATGCATAAATTTAATAGATAATATATTATTTTGAAAACTATTATTTGAAATATTATGACGATATATGGCCTTATTATGGATATGATTGATTGATTCTGACTCCGCATGATTTTAAAACTAAAATATGAAATTTAGAACTATTTGAATTTCGACCTGCCTATATTGAGGACCCGCTAATGGAGGCCAATATGTGGGCACATAATTTGTCCTAAAGATTATGTCCAAGATGATTAATGACATATCGCCAGCAGACCAACGATCCTAAAGGACTTTGCTGCAAGATGAAACACAGCTCAACGCAAGAAGATTAGTCGGTATTTTGATCCTGCCATAGGATGATCTAGTCATAGCTCAAGATCGATAAAATAAATTGAATATGTAAAAAAATTTAAATCTATGGACATAATTTTAATATTTTTAGAAGAGTTTGATTCATATATTAGTGTTGTATATATGCTCTTGGGATGTGTCATCTTTTGGACGCTCCAAATTAAATTACCGGGCCATGTTAAATGACTGGAGGAGGAAAAAAAAAATCACTGGGTATCATGTGATAGATTAGGAAACAAAGTGGGTCATTCACATACACTGCACGTGCGGTCTGTTTGTTTCTGAAAGTCGAAAGCTGAACAGTAGGTTTCCCATCTATTCATTTTCCTGTACACGTGGGGTGTTGCTCCCACGAGGGCACTTCCCATAGTTTTGCCGACCTGAACGTGAGGAGGTAGCCTTCTTCTCCCTCTAGCTGCAATGTGCATAGGGCATTAGGTGTGAGAGTTGTTTGAAGCAACGAAGGAAAGGAGGAAATAGGCCGGATGGTGGAGAAGAAATAGTGCCGAGTTGGGAGAAAAAATTCTTGACTTTTTTTTCTTGAAAAGGGAAGGGGATTTATGTAATTTTCCTCTCTCTTTGAGTTATTGTGCAGAATAGGACATGTGGCAACCATTGTCTACTCCTATGACGACTGCTGATGGGACATATGCCGGGCATCACCCGATCTGCATCCCAGCTAGGCCGATGCTGATATGGGCGGCCGGCAGAGAAAAAATAGTAAAAAAAATGTAAATGGAGAGGGATTCGGTAGGATAGGAATTCTTGGGATGGAAAAAAAAACATAAACAATAAGAAAAAACCTTAGTTAGGAAGGATTTTTTTGTGTTAGAAAAAAATTATAATAACGATCTAAGCTAAAAAAAATAATTTCTTTTTTCTGTTGAAACGGATATATCAAACATAGCAGGTACGAATACATCCTAAAAAATCAAAAAATAACAAGTCCCAAAATGCACCGGATAGTCCCCTCTCCCCCAACCACATAGAAAGCTACCCAATTTGTTGTATCGTTGGCCTCTCGATATACAAGTTTGACCTACAAGGCCATTCCATCCTTTTTTTTTTTTTGGTGAAAACGGCTACTCATATCATATAACTCTAAGGTGAGTACATCCTGCCAAATCACGGAAAAGTAAGAAATATAAAGAATAGGGAACATCTGAAGCAGACGTCCAAATAAAATTTTCAGAATGCCGGACGACATAGGAGGCGATCCAGTCTGCTGCTCTGTTTGTCTCCCTAAATGTGTGTGCTGCCCGAAAGCCGCCCAATATCTGAGCTATCCTCTGAATCTCCCGGATAAGAGGATGACCGTCACCAAACCTATCCGCCCCTCGGATCCAATCAATCACCATGGAGGAGTCTTCCACGAGGTACACCCGCTCGGCACTAAGTACCAGCCTTGCATAGGATATACCCTCCCAGGCTGCCCGCAGCTCAACCCCCACTACTGTAAGTCCAGGCGTATGCCGACCTCCTACTGTTATCATCCTACCAAGATGGTCCCTGATCACAAAACCGACCCTTCCAGTCACACCATCCACCGACCTGGTGTCGTCGATCGAAGTTAACTTTGAGATAGCCAAGGGGTGGGGGTATCCAAGAAACAAGGGCAAATCAGGGCGCTGAAACAACATGAAGAGTACCCCAGGTGTTCCTAGCCATCTTAAAAGAAAACACATCGGCAGCCATCAAAACCTCCCTTGTGTCACTGCTCTATCCACCACCATCCTCGGTGACAACCTCTTCCCCTCAAACAGACCGGCGTTCCTGTCCAACCAAATGTAGTAGGACAAGTATGCCATCAGAATCCCTACCACACGTATATCTTCCAGATCATGTTTGATTCGCCATATTTTAATAATGATTCCCTAAATTTCAAGGTGACCAAAACTTTTCATGAAGGCTAATTTCAATTGGTCTATTTTCATCAAAGTTCTAATGTCAGATTTTCTTCAACTCAAATCTTAGAAGAAGGTATTATTTCAACTACTGAAAAAGAAGTTCAATTCGGTCTTTTTCGAACAAGTCCTCTCATAGAAACATCATCACCAGCAACCCGGTAATATACCTCAATTGTCCCCTTTTTAGATTATTATTATTTTAAGAATAAAACAAATATAACTTTGCATGGTCTGGATAGAGATCTGTCTTCAATACCAGCCGTATAGAGATATCGCGCAAGGTAATTTAACTTTAATTGTTACCTTACCGCTTCCTTTCCTAACAAATCCTAGCAACCATATAATCCTCTGATACAAGGTTTTCTTTTTCCTTTTTGAAGTGCAAGCAAACGGCATGCAACTGATGAAGAACAAAGCTATTTGAAGTTCGCTGTATAATTTTTACTTCTTTCCTTCGTTTCAGTCAAAAACCATGGCGAAGCATGGGTTACTTGCTAATCAAGAACTATAAGGAGATGATAGCACCTAGGGCCTATCCTACTATCTCTAGGCTAGCCTAATGGCATCCCTGCATTTAAGTAGTTGGCATTCTGATGCATAGACGACTATTTAATCCAAACAATCACATGGAAATTTATGCCGACATCTAAAATTGCCAAGGTCTAGATTATTTATTGCTGAATTAAGATGAGCACTACTTGATGGGAGAAATATTAAACACCACGACCTCAAGCCAAACCTGCCGCATTAATATCGAACATAAACTGAGAAGAATAACCACGGCACCAGCCAAGCAGCCAACTAATCGAGATGAGTGACTTCGGTCCCGATCGAAGACCAGCCATCAGCCGAGGAGAAAAATTAACATATGTCGACAAGGACTGATAGTTCTAACAACCGACACCTCTGACAGTCCGCAGTCGTAGCATCGCCAAAACCTGCATCCCATCCGCGCTGCTTGCGTCCTATGTGAATTGGTTCCTACGCTGCAACCATACTACCAGGCTTATCTGGCTATTATTGCACGCCTCGTCGGATTAGATTATGACAAAGTGAGCTCCCCTATATAAAGGAGTAGCCCGGGGGACCTCAGGTAGGCAACACATGATATACAATATTACTCACAGAGTCAGCCTTTGCTAAAATTATTTTTCTTTCATATTATTGCCTTGTTATTCTGACTTAAGCATCGGAGGGTCTCCTGCTGGAAATTCTCTGACAAGCGCTTTCTTGCAGGTCATCTCTGGAGGAGCCCAGCACCTGATGCATCAACCAGCCGTCTTATTTCGTCTCCAGCCGACTTTAGGGTCGACCAACCTGCACTCCCACCTTGGTTTAAATTTGGTGGAAATAGGAGGGTCCTCCGACTGAAACTCTCCGATAAATAGACTTTCTTGCATGCCATCTCTAGAGGATCCTAGCACCCAATATGTCCATCAACCTGCTCAACTAGCCTCCAGCCAACCTCAGAATTGACCAGCTTGCACTCCCACCTCGGTCCAGATTTAGCAGCAACAGATTGGGGTTAGAAGGAGGGCCACCCTCTAGCTATGTCAACATCAATTGAAAGGAGAAACAACCAGCATGAGGTCGTGAGGAGACCACGATGCATCGCATGCTTCGCTACACTGCACTCCGACCTTCCAAGAGTGGTTGCAGAGCCTGGAACCTGCTCTACTAAAACAACCACCACGTATGTGGACAATGAGTAGTTCAATCTGCTCACTCAATAGGTGTAGATGCTTACCGCGATAATCCAAGGCATGTGTAGATAGTGGCATGATCAGAGTCGGTACGACCAAAATTCAGCCTGCCTAGCCACCATTCTCTATCATCAGCGCACCACATGCACCTACTCAACCACTGCTCCTAGCGTCGAGAATCCAAGCAGTCACGTCAGAGTCAACAAACCCAAAGGAGCAACCCCGGACAGTATGGGAAGCGGCATACTCCAAGCCCCCACTTCGGCGAAGAGTCTGTTTTGAGCCTCTTGCTTTTTCATCAGGTGGAGCCCTCACCCTAGTGGGTTGTTGACCTCGATAAAAGAATCGAGGAGATAGTCTGGCAGATTCAAGCCCTCTAAGGATAGGTTTCAAAGGTGAACAATGACCCAACTTTTTCTCGGAGCCACCTTCACCAAGCATATCATGAAGGAACCAATCCTATTTTGGTTCAAAATGCATCAAGTAGAGCTGTACAACGACACCTCGGATCCTCTGGATCATCTTAAGAACTTCAAGGCCCTCATGATGCAAGGTGTTCCCTTCAACCCTTCACAAGGTGGCTCGATTCTAGTTCTTCGAGCTTCAGCCTGAGTCCATCCATTCCTTCGAACAGCTCGTCTGCCTGTTAGAGACACACTTCGTATGAGGTGCCCTCAAGTACCTGACTATGGTCTTTGTCGTCTACTTTCTATTTGAGTCCAGGTCGTCACGATAAGTTATGACCTTTCTATTTGGCTCGGTTTAATGTATGTACTGAAAGTCAATGAAAATAAAGAACTTTTCTGAAGTACCTAACTTCGGACTTTTCTTATTGTCATTTATTTCATTATTTGAGTTCAGGTCATCTCACTGAACCCTTCTTATCGTGGAGCTTTAGCTTGTCTCAGACTCCTCGGTCGATCTTCCTGGAGTTAGGCTCCCACAGAATTCTAAGTGAGCTCGGCGGAGGGCGGTCAGCACCTTCTTTATTGGTCATCTCTAGAATCTTACTCTAGAGGCATTATCGGGCTATGGTCACAGACAAAATTTGAGTGGGCTCGATCTTGAGGAGGTCGGCACCTCTTTTGTTGGTCATCTCGAGAGTCTTTCTTCTAAAAAATTCCGAATGAGCTCAATCTTCTACTTGGTGGTCGCTAAGCCATTTTCAATCTGAAGAGGTTGGTTGGTACACTAAGCCTTTGGTGTGGCAGTCGATCTCCTGCTTGGGCTGTTTTCGACCTAAAGAGGTCAGTTGGCACACGATATCTTGCTTGGGCCATTTTCAACCTAAAGAGGTTAGTTAGTATACCAAGCCTTCAGTGCAGCGACCAGTCTCCTACTTGGGCCATTTCGATCCGAAGAGATCGGTTGGCATACCAAACCTTTGGCACAAGGCCGGCCTTCTCATCTCTGGAGTATGCTCCTAAAGACATCTCTAGAATTGGCTTCTAGAGAAAATCTAAGTGCGCTCGATCTTGAGGAAGCCCCAAGTGTTCCTGGGGTGTCTCCTTTATTGGGGCCCAAGCATTCTCGAGGTTTCTCAAGTCGAACTCAATTACCATAGTCATCTGATCTAAAAGACACACAATGTTCGAATTTTTATTGGAAATAAATTTAGATTATAATGAGCCTTACTGATAACAGGCGTGAAGATTGTCGGAGTTTCCAGCCTGTGGGATTGGGGCACTGTCAAGGTGCCCCAACCTGTACACCGAAGACCTCTAGTTGCTGGGTTCTGAGCTCCTTTGATGGCATTAGTTCGATGATGAGTGCCTCATACTTAGTTTTATTATTTGAGATGAAGAATTTGAGTAGAGGGGCAAGCTGTTCGAAGGAGTGGATGGACTCGAGCCGAATCTTAGAGAACCAGAACCAAGGTGCCTTGTGAAGGGTCATAGGGAACACCTTGTAAAGCATAATATTGGTAGCTCCATGCAGCATCATGAGGGCCTTGAAGCTCTCAAGGTGATCTAAAGGATCCGTGGCGTCGTACGACTCTACTTGAGGCATCTTGAATTAAAGTGGGATCATTTCTTCATGATCTTCCTGGTAAAAAGGGGCTGCGAGAAGAAATTGAGGTTGTTGTTCACCCTTGGTGCCTATCCTTTGAGGACCTGAATCTATTGGCCCATCTCCTTGATTCTTTTATCGAGTTCGGCGTCTTGTTGGGGCAGGGGCTCCACCTGATGGAAAGGCAAGAGGCTTAGAGTGGAGTCTTCGCCAGTATGGGGGCTTGGAGCCCGCTACTATTTACTATAGGCCTTGGACCATCGCAGTCAGCACCTACACATGTTGAGCAAACAAGTTGAACAGCTCATTGTCCACAGGAGCAGTGGGCTGTTTCGATGGAATAGGTTTCGGGCTCTGCAACGATCCTCGGGAGGTTGGAGCGCAGCATTGCGAAGCACACAATACACCATGGGCTCCTTGCAACCTCATGCTAGTTGTCTCTCCCTTCGAATGATGTTGATGTAGCTGGGGGTGGCCCTCCTAGCGTCAATCTGTTGCTGTCGAATTTGGACCGAGGTAGGAGCACAGGTCGAACGACCCTGAGGTCGGCTGGAGGCAATTTGAGCAGGCTGGTTGACATGTCAGATGTTGATCTCCTCCGCTGGTGACCTGCAAGAAGTCCGCTTGTCAGAGAATTTCCAGTGGAGGACCTTCCAATGACTAAGTCAGAATAACGAGCCAACAAATGAAAGAAAGAGGGTTTTCACAGAGTGAGACTCTGTGAGTAATATTATATATGTTATATCTTGCATATCTGAGGTTTTTCAGGCTGCTCCATTATATAGAAGAGCTCATTCTGTTTACCTGACTTGATGTAGCGTGCAATGATGGTTAGATAATGACCGATAGTATAGCTGTGATATGGGAGCCAGTCCGCATGGACGACGAGTAGTGCTGGTGAGGCACAGGCCGTAGTGGTGCCACAACTGCAAGCTGTCGGAGCTGTCGGTTGTTGGGACTGTCGGTCCTTGTCAACCTATGTTAATTGTTCTCCTCGGTTGATGGCTTCTCCTTGGTTAGTTGATTGCTTGGCTGGGGCCGAGGTTATTCTCCTTGGTTTATGTCCGAGGTCAATGTGGTAGGTTTGGGACGAGGTCGAGGTGTCCAATTTTTTCTCCATCATAGGACATCTTCGAAGGAGCCAAGCACCTGACGCACTAACCAGCCTTCTCAGCTTGCCTCTAGTCGACCTCAGGATCAACCGGTTTGCGCTCCCACCCCGGTCTAGATTCGGAGGCAATAGGAGAGTCCCACACTTGAAACTCTCTGACAAGCAGACTTTCTTGTAGGCCATCTCCAAAGGAGCCCAACATCCGATGCGTCAATCGGCCTGCTCAGCTCACTTCTAGCCAACCTCGGGTTCGACTAACCTTCGCTCCCAACTCGGTCCAGATTTGGCGGCAACACTACTAATTCTATTTGCCACTACCAGAAACATTCCTCTCCTAGCATTGTTCATGAATAAAATAAAATAAAATAAATAGAAAATAATATACAATACGACATGAATAGAAGTCGTTTGCATCATTATTTTTTATGTTCTCAAGTTTTATGCAGCGAATTACATAAAAGGAAAGTACATATGAGAGCTAAACATATGAGAACATTTTATATGAGTAATGTTCTAACAATCCAACTAAAAATCATTGTCACTAATTCCTAAATGGATTTCTAAGGGTCTATTGTTGTTTTGATTATCTTGTTTTTCTTTTATAACTTTATTGGATTTTCTATTACTAGCTTTGAACTTAAAATGAAACATAGGGTGATACTCTAGGAAGCATGTTTCATGCGCATAAAATTTTTTTTATACTATATGGTACTTGAGAATTGGTGTAACCCACAGTCGTTGTTGTGATGGTTAAGTATTAGATTGCTAAATAATATTTAGAAAAAATTACATAAATATCTTTTCAAGTTTGGGTCAGTTGCACTTAGATTCAAAAAGTTTAAAAAGTTTTAATTACCCACCAAAATTTTATTTTTATTGCAATGTGGTCCGACCATCTTTCTCAATCCTGACATTGTTAACAAAGAGATAAAAAAGAGCAAAATGCTCTTGATTCAAATAGGTCGGATTAAAACTTTCTTGTGATCTCAAAATGCTCTACCCTTTTTAATTCATCTTGCAAACAGATTTTAAATTGCTACATCTTTTGTTATTTATCCTCCTACACAGATGTCAAAATACTCTATTTTTTATCATCCATCCACCTTCAGAGATCTCTAAGCAATCCATTCTTTATCATCCATCTGCTTATACAGATCTCAAAGTGCTCCATCTTCTATCATTCATCTATCCGCAAAAATCTCAAAGCACTTCATTTATCCCTCCATTGAATAGATCTCAATGCGCTCCATCCTCTAACATCGCTCCACCTGCACAGATCTCAATGTGCTCTATGTTATCTCATCCATCTACATGCATAAATCTAAAGCACTCAATTCTCTGTCATCCATCCATCTTTAAAATCTCAAAGCACTCTATCACCTATCACTTGCCCGCTGCACAAATCTCAAAGCACTTAGTTCGTTGTTCATAATATGCTTGCCATATTTTTCAAAGTACTCCATTCATGTGACTACTCTTCCCCTCCTTTTCAATTGACGCCAAAATAAGAGCACCTTGATAAGTTAGTAGAAAGTGCAATTATGAAATTTTACAAAAATTTTGTAACGTGTTACAACAAATTTGAAGTTTTAGTGGTTGATTGACATTTTTAAACTTAGAGGATCTAAATGTAAATTGTTAAATTTGGAGGGATATCTTCATAATTTTTTCTAATATTTAATGGTCCTCATAAAACTTTCATGCACATCTTATAAGCATTCCGAAATATATTTTTTTCAATATAATATCTATATTATTACTTCTCTCATAAGTTAATTGATTCATTTTGTGGCATGTGAGAATTAACGAAGCAGCATATCAGCACCAAAAACTTAATTGGAGATCAATCATTATAGATGTGGACAATGTAGTTTTCAGAACTTAAACGGGAGGCTGATCATTGGCGACAAGGTAAAGGGGAGAAAGAACGCACGCGTCACGAGCGAGATAGGGGGAGTCCGGCATTGGTCATTTCATTCCCCCACGGCCCAGATGCTTATCATGCCTCCATTTCCTCATGAATCCCATCATGACCAGGTGTGGGCAGAGCCGCAGTCCAAGAGAGACAGAGAGAAAAGAACAGGTTCCTCGAATCCAAGCTGGCGGTCTGGATGCGCAGCTAGATCCGGATGACGTCCTTGAAACTTTTGCCTGCAATTGGTTGACTTACGTTTTTTAAAAAAGAAAGAGAGATGCACGCTTATGGCTTGCTTTCCTCGGGCTCCGTGAGAGAGAATATGCTTTATCGAGCCCAACCCTTCGTTTCCTACTTGACGCATATATCTCGTGTCCGTTGTCCTCTTCTCCCCGGAAAGTGTATGAGAAGTTCGTACTTTTTTAAGCTTGCAGGTTGCAGCGCCCACAACCAGTCGGCAGGAACGAGCATACCTCAAATTATCCATATCCGTATTTAACCATATTCAGAGTAAAGTTCATATTAAGGCATCATTTTAAAGTCTATATTAGAACTAATTGTGGCCGGTGAGCGATGCATCTTCGAATCATCTGTTTTTAGGATAGAGCTCAGGACAGCATAAGAGAGTATCTTCTATGCGAGGCAAGTTCTAGAGGCTGAATGCGGACTCAGTGAAGATGGTAGAGTAGATTCTGCAGGAGAGGCCGGAGATCTTCGACCATCCGTTTATAGAGAACATCAGATGGTTATTACAGGAGTGTACTGTGTTCAAGATTGGCCATGTGTTCCGAAAGACGAATAAAGCTGTTGACTAGGTCGCCATCTTTGCTGCTCATCACTGTGGAGAGATTTTGTGGACTTACTGTGTACTTGTTCCTCCACCGCTGTAGAGTATTTTGGCTTGTGACTCTGTTGGCAATGCTCACGCGAGATTATTGTGAGCGGCCAGTTTACCAAAAAAAAAAAAAACTCTCTTGATGTTTTTTTAGAAGACAAATAGTATTAAAATTTAAATAATTTAATAATTAATGGGCCATTTATTTGGGACGGCACTTATCTACTAACAATTTGATTCGGCCTGTGCATTTTGGAAGAGGAGAGAGAAAGAATCATTTCTAATGGGCCATCTAGGTTCAAATACTTTGAGATGCGCCAGTCGAAATGCAAACCAAAAACTCTCTAAATAGGGAGGGGTGCTTTGCTTTTATTTCTTGCTAAACTCCTATATCCTTTGTCCTCTCCTCCCTAGGACATGAATGAACACTTGTACTTATTGAAGCTACTAAAAAAATATATCTAATTACATATATCCACATTTAACGATGTACAATACGAACCAAAATAGAAAATTTCTAGAATCCATATTTAGGCATTGTCTAAACTTCAAACTTACCAAGGTCTTAAATTAGACTACACCAATGCATTCAATTAACTTTACCAATTCCATTTTTTTTATTTTTTTTAAAGAACAAGGTGGTTTTAGCCACCACTCTTAGTTAAATCTGAGACCTCTCATTTCGAAAACCAGGTGCCAATCAACTAATCTAGCAGCCGCTGGCTTCTGCATATTCTAAATTATCTTCAGATTTTGGTCAATGTAAATTTGATTTTTAGCAATTGGATCTAGATGTTCGTTCTATAGAGTAGAATATTTTCTATTGGATAGCAACTAACTGAGAGGAGAATATGGAGGAAGAAGAAATAATAAAAAGAAGGAGATGGACATTTGAATTAACCATGACTTTTCATATTTCAAATCCTAAAATTTTGACATAATGGATTGATAGGCTCCTCCATTCCTTCTGCTTCCCCTCCACACCACCATGAGCTCATGTCGTCGAAGGATTGTGATGGGCATCATCAGTATCACAATCTCATAGCAATTTCAAAGGATTCGCTATCGAAGTAATTTGAGATACATAGTAAAGCTTTCTTTTAATCTGTTCACCTCTTTTATCAGTATGTCAAACTTCTAATTTATGGCAGGATCACAGGGTGGCACATTTTAGCTTTTCATCTCAATATTTCTTTTGAAGTGCTGTAGGTGGTGATTGGGCACGGTTCACCTGAAGCTCCTTCCGTGGTCCCTTATCCCACTTTTAGTTTGATAGTGATACCAACCCAAGCAGAGCATGATTCAATGATAACTACTACACATGAGACCATGAACCTTTTCAATCATTGCAAATACATCTTCTTAGGAAAATACAATTGAATATGAGTATTGGCAGCACAAGATCTAACCCTCTCCATCCTCTCCATTCTTTTATCTTTTAACATAGATTTATTATTTAGCATGATTGGTGCTAATTAATGGCACTAGTGGCAGCTATTCTCTAAAGACCACCTAAAGCCGAACCTAAGAGGAACATTGCTCATGGGATTCTTCTTTTTTTGTTTTGTAGGAAAGGATGGGGGGACCTATCCTTCTTTATTTCAATAATGAGGTGCAATGGATCTATAAATGTCTCATACATAACCAATTGATAGCCCTCCTTCATGTATGACCCAATCTTACTCCTCTTTGAGGTCATTCCATTACTCTCCAATCAAGTTCCATGTCCCATTACTCTTTTAATTAAGTGCACCACATGTTATAGCTCGAGTCTAAGAGTCTGTTCTTCAAGAGCCACACTTCACTATAATATATTATCTTTGAAATGGAGTTACGTCGAGTTTTACCACATCTATACCAGAGTTTGTTTCAATGCTTGAAGCCTGTAATCAAACACTGGATCATTGAGTCAACTTTTATCATGACTCCACTCTACTACCGAAGTGCCTTTACAAATTCAAAAGTTATGATTGTTGGCACCATCGGCTTTGATATTACTTGTTGGGGAGATGGAGAGTCAAATACTAGGAGTTAATATACAAGTTGGAACCCAGTTCAACCAAAAAGCCTAAGTCGTGAGGTTTTGGATCAATCATCTATATCAACTCTTCTGCCTCTTATTAACTATTTCATATGAGATTAAACCTTACATATAATCCTTAACACTAACCAAAGCCAGGAGAGCTTGGATTGGTAGCTACATATACATTCACACGAAACCATTGTCAACCATCATTCACATTTAAATAGATGGCCTCTTCTCACTCCCTCGTACACTCCTTCGAGAACTTGCAAGAGATATAAATGGAGAATAATAAATGGAGCGCTATCAAACCCTGCACATAACTAGTGCCACGTCCTGCACCAGTGGATTTTTTTTTTTTTTTTTTTTTTTTGGAGGGAGGGAGGTTATAGAAGGAATAGAGAAATGGCCAAAGCTTTAGCAATTGGCATCTTGACAGAGGAACATAATATTTATTAAAAATTCATTGCTTGTCCTATTTATGCCAGGATTCTATTTCTAGTTTCTCTTTGTTTCCTATTCCAATACTAGTTGAAATAATTTGTTTTTGTTGGTACTAGTCCACTTTAGTTAGGTGGAGCCTTGGGCTTAATGTGTTTGAGTTTATTTTTTACTTAGAGTGTGATGCTGATGTTTCTATCTTGTAATAGAAAAGAAAGTATGATTTCATAAATAGGAGGAGAGAGTTAGGTAAAGAGTTGAAGGGAATTCTCTTTGTATGTTGAGGATCTTTAGTGAGGCATCTTTATAAGAAAAAACCAAGCTCATTGTTTTAACCTTTATTTTCTATTGGATAAATCTATTTTGCTCTCCAATTTCTTTGTTCCACTATTATTTTTTTCGCACAATTCTCTGCAAATATTTTATTTGTATTTAGTGTTTATTCTAGATCTTAAGCCGGCAGAGTCATTCTCCTCTAGGTAGCATATCGTTCAAAAAGTTTACTGACTCTACAATAGTTATTTTATGAATATCATAACAATTATCCTTATGTGCCACAACTATCATAATTTAGTATTTTCTTTTATTAAATTTTTAAATATAGCAATTTAATTATCAAACAAGTAAATTTTTTGAACAAAATAATGCTTGTGTCTCATCGTAGAAAATCATTTTAACTTAAATAATTTGGTAAACTTATGTCTTGCAAAGACATCTTATGAGAATATTACAAACTAATCTTGAAAGTCTCTTAATACCCCTAGATCTAGCATCTTATATGGTCTTAGTCCAAGAAAGAATGACAAGAAAGTCATACATCAAGTACTTTGGATTTTTCCTCTTGCTTTAACAATGCTCTTATTTTGCAACCAAGGCTAGGTTTTTGATCATTTTGAATTGGTGAATATTTGTTGCGACTATTCAAAGATCATGTACAGGTTTGGTGCATGATTTTTGAATAATGTACTGTGCAGAAAAATAAGATTGATATGTAATAGAAAATACAACTAAGACAGTGTGATCTGTTTAATGAAGCAACATAAATCTAGCTCAACCTTAGATATCCAAAGGACCAACTAAATGTTGACAAGACTTCCGCAACAACTTTTTCATCCTATCCACACATCAAACGTTTAAAGTTAACTCGTTTTAAGCCCAACATAATGGTGGAGTAAGGATGCTATCCTAACATCATTACGCAGCTAAGATATAATAATAAGCATAACTCCCGATCTTGCATCTCCCTTGAGAAGTTCTTTACTCTTTGGAAGCTGGGTGGCATCTTTCTTCCTTTCTCCTTGGAAAAAGGAAGTTTTTCTGAAGTAGATGGAAGGAGAGACCCTACCAAAATTCCATTGAGGAAATGAAAGAGACAAAAAAAACCTCTTTAAGGCAAAAGGAAGCACAAAATTTGAAAACAAAGAAGAAGAAAAGTACTTAACTGAAAATTGGTGATTTGGGAGATAAAAGGAGATTCCTGTTTTGGCTTGAATCCGCTTTCCTCGGTGGAGTCGCTAATCCGTAAAGCCATAGCGAGCTTGTTAGGAACCCTAAAATAAAAATATGAATGAAACTAGAATCAAGAAGGCTTGTTTTTGTCCATATATATATATATATATATATGCAACTCTAACTCTATATATTCTCAAATTTTGGCCTAGTAAAATATTCTATCCATTTACGGTATAACAAAAGGATGGATCAAAGTATCAAAGCAAAGGTGTAAACTTCTATTATTTTTAGCTCCATGAGAGGTTCCTGATGCCCTACTCTAGGTGCTCACCTTTTGTAAGAAGACCCTCCCATTTCTCTCCTTCCAAAATTCCCTAACAAGTAGCAAAACTAGTTGGTCCCAGGCAAAAATAGGTTCTCCGACGGAGTTGTTTTTTCCAATTAGATATTTTTTTCTAGTGATCGTTTTGAGATTTCTTTGTCATCTGATATCTTCAAGTGGCTTAAGATATACAATCTTAGATTAGGAAACCCGTTCGTCCAATGCTAGTCCATAGATAGCTTTTTATTAAATACATGGTTGGATGGATCTCTAAGTTTTCCATAGCCATATATAAAGGAAAAGAGGAGATATATTCCTTCCCCATAGCTTTAAATTCTAACCTCTATCTATAAGTTAAATATTGTGGTATATCTTGGGTTTAATATATGTCTCCTTTATGTCAAGTGGTTTAACAACTGTTCCCTAGGCTCTACCAACATTTGTAGATGCTGTCAAAACATGTTGCTATATCTTTACATTATTGTGATTATAATAGTGATCATGGATAATGTGGAGTTCGTTGGGGCTCCTTTTAAAGCTCGGTCGTAAGCTCAACAATTTAAAGATCATTATGATCAAATATGATACTATAGAAAAGGGTTTATTAGGATATTATTATTTTTTTAAAAAAAGTTAGACTGCAAGCTTTCTGTTAGATAAGGATTAGGGGGATCTTATACCATTTATCACCTTGGATTTTTTGAATATTCCATAAAGGAAAAGGAAGATTGGTGGTGGACGCAAGCATTACCAGGTTAAATTTATGAGGCAACTACTTGCAATATACTAATATGTCTTCATATATTGCACATGAGGGGTTAGATAAGCTTGGACCAGAGTTTCTAGAACTAGAATCCAGGCTTGAATCATAGCAGGCTCCATATAGCATTACTTGTAGATAAAATATTTCAATTAACTCTGGTCCAAGTTTGCCAACAACAAGAATTGGACAATTTAGCACTTTTGTACCCCTAAAAGCAATGGTAGTAAAGCATTTATTTCTTAAAAAAAAAGAGAAAAAGTCATAAATTATGTTGTGGCATCAACCAACTCAAATATAGCTCACAGAATTAGAAAAGCAGTTTACTTACAGAAGAAAAGATGAACATTTTTTACTACCAATACATGTTAAATTTTAAGCATCATGCTTTTTATATCGTCACTCACTAAAACTTACTGTAAATTTAAGCTTCGGCTTCTATGCAACAGAAGCTTTTCTTACATGGCCTCAGAGTGGTGCTCTAAGGAACATACACTTCTGGATGGAAAAATTCCCATGCCATGAAATGCAAAGATCTCCTTAGATGTTTCTAAAAGCCTAAAATGAATCAGATGGGACTCATAGAGCAACAATTTATGTTGTTGCCCTTCAACTACATATATAAGTGTAGATCCAACATGACTTGTTGGACTTGTCTAGCTTCTAACACAATGAACATTTATTGTCTCCTCCTTCAAGTTCAATTTCTTGCACACATTGTAGAGAGTGAATCTAGCAGTGCCACCAAGTCAAATTGTACTGTATATGACACCTCCCTGAATAACACCATCCTAGCTAAAGGCCTCATTCTTGATCCTTTCAGCCAGTTCCAGCTTACTTAACTTATGAATATGATCGGTGTCTAGTTCAAACCGAAAAAATAGTACTACCACCTTCTCCATTATATGTTACAACATTGTTCATCGGTATCAAGAGGCAGAACAAAGGAACAGAAGAAATGTGAAAGGAGAGTATGAACACCAGGTTATTTCTCTTTTGTCTTAATCATGTCCAAGAGTATCCTCTTTCTTACTCGACGAAGAGGAGAGGACCAGGGCAAGTTTTGCTAGAGCTTGGACCACTAGTAAATGAACCTCTTGGCACAGCCCAGCCCATGCAGCATGGACTTAATACCATCCTCATAACTTCAAGGCCTCCCGAGTGCAAAGAAATATCTCTGATAAGAAAATTGGACACATCCTACATGATTTTAGAATCAAAAGGATGAAAACCAGATGCAGGACAGAGTTAGAAAAACCAGATCTCTCAAGGGAGGGAAAAAATATGATGTAATATAATATAATTCAGTGTGATGTAATATTAAATATTACTACAATCGTATTATACAATACAGTAATGTATACTATAATGATAATATAATACAATATTATAATAGTATGTCATATTATAATATTTTATGATGCTATATCATAATATTATTATAATATGATAACTTATTATTACATTATATATAATGTTATAATATATTGTATTATGTTCAATAATATTTTTATTACATTATTATATTAAATAATTATTATTATATCATAAATATTAGAGATTTCAGGGGAAAACCTCTCTAATATAGGTTCATCCGCTTACCCCTAAGTAACATCCAAACAATATTTCTTATACCCTCGTCGCATCTAAAAATAATTGTAAGCATTTGCCCAAATAAAAATTAAAACTTATATCCATTATAGCAATATAAAATTAATAACATTGGTACAAATTTTCTTATTCCAAAAAACTTATATCCAATCCAAACGTAGTAGCTATCATCACCATATTTACTATTACTACAACGGCCATTGGCCCAAAATTATGTTGTTTCTTTCTTAAAAAAGAATTAGAATATTATGTCAATTTTGTAATCATAGTTGAAATCAAGAATATTGGATCATAGGATAAAATGACTACGATAAATATTTTCCATTCCGAATCTAATGATCAGTAATAAAACAGAGATCTATTGAAATTGTAGGAAGTAAGGTAACTGTAATAAAAATAATATAAATAGAATAAGTTTTCAGTAATCAAAAATATGTTTAAGAAAGTGAAAAATGCTTAAAAAATCCCAACCATTAATTGATAGTGCATAGTTCAGATATATATCTTAGACCAAAATGATAGGGTGTGCTTTCCATATGCAATTCACTACATTGAATTCACCATAAAGATATTAAATTTAAAAACTCAAGTGTAGCTTGCTTCTTTGTGGGTGTAAAGCAGTGTCAAACCAAAAAATCCAACAAGCATAAGCATTAGCTCTCCCTGAAAAAGGAATACCAAGAATCTTCAAATAAATATTCATTGTCCACATACATAAAGCTAATCAATATTCATAAACATCCATAATTATTCTAAACTAGATATCATCCATAAAGTTCCATTCAAAATATCTTAATGACTTGTAGACAATAAAAAGGAGTACACAATTATCACCATAATTATATGAGTCATAATTAGAAGAAACTTCAAAATCACCATAAACATAATGAGCCACAATTATCATCATCTATCTGCATCCACAATTTTGAAAAAGGGTTAGAGAATTATAACAGAAGAGTTAGATAAAAAAATAGTATGTTACGCCGATCTTACTGTGAACTAAAAGGGGGCATGTCAAAATGATGCGTTAGTAGCTATAGATGCAAGTATATGGTCATACTCATCTTGGCAAGCTAATATTGCAGCTATCTATATCGAGACATTATATAGCTTTGATTGATATATAAGTTTGTATCTCATCCCTCAACTCACATTGAACTCTATCTTTCTCTCGAGTCCTTTAAATAGCCTTCTCCAATTCCAAAGTCCTCTTTCTGAATGAAGCAAAACTAATTGATTTGGGACAATCCCAAAATTCTTTAACATATCCTAAAATTATCCCAAGAACATGATCATATATTTCATCCAGACTCATAGTATGGTCTGCGACTGTAGTTTTCCAAGGCTGGATTCTTATTGAAAAAAAAATAGCAATGTTTCCATGTTCTGGGTTCTGGGATTATACGCGAGTCCACGATTTGCATGCAATAAAATCTTCCTAAAGTTTAAAGTGGAAAACTATAGTCGAATAATAAAAAAAAAATGTGAAGCCAAAGGAGAGCGATAAATGTTACATACTTAAAATCCTAAATCCTAGTGATATGGAAACTAGGAGAGATTTCCAATAAGGCTGGTCTCATGAACTTAAAGTGCTTGTTCAAAGAATTTGTTTTACGGAAAGTTTTGTGCTCATCTAAATAAGATGTATAAAAATTTTGTCAACTCAATCATTGCCATTCGTAGGAATATGTATAGCTATTATTGATTGAACAATTTATTCTAATTCAGTGGATTGTATTTTGTGATTATATAAAGTCATCATATAATATTTATTTTATTTCTATTTCTAATAAATAACTAGTGAAAGAACTAGAATAATTTATCACTAAAGAAATAACTAAGATAGGACAACAATAATTTATCACTATGATGTGGTAATTCATCAGATAAAATAATTTTATTTAAGTTTTATAAAAAATAGTTGGTGAAAAGAACTAAAGTTGTTATAAAAATGATTTGTGTTCATATAATATAATTTTTTTTTCCAGTAGTAGTGATTTTAGATAATTTTATTAATAGAAAAAAATTATATATAATTACAATTGGATGAAAAAATATTATTTTTGAGCATCTAAAATTAGCTGATTTCTTCTTTTATATAAAATTTAAGGCTACGTGTTGAGTAGGTAATCTCATAACTAGACTTGGTTCCAATCTGAATAGACTTAAGTAGGTCAATTTTTAAAGACCTGTGAATCAAGTCAAGGTGAAGGTTGGATCTAAGTTAAAGACTGAATTAGTTCTCGATCTACAATATTTGACATGAACAAATTTGAGGACTGAATTGGTTCATCTACTCAGTTTCTGTATCAAAATGAGAACAAACTTAGTGAAAAGTAGCTGAAATGCTAGGAGGATCACCATACATGATGTTGATCACTTTGTCTACTACAGAAAAGATAAAATAGAGTCAAGAGAATAGTTCTACTACATCAGAAAACTTAATCACATGTCAAGTACTAGGAGGATCATCAGACATGATGTTGATCTTTTTTTTAAAAAAAATGGGATGATTTTTTGAACTCTATGATATGGCTCCACTCTCAAAGAGTGTAATATATCAGTAATCAGACCCAAAATCTATTATTTTGATACCCAAAATAGACTGATCAAACAAAAAAAAAATTGTGGAGAAAGATTTTAATTAGACATATATTCCAATCTAGGAAGAATTAGTAGAGCCACTAAAGGCAAAATTAATGTAGAAGTTGAAATCTATCTCTTATAGAATTTTAGTTTTTATTTATTTATTATACCAGTCACGTTATTTTAGAAAAGTTGAGTCATGTTTGAACTAGAAAAAAATATCCAGCCCAAATTACACCAATCTAAGATAAATAAATAATTGGTAATAAAGAAAATAAATAATTAGTAACAAAAGTATTTTAAAATGTTCGTTTTGTCATCAATTATAGTGACAAAAATTTATATGAAAATGATATTTGTCACTAAATAACCAATAAGTTTATTGTGGTGATGAAAACCTTATTTTTTGTTACAAAAATATTTTTCTTAATATATAGATGCATTATTGCACCATATTTATGGGGAAAAATTATTACAAATATAGTTTTCGTTACTAAAAATTACTCACAATAACCTGATGACAAATATTAATTTCATCAACAAATTTAAAATTATTGGGGATACAACCTTATTGCAACCAACAATAGTTACAGATAATTAATTTCTATTCTTTTAAATGACAATTGTAGTAATGTTTAATGACATAATAGAATTCATCATGAATTGTTTGACTTGTTAGTGGCGGCAATTTTTCATCATAATGTAATAAAAATCTTCTTAAATTTTTTTTCTCAAAATTATAAAAAATTGCCCTCATACAAATGGTGACAAAATTTTTCTACAAAAATAATTTTTGTCACTAAAAAATCAATATTAATAGATTGACGATGAAATCTTATTGTCATCATCAAAATTATAATCATTGGTGACGTTATTATCACGAAAAGCAATCATAGATAATTTTTAGTTCTTGTAAATAAAATAAAAATAAATAAATAAAAATAATTGATGATATATTTAAGTTACCAAATGCATAGATGCTTAGTGACTCAAGATATTTGTTACCAAATTTAAGAATTTTTAGTGATGATAGATGTTGTCATGATATAGTAAAAGTTGTCATGATATAGTAAAAGTTGTCACAAAAAAATTCCTTAGAATTGGTGCTAGATATTTAGTAACCCAATTATTTTTGTCATGAAAAGTTGTTATAGATAATTTCTAGTTGTTATATATGAAGCAAGAATAGGTGACAAGAAATTCAAGCCACTAAAAAAAATTTTGTGATAAAAAATATTTTATCACCAAATTTAGAAATTCTTATTGTGACGATAAATTTTGTCATGATATAGTAAAGGTTGTCAAAAAAAATTCTCTTTACATGGTGAGAATTTGTACTAGACGTTTAGTGATGCTATTATTTTTATCATAAAAAGTATAGATTATTTCTAATTTCATAAATGAAATAAGAATATATGATGAGAAATTCAAGTCACCAAAAATATAAATGTTTAGTGACCCAACATGTTTTCCAAATTTTTAAATTTTTAGTGATGATAAATTTTGTCACAGTATAGTAAAAATTGTCGCAAAAAATTTCCTCCATATAGCAAAAATTGGTGTCGGATATTTGGTGATGCTATTATTTTTGTCATTAAAAATAGTCATAGATAATTTTTAGTTTTTATAAATGAAACAAGAATAGATGACAAGAAATTCAAGTCACTAAAAATATAAATATTTAGTGACTCCAAATATTTCGTCACCAAATTTATGAATTCTTAGTGATGCTAAATTTTATCATCATATAATAAAGATTATCACAAAACAAATTCCTTCCATATGGTTGAAATTGGTGCCTGACATATGGTGACGTGATTTTTCGATACAAATAATTTTCATCACAAAAGAATCTCTAATTCTAGTAGTACGACGAAAGCTAATTTTTGTCATCAAATTTATATTTTTGTTGACAAAATTTCTTTTGTTATGAATTTTTTTTGTCAAAAAAGTCTCTTTCATTACACTGACATATTTTAGTTTTATGCATGTTTAATAATTTACAATAAAATAGTTGCAAGACTATTGCTAATTTTACCGTAACAACAAAATGCGGGAATAACTAGGTGAAGCTAACCTCGCCTTGCTATAGAAACTTTTTTATTAAAGCGGTGAGGATTCATACCCGATGCAATATATACACCCTTACTTGGGCCGAGATCTAGATTTCCTCGTTTAACGAGTCAATGACCATGAAATAAGAAAACTAATCAGAGGTCAAAAGAGAAAATTATGGTTATCCAAAATCAAATCTTCTTTTTTTTGCTTGGAGGACAAGACACAATATAAATCATCTGAGCAAAGGTTCAATGGTTAAAGGGATGGGATCTAATATGGCCACCGTAGCTGAAAGTAAGAATAATTGATATTTTTTCGTGATGTAGATCATTGGATCATGCTTCATATAGATTTCAAAACAACTCTAATTCTTTCGTTCACTCGCTGTATAGATTTTGAAGCGTCCGTTGCACGATCCATAAGAAACTCGTGCCAAGAAAGATAAATTCTTTTCTATGCGGAGGATACAACCTCTGTCCAGGCTAGCCCTTGATTGAATCATGATGGATTAAAATAAATATGTATGAATCCTAAGCCTCAAGCTTCTTTATCATGTGATGCTAGTCAAGTCCAAAATAAAAAAAACGAAAATGGGTGGCTAAATGTCACTTGCCACATGGGCCCAACCTACTCTTACCAAACATTGTGATGTTCCACGAGACAAAAAAAAATTATGACAAGTGTCGCTAGATCGGGCTTCCACTCTAGATCCACGTTCAACCAGCCTGCCCTTATTTTGACGGCTGACATGACACCCGATCTGCCTTAAATTACGTGCACATCACCAAGATTAACAATAACTCAGATCCGCCACCAACTCTTTTTCTGCAATTGTTTTTAGTGTTGACCAGAGATCAGCAAACAGCTGAGACGACGACAAGCAGTATAAACGTGGGACCCACTAGTGCCAAACACCTGTGAGGCACTATTTTTGGTGGGGTTTTAAGGTTGTGAGTTGATATGTCCTTTTTGCTGGTTTGTACAAAGGAAGGTTCAGCGGATCCGTATATTTCTCCCGGAAGTTTAGAGGGGGAATTCAATCTTGGATTCGGTTGGAGAGTCAGCTGCATGATAGATGAATTCTCCTTTATACCCATTCCTCTCCGGAGAATGCATTTATAAGAAAAAAGTATCGTATTAATCGGTTGCGGTATTATAAATCCTGAATCTATATTCTCCATTCAAAGTTTTTCTCTTTTTTTAACTTATTTTAATTTTTACTAAAAGGGAGGTGAAGCGATTTAAATTTATAAAAAAAGAATCTGCATTCGAAATTACTCCTCAAGTTAACATATTTCTGCCCTACCACAAGTCCATAACACCGACTGGCATAAGAAGATGTCATGAGTAATGGCCAATTTTATCCTGCATCATGCTAGCCAGATCGTCTCATTTTTATGGGTCAGTCATCGAAACAAGCAAAAGGCTATAGGAATACAATAATTTGATTAGCGCGGGTATGACCACTTTATGCAAGCGGTATAAGATATAATTTTTTTGTGAGTTATATAATACAAGATACAATTTTCTAAAAAAAGAAAATATTATACCCCATATATGGCATAGGTATATATACTAAAATTAAGGTGGTGCTTGCACTAAGTTTCTTCATTCTCCATATAGACACTAATATTAATGAGAAAATTTAAATGCTTGTCACATTCTATATTATCATTAATAAATAAAAATCTATCTATTAATTAAAACAATCAATGGATTAAAACCATATATTAATTAATTGCAAGCTACGAAATAAAAGTTTTTATTATGGAATTTAAATATTTCTCACATTCCACATTATCATTAATAAGGTGAAAATCATACATTAATTAAATCAACGGGACAAAAAAAAGCTGATACTGAAAATATAAACAAATAATGGTAGGCTATAAAATAAAATAACTTTTAATTTGTTATATAAACATTATAAAGATTGCAAAAGAAATTATATAATAATTGAAATAAAACTATTTAAGATTCATAATTATTTAATATAATATAATAATAAAATATGACAAAAATTTATTTTAAATTTGTTAAATATATATTTAATATTATATATAACAATTATATAAACTCAAACTCAAGCCATCTATCTATGATATTAAAATTTAGTATAGTTTATACTCTAGCCTGCACATATGCAATTTACTCCGCAAATTGAAATAACAGTTGTTGTTACAACGATGCAGTAGTATCGTGATGGTTTTGACAAATCTATATAATTTTTTAAACATAATTTATTATAACTTCTATCTTACCTTCAAGAATAATTTAAAAGATAACTTTGCGCATTGAGTAGGTGATATACCACTACTTTCTACGTACCTGTGATCCGTCTTAGAGTGATATCGTTGGCGTTAGAAGCTTAAGTGGTGATTCTGTAATTCTCTTGCAAGGTCAGGGTTACTCTATTTCTAGTCCTCGACTTCCTTCGCATCAACGCGAGCCAGGTGGTCCGAGCGCCGATCGAGATTCCCGAGCTTTTTTAATTCGTCGGTCTCCACCCGTCGGTGCGAAGAGGGGCTCTGAGATAGCGCGTGGCGCTAGATCTCGATTTCTTCTTCGTAGCTCTCCGAGATCTCCCGAACGCATCCACCTTCCCCCGGGAAACCCTAGTTTTCCTTCGATTCTCCAGTCCTTGGATCTCTCCGATGGCGATCTCTCGACCGCTGGCGGTCCTCCCGTGGATCGCGCTGGCGCTCGTGCTCTCCTCCATCACCGGCGGCCACTGTTTCTACCTCCCCGGCGTCGCACCCTCGGATTTCCAGAAGGTCAGTCCTCCTCCGCTCGATTTCTCTTCTCCTAGATTTAGGTCTGGTCCTTTCCGTTTTCGGTGATGCCCTTGTGTTAGATCTGGACTTCTTTCACTCCAAAACCCTCGTTGTGCGAATCTTTGCTTCGATTTGGATTTAAATTCGGGAGCTTGATAGCCGATTGCTTGTTCTATGGTATTTTCTTCGACCTGTGCGTGTTTTTTCGAGTCTGCCGATTTCTTGATTGAGATGTGAGATTTGATGGAGGATTTGACAAATTGATGCAATCGATTTGTTAGTATATCTTCTATGTATTGGCTAGATCTGAGTTTAGATGCCCCACTCGAGCCATCCAGTACTGTTATTATGTTATTGTTGGCTTGTAACTTTAGTTCTTGATGTTGGGTTCATGTAACGCTCGGCGTGGTTTATTCTTCTCTTGATCTTGACGAATTAGTTGCTTTTTAGATATTTTTTCTTGCATGCGTTCTCTTTTTATATTGCGTTATTTGATAGTAAATGTCTAACAATTTGACAGTTAGTTTTGATATTGTTGGCTATTGGATCTATGCGTGGTGCGAATAATCCATATATTTGCACGGTTGAACCCTTTTAATTTGATAAATTACATTTACTGTCAAAGTAGTTTTGGTGATACGTCAGACCTAAAGGAATTCTTGATTTAGACATGCTCTAGCTCTCATTACTGATCTCATCTATCTTTATAATATCTACGTCATAGTAATGGAAAGGCTACTATGGATATTTTAAGTTTATTATTGATTTGAAAAATAGCATTAGATTTTACTTCATTCAGCAATAGCAGTTGTCTAGAAATTGTTTCATAATTTTGTTTCGTCTCCCAAGAAATCATTTGTAAGCTCTTGATCTTAAGAACCAGAAATTTGGTAGCAGTGGCAATAATTTTCTTAAATGAACAACTTGGAGAGATAAAGTATTACAAGCATTTATTTTAAAATTTGTTTGAATTGGGTCTGATATCTAGCGAACATTGTGGAAACTATGGTAGGAATAAGTTGAAAAATGAAATTCACAAAGTTAGCGAATTAGAGCTAGTCAATGTAGGAGAGAGGATGGCATGAAATCAAAGATTTGAGAGAAGTGGCTTTGAGATTCATACACTTGGAAGATTTATTTGATAAAGTGACTAGAGAGTTACAACATAAAGGAGCGATAAGGCACACACTAGGCTACATTCCAAATGTCTTGGATTTATGGAGAAATATCCGAAACATGGTCTATCGAATGGGGCTGTACCTAGCCGACCTGGCTCGGAACTGGGTCAGTTCGCCTGTGAGAGTCGGAACCAGCCTCGAACCACTCCGAACCGACCAATTGTGAGCAAAATTGGTGCGAACCAGTTTGGATTGGTCTGAATCGGTTCTCTCTTCTTTTTTCTTAAGTGGTGAAAAGGTTCTGAGTCATATATTGGATCCTATTATTTACAGCCATATACAATCTATGATCCATACAGATACGAATATAGATATGATACATATGAGGTATCATCTTTCAGTGGCTACTATCCTACGCATCCCAGAGCATCTTACGGGTTGGATTTTATTGCAGGTATATTCGGATGGACCCCTCTACTACCGTATTATTAGCAGAGGACACCTTTCAGAGCCAGAGCTTCAGTGAGAGATTCGAGAATAGTTATAATCTAGAGTGTATTTTTTATGGCATGAGCGTACAGGACTATAACATGGCTTAGTTAGAGAGATAGGCTGATGTGCCTCCTAATTATGCTAATGATCCTGATATCTATGAGAGGCATCGCTAATTGATGAGATTTTAGATATCGGTCTGTATATTGTACTTTAAATATATGTAATTGATTCTATCATTTTATATTTTGTATCTCACTAATTAATTTTAAAATATTTCATGTTGTTCTTTATAGCATGCAACATCTCACTAATCATTTTATGTCTTGCATCACTCTAAAACATCAAGAAGCATCATTTAGATTGTATCATAATCATAGAAACATTAAAAAATATTAAGAAATATCAAATTATACTTAAAATCATTGAAAACATTTGAAAAAATTTGATTACCAATAAATAAAACCTAAAAAATATTGAAAAAAATTTGGCATGCTCGTTTTGAACCGGCACGCCTCTGTGTACTGTGTGTCAGTACAGTAATGTATTGAACCGGTTGGCCAGCCGGTATGGATCTCGTCACTGGTTCAACGGACCTTGATCTAAAAGTTAATGCTGATGTGGATTTACTGTGTTTTAAATTCCGGCGGGATGGGAGCATCTTAGCTGCCTTGTCTCATTTTTATGAGAAAATGAGACCGGTTTGAGGTAAGGACTTCGAAATTCATCCACTTGGGGAAAGAAGAATAAAAAGAAAAGAGAGAGGAATAGAGGAAGAAGAAAAGGGTAAAAAGAAAGGAAATAAGAAGAGAAAGGAAAGGAGGAAAGAAGGAAGAAAAAGAAGAAGAAGAAAAGGAAAGAAAGGAAGGAAGGAACAAGAAAAAAAAGGAAGAAAGGAAAAAAGGAGAAAAAAAAGAAAAAAATAAAAAAATGGAAAGAAGAGGAGAAGAGGAGAGAGATATGGGGACGACGATCAAGACTGGATAGTAGTTTCATTGTTTCTTTTTATTTTTTTGGCGGCTTAAACTTTTCAACTTTGCCGACCGTAGCCATTTAATGATTATGGTTTGTTGACCAGAAATTTTAATCTAGTTCTCTTGTTTTCAAGGCCATTCAATGTTAAATCTTTGGCACAAGGTACACTATCTTGATACTGGATCTCGTACCAGTTCCATCTTATAGTTTCGATATGCGGTATGGTACAAGACAGCAAGGTGTACCAAGTATCGGTACAAAACAAGACTGCATACCAGTTCCGTATTGGTACGGTATGATACAGACTGGTACAACGAGCCTTTCTTTGGCATTTCTAGAAGTGTGTATAAAATAACTCATAAGTCGTGATAGACGAGCATAAGCATGGATAAAACAAAGGACAAGTGTGGGAAATACATGTGTGGGAATAAAAGTTAAGGAAAACTCAGGCAAGCCCTAATATTGTCATGGGCAGTGAAACCAAGGGATGAAAATTCATTCCTTCAATTTTTCTTTTTCTTTTTCTTTTTTTTGTTTTTGAGGTGGGGTGCAAGGTGAAGAGGAACTAATATAACATAAATTAGGTTGAGTCTGGGAGGGCTTAGCAACTGAATCCTCCCTCCTTCAAACAACTCCCCAAGTCACTCCTAAACCTTGCTCCTTATTTCTTCCATGATGTTCCTCTTAATTCAATCATCTTATATTGCTCTGTTATGTTATATAAAAAGATCAGCCTCCAATTTGATCGAATCATGTATTACTATATCAATAGTTATATCTGTACTTATTGAAAGTACAACAACAAAATGTTTTTTTTTTTACGGTAATTTGTGATATGGTTGCTTCATGATCGTAATCTTTTTAGGAGCTTCACTTCTCCATGCTACATTCTCTCTAGGAAGCTATTCAATTTTTGTGTGAGATGATCTTGTATGATTATATGAAATCTAATTACTTTGTGGTGATTGATTTCTAAGTGAAGAGGCACCACCTAGAGGTTTACAAGTCACGTAAGCTGAAGCAAGCATAAGTGCAAGTGATTAGCACTAAGGATTTGCAAAAACATAGGACTTCAGATGCTTGAGCATAGAAGTCAGAAACAATGTTGATTATGAGCTGAAAAGTCTTCTGCTGCCTTGAGAAGGTTACAATTCCAAAGCAGGATAAAATATGCAACAATAAGTAGATTGATTGAACAGTGGAAAGAAAGATAATCGTACTCAATCGGCAAGCTATACAAAACATAGCTTCCGTGTGATCACTGCCATGGCTTGTGGAGGTGTCATTTATTGGACTCCTTGAAATCAACATCATGATGCCACAAGACTTCCTACAACTTTGGCAGTAAATAATTGGTAGAGAATCAACACATTTCTTATTACATGAGTGATCGATATCTATCTTGGCTATGTAGTACTGTTCATGGAGGCTTTTGTCATTCTAGGATCCCCTGGATCAGCAGGACTTGCAGGTGTCTAGATTTTGAGCCAAACATACAAAGGGAACACAAGGAGAACTAAACTAATCATTAGGCTTATTGGGAGATAGTCTAGGTAATTTGATGCTGACTGGGCTGTGTCAAATGTATTGGAGATAGAGTAAGGAGGCGCAAGATGCAACTCTGGCTGCAATTCATACTGGTGAGCTGATGCCATCTAATATATATATATATAAACGTAGGCTCTGTGTTGGCAGAGCCCGCCATTCGCCATTGGGATAGATACTATTCTACCACATATCCAGATAGCAATTACTTCCACATGGAAATTCTAATCCGACCCCATCACAAACAACTTACGGTTTTGGCCTAAGCACTAAAATTGTGCCTATTACTTGAGACTTCATGAGTTTACCTCACTGGGAAGTCACCCTGACTAAAGGTTGTAACTTCCAAGGCAATCCATCCATCTGTCAATTCCTACTAACCTTCACCCAAGTGATCTTAACGAGCCGTTTGATGCCTTCCATATGTTGTACACGACAAAATGGGCCAGAAGTCGGGACGGTGGAGATAGTGGGAACACGCACTATTAAAGTAGGAAGAGATAAAAAAAATGCTGACTCCTAGTTCTAATAAAGAGAGAGAAGAGGAAGATGGTTTCTTTTAAAAGAAACCCCATTTCTTTATTCTCCTACTTTTTTTGTGCTGCTCTTTGTCGATCATCGTTGTGTCCTTTGGATTCCATGAAGGAGAGGGTTTGATTGTGATGGCCAGCCTCGGAGGTGTGCATGACTCGTACGGCAACCAGAATAGCATTGAGATTGAAGGGCTTGGTTGCTTTGCCGTCCAAAAACACACTAAGGAATTTTGGCATTCTTTCTTTTGTCTTTCCGAGTGTAGTCACATCATTTGCTGATGAATCAAACTTTGCAGCATCATTCTTTTTCCATGGGCTTGATTTAAGAATTTTTTCCCTTTCTTTTCTTATTATCTTCGTCTGTAGCTGAACCATTCATCTAACTAGAGATTCTTATCCTTTTCTCTACATGTTTGTTATACATGTTTTCTATAGCAATACCGAAAGGTTTGGAAGAACTCCCCACCCTTTTTCTTTTTGGTGAATTTGAAGAACTCCTTGTGTGCGATGCGCACGAGAGCGAGGTGGGTGTCGCAGGCGGCAGACCAAAGTCTGGCAGTGGTGTTGAAGTAGCATAGTAGGGCATGGAAAGGGTGAGTCAGCTATCTCTGGGGTGCATGCTAATATCCCAGCATATAGGAAAAGATACGAAGAGAAAAGATTCTATTACTTGAGTTAATTGGTTGGATGGTGCTAAGCCTAGGTCCGTCCAACCTAGCATATTGACTTGGACGGTGGTTTAGATTTGGGCCATTTATTTTATTGTGGTTGTGCTTTTATTGAGTCATAACATTTTTTTTGGTATAGAGCCGTGATTTAGGAAACTAGTTCCTCTATGGTGCGACTTTTGCACCGCAGAGTGCAGTATTATCATGGATAGCCGCCACATCATCCATATTGGAGATGTGCAACTCTCTTTTAACTCTCCTACGCGTTGCGCATCACATTGAAAAGTGCATGGATATCTTTCGGGATAAAGGAGAGCCACTTGTCTCCAAGATGGATGAGGTGGCAGCCATCCACGGTGGTAAAGGATTTATGGTGCAAAAGTCGCACCGTAGAGGATCCAAACTTGATGGTTTAGAACTGTTGCTCTTCTGACTTGCTTCTTTCTTTTTTTCCCCTTGTTGTCTTCTTTAGTTCTCTTGCTATGTTTCGTTTTTTCTCATAAAATATAGAATGGCTTGCCACATCTCTCTCTCTCTCTCATAAAGGCACATGTGATCTAGGATTTTATAATGCAAATGCAGTATTCGGCCCTAGGGATGTCAACGGGGCAAATCTAGTGCATATAGTAAAAAAAAACCAAAACTGAAATCCACTGCCATCTCCGAAAGTGAAACTTTATGGTTTTTAAAATAAAAAACTATAACTGCCACTAAGAAAACCGCAAAACCGAATCTGTAACTAAAAAAATCAAAAATCGTTAACTTTTTTTATTCATTTCAAAATTTTCACATATAAACAACCAAATTAAAGATATCATCCATAAATTTCGTTATATAATCCATAAAATTCATAGTATAATATTTCAGATTTACACAAAATATAAAGGGTATTAAATATTGGGTATGTTCGGTTTCGGTTTTGGATTCAATGTCGGTGTTAGGTCAGAGAATCATCAAAACTGTAAACGAAAGCGAAATCGGATGGTTTTTAATTTTTAAATACAGCTTTAACAGATGATATTTCTCTCTGGTAGAAGACTGAACATTCAATCAATGTCCGTCCCGCATAAGGACGATCCATCTTGATGACAAATTCCACGATAACGAGAAATAGAAATTAATCGTTCGATGTCTGCTCGTTCTCCGTGACCTACACCGAAAAGATGGCTGACTGGACTTTCTCCTGGATCAAAGCAGATCAGCTCGCCGAATTCGTCGATCGAATCGGGCGCCCCGGAACGTCGAATGAAAATAGGTGA
>JAOXJJ010000001.1:17644777-17657585 GCA_025769935.1 Phoenix roebelenii | reverse complement strand
TGTTGGGGTTTCCTTTGAGTCACTACACTGAACACTTTTTAAGACTCCTTTCACAACAATAGATAAGATCACAAGACGCTCTCTCTCCCCATGGCCTTTCGCCTCTGAAAGCGTCCTTCCTTCTCAATGCCCGGGCATCCATCCAATGCATTCTTTTCGATCAAAAAGCCAAAATAAGTGATTAAGTTCAAATTTGTTCAACTATACAGGCTATAAACAAGCCTATCAGCCTTTTTTTCTCTACAATCGAGATCTTATACATACATATTACACGGGAAAGAGAAGCTTCGAAAAAGCCCACTGAGAAGGAAGAGAGAAGAGGGCCCTATGGAGAATGTGGTCAGGTTTCCTTCTATCGTAAAGGGTGTATTTGCTGTAGCGGTTACGGGCGTACGGTAGATTTAGAGTTTTTCTCTTCTTATCTTTTCAAATGCCTTTGCCAGAAACGGTATCCGGCTCTTTGTTAAACCTAAATCCCCATCGAAACTAACCCTATTTAATTTTGGTTAAAATCATTTCGTTCGGTTCAAGGACGGAAAAAATATTTGGGTATCAATCCCCGTTGACATCTCTATTCAGCCCATATATGCAGGCACATATAGGATTTATTATTTTTGTCTATTTTAAAAATAAATAAAATATACTAAGTATAATAAGAATAATCTTTGGTTGTTTTTCTAAAAGTAATCATAATATTAATAATTAACAACTAATACTAAACATTTAATAGCAATAGTTATAGCATCGTTAATTATGAGCAAGTGGTTGCAAGCACTCTGCACTATTTGACTCTAGAGGTGATGGAAACCAGGAAAAAGAAGTACGTTGCAAGCTTATTTTTTCTAAATTCTGTATTGAGGATTCAGGGACATGCAAGCATATTTTTTTTTTTTCAAAGATCATTTTGTTGATATAGATTGTCTGTACTTCAGTACTGTGTTACAGTCAGATTTACTTTTATCTTTGCACCTTTTCAATAGTTTTAACTTTTAAGTAATATTTATTTTCAAAATTACTTCAGTTTTATTTTTGATATTTGAATAAAAAATATGCACTATGGTTGCATATAGCATAGAAACTTTAGGTTTGTTGTTTGCAAGATGTTAATTAGAATTAGTTAATAAAAGTTAATAAAAACCAACTTATAATAGACTAGGAAACTTATAATGCCTTGAATATTAATCAATCAACATATAATGTTGTGGCAGAGTTAGCATACTGCCTTGAATTCAAATCTTCAACCAACATATAATATCTAAGGAAACTTGAGATTAAAAAAAAGCCTTGGATTTTAAATCTTCTTCCAAATAAAGCTTCCTTTGTTGTGTCCATGTGCAAGGGCCAAATATCACATGGACGTAGGGTGGCGATAGCTTTTTGGCCCCAGATACATGTTATGATAAATAATTGTTTATTACAAGTGCACAATGCATATAGCCAGAGAGGGACATAGAGAAGATGGGATGAAATCATCGAATTCTAAGTTAGATTGGGCTAGGTTTGAATCTTAACAATGTGTTCAACTCTTATATTAGTATTTTTCCTTTTCAGTTGTGCATCCTGGTATCCATTATGGGCTGCTAATAGTATTTTAAGAGCTACATTACCACCAAAGTGTTTATGTGAGCTTTGACAATCTGCACGAGAGGTTGGGTTCTGGCCTAGATGGAGTGGGATAAGTGTAGGGTGATGAGCGGGTCATCCTACGATGTTTTAAATGGATATTCTCATTTCTGAATAGATTACCATTAGTCCAGCTCCTGAACTATAAAGGCCTTCCATTAGAGGAAGGTCTAAAGGTTGGGTTCTGCAGGTCAGAAAATGAACAACGTGTTTTAATACTGTGAAAATATTTAGACCATTACTCCGGAAAATGATGATGGTGATGATGATACAATAAATGAACCAAAGAGAAACTTAGCAAGACTAGTAAATTCTAATTTCCTTTGTGATATATAGGAGGTTACCTTCATCCAACCCACAGGTAGTGATGAAGTTTATGTGGGATCCAAGGAGGTAAACTTGGCTGACTTGTAATTAAATGGGTTGGTCAAGCCCAATTCGAACTCTAAGGTCCTCTTTAAATTCACTGTGACAACCATTGCAATCTAGTATCGAATATAAAAAAGAAAAAAACAAACTGCACCCCACGCATTGCGCGGGTTATATGCTACTATTGACATAAAGCTGATAGGAATGTATGATGGTTCCTTTGGTGCATTGGAAGAATCTGACAGTCAAATATGTGAACTAGGTTGTTTATCTGTTCCAGCCTGGGGAGGTGTGCATTGGTTAAATCTGACAATCGAGGCATAGAAGAGGAGACTATTTGTTGGATTTGCACGAATTGCTAGTAAAAAAATATATAGTGCCTATACAATCATATTTGTTGAAAATAGAATCTATTTAAGACTCGCATACTTATGATATAATTTTGATTGCCAATCTCTTCTTGCTTATAGTTTGCCAGATTTGCCATATTAGCTAGATTGATTCTCTACCTTGACAATTCCTCAAGAAAAAGAAGATTATGTTTTTATGAAGAGTGGCCCATTTCATGAGCCCGATACCTGAAGACCTCAAATGAAGTATTTAAGTGGACTAACTTTGGGGTGGACATGATTCACATCATGCTAGACATTTTTGTTACAGCACTTTCTAAATTGTTAGTAGTCTATCCTGTTCCATTAAGTTTAGTTTGAACTTTGATATGAAGAAAGTCAACCTACAGAGAGGCATCACATTAAGAGCTCTTCTTTGGTCAATCTTCTTCCTCCACCAGATCTGTCATAACCATAACAAATAGCCATCAAGCCTTATTGACGCAGGATAGGCTCGGGAGGTAGGGAGAATAGGGTTTCTGATACCAAATTGATGTAGGACAGAACAAGTAGAGGAGGAGAAGAAGAAGAGGAAAGAGAAAAATAAGAGGGAAGGAAAGATAAGAAGAAGAGAGAGGAGAGAGAAGAAGAGAGGGAAGAAAGTGAAGGAAGAGAAGACAGAGAGGATAGCTGAATATTCTCAACCATCAAAATCTCAAAAATACAAACTATATTCTCAATTACATAGCAATGGGTTTATATAGACATAAAACCCTAATAAGAATCTGAATAGAAATAGAGTACTAGAGTCCTCATAAAATTCTAGTCCTAGAGTCCACATAAAAAATAAAATTCTCTAATTTGCAAATAAAATAAAATATTATAATTTGTATATCTACACCTACCAAAAGTGCGCCTAGATTTCTTATAGGACGGTCCTTTGTCACTTATACTTTTCCAGTCATTCCTATCAAGGGATACTTTTCGTCACAACATGTCTATTTATGCATATGTGTATATGCAAAGACTTGTATTTAATCATTTGACTTTTATCGAAAGTTAAATATTTATGACAATAATGCTAGCAACTATAAGAAATATGGAAAGAAAGGGGTGGGGGGGGGGAGAGAACTGAGTAAGAAATCGAGATCCTTGAGCTTTTATGTTTTTTTTCATCATTTTATTGATCATGAATTTATCTCTTTGTGTGTGGTTATTAGTCTGTATCCTTGACTAAGTAAACGAAAAGTATCAATCAAGGTTGTAAATCTCGGTATCAGATCACATACTGTATCATGCTGCTATATTATCGGTATGCTTGGTATGGAGTCAATTTGCCATACTATGACTCGATATGTCACTTGTACCTAGTCTCAGTTCGGCATCAGTACGTTACAGTATTACCCATTACGGGTGGTACGCCAAATTGCAGAATCTAAGAGTGGTGGTTGATTTGTTATTTTATCTAATTGAACAGGTGTCTACCATTTTTTTAGATACCCATTTAAACTTCTTGCTAATTTTGGTAATTTTGTTTAGGTATCCAATTACACCATTGTAGAATTCCATGATTTTGTTGTTTTTGTAATTCTTTTTAATATTATATCCACAAACTTTAGTTTTTTGTAGTTCTCTGTTATCATTGACTTGATTTTTAAATTTGGTCGTTTTACCCTTTTAAACTGCACTACTCATTTGCAAAACATGTTCTGGCTGCAGAAAGATCCGCTTTATGTGAAGGTGAACAAATTAACTTCCATAAAAACTCAGCTTCCGTACTCCTATTATTCACTACCTTACTGTAGACCAGATACTGTAGTCGACAGTGCAGAGAATCTTGGCGAAGTTCTTCGCGGTGATCGTATTGAAAACTCTCCCTATGTGGTTAGTCACTTTGTTATATTTTAAAGCTATTTTTTATTTCCCAATATTACTTCCTCCCATTGGGATTTTTCTGACTTTTCTCCTTTTTTTTTTCCTTTTTCCTTCTTTCCTTGCTTTAGTTTGAGATGAGAGAGCCGCACATGTGTCAAATTGTTTGCAAGATTACACTCAATGAAAAAGATGCCAAGGACCTTAAGGAAAAGATAGAGGATGCCTATGAGGTCAACATGTATGTCAACTAGCTAGCCTTTTTTGCAATTTAAAATATATTTTAAAAAAATCCAAGCATCATTGATTTGGTGAATGGACATGTTACATTACAGGATTCTTGACAATCTTCCACTAGTTGTTCCTATAAAAAGGCTCGATCAGGATTCCCCTACAGTGTATCAACATGGGTTCCATGTTGGTGTCAAAGGCCAATATACTGGGGTAAGTACATCTGATAATAACAAAATTAAACTGCATTAGCTTTGTTCTTAAAAAAAAAAAGTATTGGATGGTTGTGACTAAACTTTCATTTTGATGCAGAGCAAGGATGAAAAGTATTTTATCCACAATCATTTATCTTTTGTAGTCAAGTATCATAGGGATGCTCAAGTGGATCTTGCAAGGATCGTGGGATTTGAGGTTAAGCCATTCAGGTTGATATTAACTTTGATGACATTATATTTTCTTAGATTTACAATTTTTCAGAAACAGACTTTAAATAAATGTGTGCATATTGCAGTGTTAAACATGAGTATGAAGGTGAATGGAATGGTGTTAATACACGCCTGAGCACCTGTGATCCCCATGCCAAACGCTTGGTTGTGAATTCTGATTCTCCCCAAGAGGTTGAAGCAAACAATGAGATTGTATTCACATATGATGTTGCATTTGAGGTGAGATTATCAAGAATTATGACTTCCTGGTGACACGATCAGATATAACTGGGTCTAGCATGTATATGATTGTTTAATTACTATTATATTTTTTCAATGAAGTTTTTTTTTATTTTTTTTAAAGATATTTTTTATAATTTTTCCTATTTTTGTTTCAGGATAGTGAAGTGAAATGGGCATCTCGATGGGATACCTATCTTCTGATGACTGATGACCAAATTCACTGGTTCTCCATTGTCAATTCGTTGATGATTGTACTCTTCCTTTCCGGGATGGTGGCCATGATCATGCTGCGAACCCTTTACCGGGATATTTCCAAGTACAACCAGCTGGAAACTCAAGAAGAAGCCCAAGAGGAGACAGGATGGAAGCTTGTCCATGGGGATGTCTTCAGGCCCCCGGCAAAGTCGGACTTACTGTGTGTATATGTTGGCACAGGTGTTCAATTCTTCGGTATGCTTCTCGTAACCATGATGTTTGCTGTTTTTGGCTTCCTTTCTCCATCAAACCGAGGAGGATTAATGACAGCCATGCTTCTACTTTGGGTCTTCATGGGTCTCTTCGCTGGATACTCCTCTGCCCGTCTCTACAAGATGTTTAAGGGTACAGAATGGAAGACAATCACCCTCAGGACAGCATTCATGTTCCCTGGCATTGTCTTTGGTATCTTTTTTGTCTTGAATGCCCTTATCTGGGGGCAGAAGTCCTCTGGTGCTGTGCCCTTCACCACAATGTTTGCCCTTGTACTGCTGTGGTTTGGTATCTCGGTGCCTCTTGTGTTTGTGGGCAGCTATGTGGGTTTCAGGAAGCAAGCAATCGAGGATCCCGTGAAGACAAACAAAATCCCCAGGCAGATACCTGAACAGGCTTGGTACATGAATCCAATTTTCTCAGTACTGATCGGAGGCATCCTTCCATTTGGAGCTGTCTTCATCGAGCTCTTCTTCATCCTCACATCCATTTGGCTGCACCAATTCTACTACATATTTGGGTTCCTCTTTCTCGTATTTCTCATCCTTATTGTCACCTGTGCTGAGATCACGATCGTTCTGTGTTATTTCCAGCTGTGCAGTGAGGATTACTTGTGGTGGTGGAGGTCTTATCTGACCTCCGGATCTTCTGCACTATATCTCTTCCTCTATGCGACCTTCTACTTCTTTACAAAGCTGGAGATCACGAAGCCAGTCTCTGGCATTTTGTACTTCGGTTACATGCTAATTGCCTCGTATGCCTTTTTTGTACTGACTGGCACAATTGGCTTCTATGCGTGCTTCTGGTTCACGAGACTGATCTACTCATCTGTGAAGATAGACTGACAGCTCGGTTAGACCATATGTGTTGTATGCACAAGTGATATTCATCACTGCAGGTTCCTACTTAAACTCTTCAAGAGTCAAGAATCTGGCTTCATTTTTGAAGTTTAATGGCTGTTTGATTTCAATGTGATTCTAGCGCGGGAAGGAAGTTATATCCACAGGTTCAGGTCCCTAGGATGAATATTCCTTTAATCATTTCTGTAATCTGTTAATGTTATTAATGATCAAGGATGGCAGCTAGCGGTTTAAAGAAAAGTTCTTATACATTGTTGTTCTATTTCATGTGTTCTTTATATAAATTTGGACAAGTTGTGCAATGATTTATCTATTAATAGAAGTCTCTTGTTCTACGGTGACAGCATGTTTGATATGTGCACCAAGTTTTAGGAGATTCAGATCTGCGTGTGTGCTGTTTAACCAACCTGTCAATCCAACCCAAGTTTCTAAGAATTAGTTGGCCATCTTGCTTGCTTATTCTGTTCCCCCTTTAATCCACGACTGCACTGGCATGTTTGTTCGTCATTTTCCTGCACTATGACATGGAATGCTTATGATGGCTTTTGCTACCGCCTAATTTCAGGAATACTTCACTGACATTACTTGATATGACTTCAGTAGAACATTTCGAACTATGTTATGGAAAAGATTTAGAAATTGATACTTTATAGACATGTTTCAAGGTAAGATCTCAAGAAATGTTATTGAGTACATTTTTGGGTCGTAGGTGATTGGATGGGTGACCACGGTGTAGCAACTGAGCCTTGATTCATGGACACGGCGTTGCTGTTTCTGTTTCTTATTTGTTGAGGCGCCATACAGGATGGAGCCTGCGAAAATTGTTCACGCTCTTATCTGACACCATTTGTCTGGTGCTAATGATTCCGTAAAGGATAGAGCTACGAGAGCGGAGGATTAGAAATGGTCCTTTTCCTTTTGGTTCATGAAGCCTGGGTGCTCATCTTTCAGGTACCAAACTCGCTACCATTCAAAATTTAATGGCTTATTGTCACATTGGAAACAAATGTGTTTATAAAAGGAAATTCGAATGGATGTGAGAAAAAGATTGCTAGATTTTGAAATGAGAAGCAATTCAAGGTTTGCTCCATGCAACCCAACCTTGTTTCATCATTAGAGTGGCGAGCAGAGGATGGAAGAGGGGAAAAAGATTTTTCTGAATAAACTCGCCGCACCCCCAACCACTCTAGATTCCATAATTTGAGGGCATGAAAACCACTATATACTCACAGGGGTTGGCTTTACAAACATGCAAGGTATTCTACCTATCAATGAACAGTTAAACTATTAAACCAAAATATCATATAAATTTATACATATTACCCCAAGTCATAAATAGAGATCTATTTTCCAAAATTTACTACTCAAACTTTCAGTATTTAAGTAATTATACATAATTCAAAGCCACAATCTAATATATATCACTAATCAAAACCAAGTATACTGATTAGGAAGATAGCCTTACCTCTATTTACTTTTCTCAGAAAGCTGGTATTGGCTTAGTTCTTGATCCTTAGATCTAAAAAATATAGAAAAAGATCATTAGCTTCACAATTCAGTAAGTAACAAATCAATTTTATAAAATTGGATCAAAAAAATTTACATGATTTAGCTCAATTAAAGTATATAAATCATAGTACAATTGTACAGGTAACTTCATAACATTTACTTTCAATAAGATTTATATACAACAACAATACATTTCATCTTATCAACAATGTACATAGAATAAATCAATACTTGGAATTGGAATAAAATAGAAAATCTAAATCACATGATTATACTATGCTTACATTTATATACATATGCACATACCTAAACCCGGACATCTACTTTCCAATTTCTATTCTACAGCTAATGACTATAGTCCCACTTAACCCATGCAACATAGATCACCCTACATTTGACCCCTGTGGCTTAGGTTACTCCATATTTACCTATGTGGTCTGGGTTTTAAATTGAAACAATGATCACGTGGTTGTAGCTTAAGCCACACTATATTTACCTCCATGGTGAGGCCGTCATATTTAACCCCTATGGCAGGATCACGCTATAATTACTTTTGTGGCAGAGCACATAATTAAGTTTGAATTTCATACATAATCATGTTGAGAGTCAACTGATATACATATGCATATGTATATATATAATTCCAGTCTTTTTTCTTTTATAATATGACTTCAAATTTTAGTACTGAACATACAATATATATAGTTTTACATGCTTGATCCATAACGATGATTCAAATTTGCAATGATAAATCAATCTCCATGTAACTATAAAATTTTATATACTTTTTTTTTAGAATTATAACATCAATTTTTTCCAATTAATCTTAAACAAGTACTATAAAATATAAATATTACTTACCTCACTTCACATATTTCACGACCAAAGAGTCTACTTGATTCATAAAGATCCCTCACCCCTAAATCACATAGAGATCATGCTACATTAATATTTAAAAATTAAAAACTCTTCAAAAATTTTTAAAATTTTTATTTCTAAATAATAACTATTATACTAAAAAATAATTATTTTTTAAAATTTTGGATCATAAATCTCACCCTATTGTACACTGAAGTGTGATAGGAGGCGGTATCGCGGATCCCTACCAATAACCTCACACGCAGACACTCACAGGGGGAAAACCGAGAGAAATTAAAAACAGAGAGAGAAAGAGGGAGTAGGCCATGGGCAGGAGGGCCCCTCGTCTACCAGCACACGGACAGGGACATGGGAAAGGAGAGAGAGAGAGAGACCGAAAGAAAGGGAGGAAGAGAGAGAAAAGAGAACAAGTAGTAGAATAAGAAGAGGATGAGAGGAAGAAAGGGAGAGCGTGGGACAGAGAGAACGGTGGGGGTGAGAGAGAGAGAGAGCGCGAGGGAGAAGGGGGATTCGTTCCCTGTTTTTGTTCTTCCGATAGGAAGGGACACCGACCCTTGTAGGCGGGTCCCAGGTATCACAAAAATTAGTGGCACAAAAAAAAAAAAAAAAGAGCAACATTGCCTCCCCTCTGGATCATGCCGTAGACCATGTTTTATGTGCCGGCCGTGCGTGTCCTATATATCAGTCTGGCTCTACTCCATCATGCAGTCACAGGGCTGCAAATGAGTCTGGTCGACCCGTGATCCAATTAATCTGATTTATTTTTGAAGAGCTATAAAGTTAGGCCGGGTTTTAAAATTGAACTCATTCTATTTTTTGGATCAAATTTGGGTTTACTAATTTCATACCCGATCCAATTCATTTGAAATTTGAATAACTTTGGATTTTCAATCCTACAACCCGTCCCGATCTGAATCTAAATTTTTTTTGGATCCGTAGGGGTGCAAACAAATTCTGAAGCCATGGATGGGTTGATCTGAACCGGACCTGATTCGGATCCAAACTGGGCCTGATTTTTTTTTGAATTGGGTTTGGGTTATACATAGACCTGACTTGACCCGAATGATCTGTTGGATCAAAAATTATAGCAGTAGATCCGACCCGACCTGATCCAATCTTCTATTGGTACAGACCGTGTTCAAAATTAGAATCCGAATAAGAAACCAAGTTGGATGACCCGACACAATCCGACCCATTTTCACCCTTAGGTAGTCATGCATACGACCAATCACAACTGCTTATTTCGGCACACTCCATCCATCAAGTATGCATCTCAATGAATTGTTATAAAAATAAACGGTTGTGATTATCTGCATACGTAGCCAGATGGCAAATAGCTTTCTAACTTGGTCTATCTTGGAGAATAATCAACTTTGGTTCATGGCACCAAATCCAAAACTAGCCTGGTTGCTAGAATGAATTGAGTTTGTTTGTTGGGCTAACCTTGTCGCATGTCGAAATGAGCATATTTGAATCGGTGAATAATAATCTACATGTAGACTATGATTTGTTCATTGAAACTTTAAGATGCCATGATATATATACATACTTTCTATCCACCTCCCATATTCCAATTTTATTAGACATTTCATGCCCGGTTAGAAAAAGATTATACATTTAAGATAAAAATTGTACCAAAAAGACATGTTCATAAATTTCTATAGGGTGTAAGAGTAAGTAAGGACCATATTTATGTTCTTGATGATTATTTCAAATTAATTTTTCATCCATTATAAGGCTGCTCGTGATGAAGCCCAATAATATTAAAAAAATATTTTAAAAAAAGTAAAATAGAACTATGCCCTGCGCTCAAGCTCCTTCCAGTATCTGATCTGAATTCAGAACTAGATTAAAATTGACAAGTAAAACCAAATCCAGTTTCAAACCTAGCTATCCAATTGACCTTGGTTAGAGTCGGACTCGAGCCTAACTTGCTTAAGTGTTTGGCTAGACCCAACTTGATCTTTGTAACAAAAGGCTCAGGAAATGGATTAGGCTAAAATGCTGCAGGAATCAGCTAAGCTCGGCTCCAGAATGTTCAACATGAGGCATATCTGTTCGAGTTTAGCCAATATTTTAGCTGAATAGTTCGAATTAACCCGGATATCTTAAACATAATTGAGAATATGGTGAGAATTGGCAGGAATAGCGCCAAAGACGCACGCAATTCGTTATATCAACGAAACGGGTGAGGATATCTTTGCCGTTTTATTAAAAGAAAAGCAATGAATATTTTATTTGCTTTATGAGTTTATTCTATTTAGAATTTAGGGCACTACGTTGTGCACTCTTCTGACCGCACTTGAATCCACACCCTGTCGTTGATATTTGTGGGTCCCATGTTTCACGTGAAGCTAGAGCATGCGTGTTTACGTCAAAAGTTTTACAAAAAGTGGAATAATTAAAGTTTAAATAAAAAAAAGAAAATCTAACTCATGATCTATCTCTCTCTTATATGTGATTTGCTAAATCCACACTGGATCATAAATTATGCAATTACACAGGTTAACAAAATGGTTTGGATTTATTCAAATGACACAACGGCACATGAGTTAAAAATTTTATCAAATGTTATTTAATATATTTTTCTGAAACCTCAATTGTTAAGTATCTTGTTTTTTGCCTTTTTGTTTTAAATTGATGCCGAGATGGCCAGGCAACACATTGCTGATTATTCAATCCAATTTTTAAATAGTTTTCTATAAATCAAAAATAATTATAACTTTGGAATAAAGATAATTAAAATTTTTCATGATCAATTATTATCAAATTTCATAAAAAAGGTAGAAAACTCAGTTTTGAATTATAATTTCAAGTTTAAACTAAACAAACTAGTTACTCAAGTGACTAACCATTCAAGTTGGTAGCATATCTTATATTGATATAAGAGATTTGGATTGATTTATACATTTATAAAAAATTTATCATTCCAATATCAACTTCGATGCTTTGTAAACAAGCAATTTCTCAATTTTAGATAATAATTCTGAATATAATAAAAAAACTAACTAGTCAAGGTACTGATTAGCTAAGCCGATAGACTCTGTGTTCATATAGGATATTTGGATTAAATTTTGCATTCATCCAATGAAAAAAATATAATTTTTCCTAGTGGTGCAAATGATTCGAATCCAAACTAGATTTGTTTCAACTATTACGAGCTCAAGTAGCTCGAATAGTTTGCCAAGTCAAGCTTAAGTAGCAAAATACTCGAATCGAAGACTTGCGGGCGTAGTCGAGCATATATATTTTTAATAATATTTTTATTTTACTTTATAATATATTATTAATTTAAATCTTTAAAATATAATATTATGTCATATTTCTTTTTAACTATATTTGGTTATTATGACCAAAGTATGTACTCGAGTTTAAGCATGGCTTGGTTGATATCCGAATCAAATTGAATTGATCTTGAGTATTACTTTCTTTTTTTTTTTATCGAGTCGAATTCGAGCTTGGATATTAACACTCGATCAATCTTTAGTCAAATTTCAAGCCCGACTATTTTAAATCGAATCGGGCTCGAGATCAGCTCAACTTGATTGCACCTTGTAAAATTATTCGCAATAAATGTGCAAACTCTCATATGAGTTCATGGTTCAGTCGTAAATATGGTCAAGACGAGACCTAAGTCCACCTCCGACCAAACCATCACGTGCACCCAACCCAAATTTATCGTTTTTTCTTAGTACAACGGCGGCTCACATGCAATGGGTGTGAATGCGATCAACAAAATCAGAAAAAAGGAGGTCACACAATGGCTCAGGCACGGATCTGTAGTTGGCCCAAAGAAAATCTCCAGAGTGGTGAGCCGCAAAAGAGGCAAGCCAGTTTGTAGCACTGTTTGCCTCTGTTGCCCAAGAAGACAACCCAAGAGGGGGGGGGGTGAATTGGGTTATGACTTAATCCGACCAATTAAGAACTATGTTTAATGATTAACTAATTCTATTTAAAGTATTCAGGTTAAGTAATTAAATGTAGTGAATGAGTAGAGAAA
>JAOXJJ010000001.1:17604883-17636822 GCA_025769935.1 Phoenix roebelenii | reverse complement strand
CAGTTCAGTGTTCCCTCACTTCCTCCCTGCAAAAGTTAAAAGAAACAAAAACCAGAAAACAGAAGGAAAAAAAAAAAAGCCAGCTACCGAGACACCAAAGGTATCAACAGTGTAATAGATCGAGAGAGAATCCTAACGGGCCGAGGTTCCTTTGGATTCTGAGCTTATGCTTGTTGCTATCCTTCCACGCTTGAATCCTATTCCCCCCCACAAACACACACACATACAAAAAAAAAAAAACTCTTTTGCTCCCCTCCCTCTCTCTCTTCGGGTCCATTCGGGTCGGGTCGGATACGTTCGGTAAACCCAGACCCAACCCAGAAAATGATTCGGGTCCAATTTTAGGACCCGACCCGGACCCGCGGGTCCTAAAATTCGGATCGGATCGGATCTACACGGGTTGGGTCGGGTCGGGTCTCGGGTCGACTCGACCCATTTGCAGCCTTACTAATTGGTGACATTGGTATTGTTTTCCTTTACAATTATTAGTAAAGTTACTATTACATAGTATATTAATAAGAGATACTCTTAGTAACATCTTGTTTACATTTATTCATTAGTGATGTTATTGTTATTATTTTTCCTCACAGTTGAATATTCTACTGCCTTTTAAAACTTTAAAATCTTAGAGTTTAAAATTTAGAATGGCAAATATGGAAGAAGCTAATAATGTTAAGCCCGAGAAATTTAGTGGACAAAATTTTCGTAGATGGCAAAGACAACTTAAATATTGGTTGACTATGTTAGGAGTTGTATCTGCTATAGAGAAACCACAGTCTAATCAAGAATTACCTTCTCGGATGACTAATGAGCAAGTAGAGTACCACTGCTATAATAGAATACTTAGTGCTTTATCTGACCACCTTTATGATGTGTATCATGCCACTACCTCAAGTGCAAAAGAATTTTGTAATGCTTTAGAGGTTGAATATGGGACAATAGATGCTGGCATTGATTGGTTTACTGTCTCAAATTTTAATAGTTATAAAATGGTAGATGATAAACTAGTGGGAGATCAAATTCATGAGTATCAAGAACTTCTAAGAGAAGTAGAGAAAAAGGGAACTAAATTTAGTAAAAATTTTAAAGTCTCCTAACTTATAGATAACTTACTGATCCCATCATCTTCTATGAGGAATATGGAATAGTACATGAAATAACTTCATCATACTCTCCCCAATTTAATGGAGTAGCTAAAAGAAAATAGAATTTTAATGAATATGGTTAATGCGATACTGATAAGTTCTGGGCTACCTAAGAACTTATGGGGAAAAGCAATTCTTACTGTATGTTTCATATTGAATAGAGTAACTGTGAAAGATAATGGTAAGACCCCTTATAAAATTTGAAAGAAAAAACACCTAATTTTAAAATCTTGAAAGTGTGGGGGTGTTTAGCAAAAGTAGCAATTCTTGAGCCTAAGTGAAAGAAAATAGGGTCTAAAACTATAGATGCTATCTTTATAGGGTATGCTCAAAATAATAGTGCCAATAGATTCTTAGTTATAAACTCTAAGATTAGTAAAATTTCAAACAATATAGTTATAGAATCTAGAGATGCTACCTATTTTGAAGATATATTTTCTTATTAAAAATAAAATTTCACAACAAGTAATAGATAAATTATTTACTAATGATAAACCTTCCACTAATACAAGTGCACCTAATAAACTAGAACCATAATTAGAGTTAAGAGGGGTAAAAGGTCTAGAATGGAGAAAAATTTTGGAGACGAATTTTATACCTTTTTAACAGAAGGAGATCCTACTACCTAAGGAATCTGTCTTCTTTAGATGCTCCATTTGGGAAGGGAGCCATAAAAAGTGAGATAGAGTCTATTATTCAAAATAACACTTAGGAATTAACTGATTTACCTCTTGAAAATAAGGCTATTGGGTGTAAATGGGTGTTCAAGAAGAAGTTAAAACCTGATGGAAGCATAGATAAGTACAAAGCCAGACTAGTGGCTAAAGATTTTACACAAAAAGAAGGAATAGATTACTTTGATACATATTCACCTATATATAGGATAACTACTATTAGAATTTTAGTTGCCTTAGCATCAATGCATAACCTAGTAATTCATCAAATGGATGTTAAGACTGCCTTTCTAAATGGAGACGTAGATGAAGAGATATATATGGAGCAACCTGAAGGTATTATAGTTAAAGGTCAAGAGCATAAGGTCTGAAGGTTAGTTAAATCTTTGTATGGTTTAAAACAAGCTCCTAAGCAATGAAATGAGAAGTTTGATAAGGCGATCTTAGAATATGACTTTAAGATTAATGAATATGATAAGTGTTTATACTACAAAGAGAGTAATGGAGAACATGTGATCTTATGTCTTTATGTTGATGATATATTAATATTTGGGACAAATTTGGCGATAGTAAATGATGTTAAGTCTTATCTTTCTAGAAACTTTGACATGAAAGATTTAGGAGAAGCCTATGTAATTTTAGGAATGAAGTTGGAAAGAATACATCATGGAATTACTCTTAATCAAACCAGCACTATAGAAAGGATGTTTTAAAAAAAAATCAATTATTTAGATTGTAAACCTACATCAATACCATATGATCTAAATGTGCATTTGAAGAAAAATAATGGTGAACCAGTATCTCAATTGAAGTACTCACAAATGATTGGATCATTGTTATACATAGCAAATAAAACTAGGCCTGATATAGCATATACTGTTGGAAGACTTAGTAGATATACTCATAACCTAGCAAAGATCATTGGGTTGCTTTAGAGAGAGTTTTTAAATATCTTAGAGGAACCATGGAATACTCATTGTGTTATAAGGGATTTCCGAATGTAGTTGAAGGGTATAATGACGCGAATTGGATAACAGATAATATGGATATGAAGTCCACTTCAAGGTATGTATTTCTTTTGGGTGGAGCAGCAATATCTTGGGGATCTAAGAAACAAACTATTATCTCTCGGAGGACTATGGAGTCAGAACTTATAGCTTTAGATACAACTTACTCTAAGGCTGAGTGGATTAAGAACTTGATGCTTGACATGCCTTTAGTTAATAAACCCATACATGCCATTTTCATACATTGTGATAGTAAGGCAGTAATAGAGTTAGTAAGGCAGGCACATACTAATAAGAAAATGAATAGACATTTGCAAGTGAGATATAAATCAGTTAAAAGCCTATTGAATAAGAATATTGTGTCTTTGGAATTTGTAAAGTCTAAGAAAAATATAGCTGATCAGCTGGCCAAAGCTCTTTCTAAGAGAGCTATCATTGACTTGTCGAGGGGGATGAGCTTAAGCCCATAAGGGAGTCACCTAGGTAGGTAACCCAACCTTTGTGATTGGAGATCCCATGAAGAAGGTTCAATGAGTATAAACAATCCATATTGCGTGACTCATTTCAGTACTACTTTTAAGGAGAGAGTTTCCTGCTCATCCCTATGGCAATAGTGCTTTGATGTGACATTAAGAAAGGATATTACCCTGAATGAGCCCGAGGCAGGCATACTCCTGCAGGATACAGGTCACATGTATTCTTGGAGGACTCACCTTAATGAGAGTTGTCGTGAAGCCGCGACTGTGAGAACTGGGATGTTCTTAATAACTCTTATGAGAATCAAGATTCAGCGCATGGCCATAAATAGCGCTAACCCGCACCAAGTCTATATCAATACTATGTGTGTGGCATGTTAAAATCTGGTCCAAATGATCTAGTTCAAGACTTAGTTCACTATGATCCTTCAGGTTAGAATTGTCAACACTAAGTGTAGGTTCAAGTCCGGAAGACACCTGCACCCATTGCATAGTATAAATTTGCTTAAAATTCTATATATATATATATATATGTATATGATTTTATAAAGTTTTGAAACTTGTGGGGGACTGTTGGAATTTGAATGAGTTTTAAATGTTTTAAAGAGGTGTAAATAAAAAGAATTTGTAACCCCTAAATTTTTAAAAGAGTTGTTGTAATCTTTAAGTATTTCAAATTTCATTTGGAAGTTTCAAAACTTCTCATTATCTCTCATTATGGCCTTAATGAGACCATAAGTATTCAACCATTATGATTGGATTACAAAGGCCAATATATATGAGTCATTCCTTGGACCTAAATAAAAAATAAAAAATACAAAAAGTCTTCTTCTTGCTCTCATTGTCTCTCTCTACCACCATCTCTCTTATACAATTACCTATTTTATTTTATATTTTGGGCAACCGATATAGACTAGGTAATCTGCCTACTACAGACGTGCAGTGTAGATTAGGCCCATGTGAGTTGTTTGGGTTGTATCTTGGAGTCGTCGCTGACCGCTAATACCTGCACGTGGGGAGACAACAACGGCTTAGGACAGTGCGTCTCTTGGCGTGCCTCTCACACCTCACAGGCTAGATATTTTCTTACCACTATTTTATTATAATTGTTAGATTTTCTTTTTATGTGATTTAAATATTTTATGAAGCATCTTGCTAGATCAATATTTTATTATAATTGTTAGATTTCCTTTTTTTATGTAATTTAAATATTTTACAAAGCATCTTGCTAGATCAACAGAAGTTCTATTATCTTGATGTCCTAACTTTTCATGCTCTTAGAAGTGCAATTTTTTGCCCAATCCTGACGTTTTTGAAACCGATCTTTTTGTGGTCCTGTTTGCTTTGAGCTGTTTAACTGGTTAGAAACATCTGAGGGACTGCTAGATTCTGGTGTGAAAACTGAACGGTCTCCTGCCGGTGGTGCCACCACCCGTGACCGCATGACATTGAGCACATTATGCTGTCTGCTTGTTCTCTTGTTTTAGAGCCCACTTTTGATGAGGGAGGCTGTTTGCATTAGCTTAATAAAATTTTGTTTGCACATTGGCATGATGTCACTAGGAAAAGGATATACGATATTAAACTTGTTGATTACGCAAATATTTGCACTAAACATCTTCCAAAGTATTTGACCGTTCTTTGTCTCCTGGCGAATTGACTTCTTGTCCGACACTAAAACCGGCCACGGGGTATGGACGTGGAATGGAGAGAGGTTTCAATGGATTGCTGGATGGATTATAATGCTCCACATGGGCGGATTTCTGTTATTATATCATTAGTTTTTCTTCTTTGTTTTTTTGTTGCATCAAAAGAAGAAAAGCATCGTGGATCAGAGACATCGTTGATAGAGGGTTGTGACAGAAATTAAGATGGAATGATTATGCCTTTATAGAGGTTGTGAATTACTGTGATAAAAGAAGCACCGATGGTTACTTAATATTTGTAACAATTTAGGATTTCACCTAAAAAAGCTAACTAAAAGATATTATTTGAGTTCATTGGATTCTCACATACTTCCTCTGTTTAAGTCTAAACATCTTCGTCAGGCTAAAGGGTCAAATCCATTGAAATTCAATCACAAGCACTACGATCGGTCTGTGGTCAGTTCCAAAGAATTCATACTGCAGTGTTTTCTGGTTCACAGATTATAGGCTAGGTCTATTCTGATACCATTTATAATAATTTAAGATCTCATCCAAAAAGACTAGTCGGAAAGTATTATTTTGGACTCCTTAATTTTGTATAAGTATTTAAGATTTTTTTGGCGAATAACTAATGCAGGACAAAACACACGCCCCGCACATATCCTTACATTAAGCAAAGAAAAGGTGGTATGGTTTTGAACTATGTGCAAAGTGGCTTCAGATGTAGAAATTAGCTAGAGTTACCACGAGCAGATTTTTTTTTAAAAAAAAGTTGGGACTATTTGTTGGTCAAGATAAATTGATCTATATAGCTTAAGTTCGGTGGATACTTGGTGGTTGCTTAGTCACCGACATCGAAGTCAAACGTGCAAAACGATTATGTGTGTGTTTTAAAATGTTGCTCCAATGTTTTGATGCCTTAGTAGTTGTTATGCATAGGTTGACAATTAGATATCTTGATCATTTAAAATTAGTAAGGATGTCTTAGAATGAAAACATTAGCCTTCCACTTGATGTACATAAATGGGGGGGGTCTCAATCTCATCTTGGTATCATCCCAATACATTGCTGATATATCAAGAAATCAGAAACCTTGAGTACCAACTACGGATTCTATGGGTCTAGCTTGCAATACATGTCATTCAGGATCATATCCTCATCCGTAGTCATTTCTTTGGGTGGATCTGGATTACGAAGGGTTCAGTGTTGATTTACGATTGTGTCCAATAGATGAAGCCTGTTTTCCAAACTGTGTTTTCTTGGCTTGGAACATCTTGGGGTTGTTCTTCTCTCATGTATTCAAGGGGAAATGAGCATCATGTAGCCCGAGGCATAAGAATCCAAACGGGCCTATAGCTCATGCTTTGCACTTGGGCCTAAATGAGGGTCCAGCCCAAATGCAAGATGGCTTCACGTTCATCATGTGCATGAAAGAATGATTGTTCTTCTTTCACAATGTCACACCTGCACAAATCTTAAAGCATGCCAAACTCTTCCATCCATCTTTCTGCGTAGATCTTGATTGCTCGATCCAATGGTAGATTTGTGCGAAGGTAGGTGAATCTTTCTTTCCCCGAAAGATATAACCCTTGTCCATACAATGCTGCTTTTGGATTTTTAAATATTCCATGCTCCTGCTCCTGCTCTTTTTTTAGAAAAAAAAAAGTTCATTAGAGGACAAGAGAGGAATCTATCCCTACTCCTGTTTATTGGTTAGATCTAATGCAAAATACTACGCCTCCAAATTCTTTGTTAGCTATAGGTTCGGTTGTCTTCCCTGATTTTAGATTCACTCTCTCTTTAGAAGGCAAAAGATATTTCTAGGATTTGCACTTTCTTGTTCTTTTTCCCATCAAGAAGAAATGCGCAGCAACAAGAAAAAAAGGAATGAATTTTATATGAATTATTTAACAATGAGCCAAATAAGTTTGTAGCCATTCATTAATATTTATCTCCTCTCACAAGTAAATGTATGTGCTCTAGATAAGAAGGGCCCTTAAATTCATTATCTAAGCCTTTTCGAATCAAGTATGGGGTCAACAATAAAGCACTAAAATTGATGAGGCTATATATAAAGAGTGAGCAAAGCTTACAACAAGCCTGCCTTCATGCATCATTGGTGCCGGATTTTAGGTCACAGACAAATTTAAAAGAGAGGCACTTGATATGAAAGCAACTTGGCCAATGAGAATGTATGGGCCCCTCAGAATTATGTCTTTTAAGTTCTTTGTTCTCCTGTAGCACTACCTGTATTAGAGTCAGAAGATTCTTGGACCACACAACATAGGCTTATGACTTGTGGTCCCTAATAATTTGAACCTGACTTATGGATAGTAGTCTAGTATGGGCTATTTAGGCTGCAGGACTGAGAGCTTCAAGTTCAAACGGAACCTGTCGATCACTAGAACTTTGGGTCCATTATTTGGACCCACAACTATTTACGTGGGGAGGGGAGGTTACCTCCACTAGATTCATTTTTTAGACGTTCTAATCTACTCTCTTTTTATCAACACCTTGTGAAGAACTTGATTGGATTATGTAGGCCAGAAGGTCACCTTTTACAAGGTCTAATTGAGCTGTGCATAAACATGGATAGAGCTTGGGTAAGCTTAGCCTCGGCCTCTCAGCAAAAAAAAAATTATACCCTATACTGCATGCATGCACCAGCATGTGGCCGTGCGCTATACCAATCAGCATGCCCCCTCTCTATAGGCCGATCATCGTGACGAGTGCATCCTAAATAGGGTTCACGAGAAACCGGCGACATGATTGGTGTCGTATACAACCACATGATGCATGCTGTATAGGGTATAATTTCTTGTGTGTGCATTTGTAGATTTAATACAAGCTTAACTTTTGTCTCATGCTGGTGATATTAAAATCATCTACATATTCCATTAAAATGGTCTACATTGACTGCGATGAACAAAAAAAATTAATTAATTTAAGCAAGAATAAAAGTTTCATGAAAAAATTTCCACAACGGTTAGTGTAATTATCCACAATTCCCCTGGCAAGAGGAGAACAACTTTAGAATATTTAAATTATTATATTTTCCGCTTCTCAGATTCAAAGTAAAGCAGTCCTCGTTTCGTAATTTACCGACAAGCTTAGGGGTATTTCTGTAACTAAACCACCTTCCCCCCTGCATCATTTCTTCCCCACTCTTATCAGTGGAGAAGAAGCAGCAGACAAATAAAAAAAGAAAACATTCCACCCGGTCCTTCCCCCAACTCGCAGCTCACAAAAAGGGAAAAAAAAAAAGCTCTTCATCTCGGATCACCGGCAAGAGCATGGCGTCGGCTCAGCGGGTCTGTTTCCGCCTCTTCCTCCTCCTCTCCGCCGCCTTCCTCGCCGGCGCCACCGACCACATCGTCGGCGGCCACCTCGGCTGGAACCCCAACATTAACTACTCCCTCTGGTCCAACAACCAGACCTTCTACGTCCACGACCTCATCTGTAAGTCCCTTCCCCCTTTCGCCTCACTTCCAAGAATCCGAACGCTAACCCTAGAAATCAAATCCCATTGTCAGCGTTTAGGTACCAGAAGAACACGTACAACGTGTTCGAGGTGAACAAGACCGGGTACGACAACTGCACGATGGACGGGTTGGCCGGGAACTGGAGCTCCGGCAAGGACTTCATCCCCCTCGACCAGCCCAAAACCTACTACTTCATCTGCGGCAACGGCTTTTGCTTCAGCGGCATGAAGGTCGCCGCCCACGTCCGTCGCCTCCCTCCCTCCGCCGCGCCTCTCACACCCTCCAACTCCTCTTCCTCCTCCTCCCGCGCCGCCTCCGCCTCCCCGCCCCCCCGCCCCTGGCCCGCGGCGCTCGCTGCCCTCGCCGCCGCCTTTGCTGTGGCCTGGATCGGGATCGGATCTGCCGGGATCTGATCGGATCTATCGGTCTCCTCTTCTTTTCTTTAGTTTCGTTTACGCGTTTGAGTTTGATCCTCGCCTTTGCGAGAGTTTTTCTCTACATGTTTCTTTTTCGTGGACACATTTTAATCAATTTGAAGTGTTGGTGGGTGTGATATTTATTTTTTTGGGCAAAAAATACGAAGGTAGCAGGTTTCCCGACAGCCCTTTTTTTTTTTTTTTTTTGACGACAGGAAGGCTTACAGCCTGTCATTGCCATGTTGGGGCCAAATTGCCACGTGGAATAAATTTGTCTGGTCCATAAGATGTCAGATGTATGTATATATGTCTATATATATAGATAGAGAGAGAGAGACTAGAGAGAGAGAGAGAGAGAGAGAGAGATTATGGGCCAGGTTTAATTAGTGTGCTTTCTTCATTATCTGAGCTAATTTAATGTTAGAGTGGGTCCGAAACGAGCTTGAAGCTTGAAATGAGCATGATTAAAAGTTGCATTATTTTTGGCTTAGTTAAGAATTATTGAACTGATGACTTTGCATTAAGTCGCAATAATGATAAACAAATCAAGCTTGATCTTAGAAATCAAACCTGAAATTAATTTCAAATCAAGTTGGATTAGGTCCAAGCTTGGTCAAACTCGGCTCAATTACACTCTTAGACACGTTCCATGAGACATGCCCCTTGCTTGATTTGTATGTATTGTTGCATCCATCCAAGCAGAGCTATTTAAGTCATATACATTTTTCTATTTGTTGCGAATTCAACTGCATGCTGCTTTACCTTCAGTAACAAAAACCAAAACAGCCCCAGAATGAAACAAGTGGAGCCCAATCAGAGTCTATTGCAGTTACACCAATCCATCCAACATAAAGCAGGTGAGAAGCATTTTAATTTGGCTGCTATTTTTTTGTCACGATTCCTAATAATAGCCATTATGATGACCATTATTTGAATCCCAAGCAAACCCATTCAAAATAAAATTAGCAAATTAGAATCATCATTTATAGCTAGTAGAGCTTTGTTATCCGCTTATGTCAGGATTATCGGAATCATGTTTTGGCCTTCCCCTTCTAGAAGAATCAGAAGATCATAGCCACCTAACCAAGGTGATTTTAATGTTAATGTTAGAAATTTTTGTCATGTTTGATATTTTATTAAGAGTTTTATAGATGTTTTAGAAATTTTAAAATTTTTGAGGTACATCACTACATGTATGCATCTGGATGTCGGGGTGAGTGATCTCGACTCAATCTGTTTTCTTATTCGGTTTCTTGCTGTCGAAGTAGACTTTAAAGCTCACTATAAAAAAATATATAGCATCCAACCGTCTTAACCAACCTATTTAACTAGGTCAATCAACTTAGTGCTAATTCTTAAGGTTGGAAATTCAAAATTATTCAAAATTTAAATAGGTCGTCTAAATTCAGAAAATTTAGACTTGATTTGGAAAATAGAATGGGTTCAATTTTAGAATTCGATCTGGCCCACGGTCCTCCAAAACGTATCAGCCAACTTGGTAAGGTTAGCCACATGTTGCCATTGAATATATTATGTGCTCTCTTTACGTACTGGTCACCATCATGTACCTTATTTAGCTTTAACTTACCTTCTACAAATTTTAAGTACATTTAGCTAATACGATTTGACCTGATTTTATCACATCATTTTTTTTATTTTTTGGGGTACATATCATTTTACCCTTTTTCTATAAAATTACCATATTTGAATCATTACTATATTTTACTTGATTGTCCGGTTATTCTATTAAAGGCTAGTTATTTCGCATTTGAATGCCTAAATTTAAGAAAATGTTGTGGTAGTTTTTCTCATGGGTATCTCCATAGAATTTTTAGTGAGCATGGAGCCTTCTCTTCTCTATCCTCTAAATCTCTCTTCAATTTGAGTTTTGAATAATTGCTCCAATAATGTTCAAGTTCTAAGCACCATCTACTTGCATGCACAATTCATTGAAGGATCGTTGCATTTTAGGATAATTGCTCCAATATTTATTGCCAGCCTTTTTTCCTCTTTGTTTGCCTTTCATTTTCCAGTTTATGACGATGGGATGATTGAGGTGCCAAGTAGGGACCAAGGAAATGCGAGGAGCAATCGCCTGTTTGTTAATTAAAAAATTTTGTGCTCACTTGGGAATTTGAAGATGTGAGATCAAAACGATTCAAACTTCACATTAGAATTTCCTTCAGTTGATGCTTGTTTAACAAAGTCGAACCATCAAAGCTTGAGGAAGTAAAATAAAAAGCACTTGTCTCCTTTGCAGCAGCAGTCTGTCTTAATGCTTAAGGTGTCACAAATATTTCTAAGATTTTGTATACCTGAAAAATGACAGAGCTTGATTGTTTGGACCAGAAACAAAATCTATACCCTAAATAAGCATACTCCCTTCCAAAAAAATAATGGCTTCAAATGAATAGATATCACTCTATTATGACTTTTTTTCAGTGAATCTGATAAAAAATATATTCTATTTTAATCTTTCTACTTTCATCTTTCTTGATCATTAATTAAAGAGTGGATATAGACTGACATTTATTTCAAAACCTCATCTACTTCTTGTTGATTCCAAGAGTCGGCATGTACCAATGTACCATGCACATTGGAGCTACTATGAACATATACAAGAATATCAAATATGGGCAATATGATTATTTTTATGAAGATGTGATTGACAAGTTCAAACACAATTATCTAATTATGCATAAAACTATTATTGAATTAAATCAGGTTTTTCACATTCATTGTTTTTTTTTTACTTCAAATATTTCGCATATGCAATGAGCTTGTTCCTGTATCAGTTCTAGTAGATTTAATATCAAGCCAGATTTGTGTTGAAGGTTGGGTCAATCCAATCGAAGCCACACCTCATCCAATTCTGATACGCTGATCAAACTCAAATATCGCAGTATTTTTTCCAACTCAAATTGACTCTTTGCGTAGGACAAAGTTGATGTATCTCAATTGTCATGTTCTAAATAATTTAATCAACAATTTATTTACTTTAGAGATTAAAGGATGATATCCATTTGTGCTAATTCGCTATCCCGGGTATAAAAACTATTCACCATTTTTAACATTAAAATACGATCCTCCATAAACACTAAAAGCAACATTAGCAATCATCTCACAATTAACAATTAATATGGCTTTTGGAAGATGATTTCATCTGCATTTTAAGTCATTATAGCATTGCTAGTCTTGGATCTTTTATGCATGAAAGAATCGATTGGCATGCCTAGGTCAATGCATTGCTTGTTCCTCTCTATCAAACGGATTTGGCATTTCTCCGCCATGTTCTTACCCAAAAAAAATACTTCCAACACTCGATTACTGGTAGTACTATTCCATATCAGAATAACTTTTTATGTCAATTATTATGGCTGCTATTATACATAATTTTTGATTATCTCGTCTTATGTAAATAACTAATATCTATAACAACCCCATCCAAAAAAAAAACTAGTCGGAAAGTGTTATTTAGATTTTTTAATTTTGTATAAGAATCCAAAATCTATCTCGTGCGAATATGAAACTAAACACATCCCCTCATTGGTCCTCATATACTCTCACAGTTTAAATTTTCACATCATTCCGAGGTTAAAAATTTAAATCTATTCAAATCTAATCACAAACTCTATGATCATCCCATGGTCAACTTAAATAGGTTCAATTTATAGTATTTCCTAGTCTGCATGAACTAGATAAAAATGAAAAATGTTGTTTGACTTCATACTCAATATCTATCCAGAAAGGATCTCCATCATTTCAAATCCTATCACAAGAACTACCCAAATAGATGTGAAATAAATAGATGTTATTCTGTCAACTCAAACAGATCTTATATAAGAATTCAAGATCTACTAAGTGCAGATATGAAACTAAACACACGCTAGCTTCATATGCTCTCTTAATTTAAATTCTCGTATCCTCTCTAGATTAAAAATTGAAATCCATTTAAATCCAATCACAAGTACGATATATCTAAACACAAAACTCTATGATCAGTCCATAGTTAACTCAAATAGGCTCGAGTTGTAGCATTTCCTAGATCACATGGATTGGATGAAAGAAAGATAATATTTGGATTCCTTGATCTTATATAAATATCTAATATCTACCTAGGAAAGACTCACATCCATTCAAATCCTATCACAGATAATGCCCAAATAGATATGAAATAAATAAACATTATTTAGTCAATTCAAATAGATTTTATATAAGAATTCAAGATCTACCTAATGTAGATATGAAACTAAACACGTGCTCTCACATATCCTTATATATTCTCCCAATTTAAATTCTTATATTCAATCTATTTGAATCCAACCACAAGTATGATAAATTTAATTACAAACATTATGGTCAACTCAAATAAGCTCCACTTATAGTATTTTATAGTCTGTGTGTATAGGATAAAACCGAAAGGTGTTATATAGGTTCTTTGATCCTATATAAATACTCAATATCTATCCAAAATCCTTATATATTCAAATACAATCACAAGAACAACCATCAGCCTATGATCAATTCAAATGAACTCAAATTGCAGTGCCTCCTAATTTCTATAGAACTTGGACCGCCATTTATAATAACATAAGACTATAAAAAAAAAAAAAAGAGTAGTTAAAAATGTTATTTGGGTTACTTAACTCTATATCTTACACCCAAGATCGACCTACTAATGTGGGACTAAATACATGCCTCATGTGAGTTTTGACAATGTTAATAACACATGATTGGAGTATGAGACTCCATCTCCAACACCAGCTATTCGTTTACTACTATCTCTATTAAATCAAAAATTTTCACCCAGGATACCAATTTCCTAGCAAGTCGAATTGATTTTTTCAAAAATTTTGGTTTTTCCCGAAAAAGAGAAAAGCGAACCGTACGTTTTCAGTATGTCATGATCGGGCGTTCCTAGAAGTCCATTAATCTTCTTCAAAAGAAGATAAAATCTGCAACATAAATTTATTTAAAGTAAAATATATAGTATAAACAAAAGAAAACGTGACCACATATACCATTGATATCAATATTAAAAATATAACCAGATTACTCCTTAGGCAAATACATCCTTGCCATCAAGGATCAAACCAAGACATGTCCAACAAACACCAAAGAAAAAGCCTACTTGGACTTGGATGCTCCGCGGCCGCCGCTGCCGTCAGAGCCATCGCCGACGGTGGCCTTGGCGACATCGCTGGGCGTGGTGCCGGGCTTGGACTTGGCATAGAGAGTGAAGTAGCCGATGGCGGCGACGATGAGGAAGCCGCCGACAGCCATGGCGGCGGGGTTGAAGGGCATGTTGCGGCGCTGGTGGAGCACGCCGCCGGGGTGCTGCCCCGGTGGCCGCTTGGAGGCCTCCACCCCCTGGGCCTTCACGTCCTCCGGCCGCATCTTGTGCGTGTCGGCGTTGCTCCGCCACCCATCCCTATCTGCATCGCTCCCTCCCATTCTCTCTCTCTCTCTCTCTCTCTCTCTCTCCCTCTCTCTCTGGTTTGTGGGATTTCTCATGGGAAGGGGAAGGGGGTTCTTTTGGTGCCACGTTTGGGGGACGTGCATGCTGCATGCATGGTGGAGGGGACACGTTGCAGTTGACTTGTTCGCCCGCGGCACCTGGCTTTAGATGAACCGAGTAATAAGTACGAGGGAGGTGGTCTTCATCTGGATGGATTTGTGATCCGTCCGCTGGACATGGATCATCAATGGTGAGCTCATTTAAAAAAATATTTTGATACCGATCAACTTTAGAATAATTTGCAGAAATTTATCATCTTTATTAATTTCTATATTTGCCAAGAAAATCATATTTTATTATTCATCTTTTTCTGGACTAGTGCCATTGCATCCTTAATTATATAAATATTTATCTTACACCATGCAAACATATGTTGGTGATAGATTCACACATAATAATAATATGACTTGGTGTATACTTATAAGTTCCGGTAAATCGGAGAAACATATAAATATACAAGAAAATTTGAATGAAACTGTTTCTTATCAGAATATATATATATATATATATATGTATTCAGCTCTGAGGACTTTGCAGAAAGAACAAAATCCTCTCATTATTCAGTTTTCAGAGAGAGGTAAGTGATGGATTACCATGCCTGAGTCAGAGAAGGACCATAATGGTCCATTAGAGTGCAAAGCTAACTGTGCTTGGTCATGCGCAGGAAAAGCCCAGTTTTATTCGGAATCACATAGGTTGAGTTTTATTTGCCGCATCTATTCCAATTAATATAAACTCTGTTCTAATGGCTGAAGTGATGGCTGCATGGTAGTGGGCTTAAAACAGCAGTTTCTATATTTCAGAATGATAAAATTATTTTGGAGGGGGATTGGAAGATGGTAGTGACTTGGATTATAATGGCAAGGATTCTTAACAACATCCCACATTGAGGAATATCGGATCTCTTGCATTCATGTTCTTTAGGAGCTAAAAAAAATCTAGACAGTATGATTTCCACCTATGTTGGCTTTCGACCCTTTCATCCGCCTGTGGTAAGTTCTTCTCACAGCCTTATTAGTTAAAAAATAAAAAATAATAATTAAAAAAAAAACTTTTGACGTCCGCGTGGGCTTGAACCTTGTTTGCACTAGATATAAAACCATAGAAATGTTAAAGGTAGGGCTCGAAATAGATAGGACGTGAACATTTGTATCTTTATTTTTTAAGTGAAGATTCATATGGATAGGATACTTACCAAAATTAGTATAAATTTGTCCTAAATGGATACGAATAAGGATCAAACAGTAAACATAGCCATAGTTATTCTAAACGAATATAATTATAAATTATATATTAGTTGCATCATATTTTTTTATCCAAATATAGATATTACACTACAGAAAATCTGAGCTTTTTCGACGTTTTTTTCCGACGTTAGGGAGAAGCGCCGAAAAATTTTGGTTCAGCGCCAATCTTGCTGATGCTTCTAAAAAGCGTCGACAAATCTTGAAAATCGATGACGCTTAGAGGAAAGCGTCGTCACCCCTCTCCTCAGTCTCTAACGATTCCCTACCTGCCCCTGCACCGACATCAATCTCTCCTCTCCTCTCCTCTCCTTCATCAATCTCTCATTCACCACCTCTCGTCTCGTCTCCTCTCCTCCTCCCTTCAGCGCCGACGTCAATCCACAGCCCCAATCGGCATGCTCTGTTCCGTTTCCCGCCGCCATCGACATCGCCCTCGTCTAGGGTAAGCCTCCTCCTCCTCCTTTTTTTAAACCGTCGACGGAGCGATATCTAGGCTTTTTGGGGAGTTCCGACGACAAATCTTCCAGCGTCGACATCAATCCACAGCCTCTATCGGCGTGCTCCATTCCGCTTCCTCACCGCCGTCGACCTCGCCCTCGTCTAAGGTAAGCCTCCTCCTCTTCCGGCACGGACATCAATCCATAGCCCCAATCGGCGTGCTCTGTTCCGCTTTCGCCGACACTACGAGGACCCCGGCCTCCGCCGCTCTCAAGAGAGGTAGAGCTCTGCATGCGGTGGAGATAGGTATCCGGTTTCTCTTCTTAGAGCAGGTGAAATTCCTTTTGATCATCCCCATCTCGCCAACCTCTTCCCTCTTGTCCTAAATCTAAGTTTAGGTCTTTTCTTGTATCCAATCGCCGGACGGACCTGGCATGGTGGGCGGAGATCCGGCGGTGCTCGTGGTCTTGGTTCAGATGCTAGATGCTTCTCAGCAGGTTTTTCCCTTCTTTTCCTCTTCTTTTACTTCCGTTTCCCACTTTCTTCCATTCTCAGATGCTAGATGCTAGATGGTGGTCTCAAAATCTCCACTTTCTTGGTTTCGAAGCCGAGGTTAGGGTGGCCGCTGAGGGATCGAGCTCCGACGCGTCTTCGTCTTCATCCTTGTCGGCGGCTCGTCTACTGAAAAAAATATTTTTTAAAAAAAAAATAAGGCTAAAGCGACGCTTTTAAGCGTCGCTAAAAACCAACATTTTACAACGCTTTTTAAAAGTATCAGAAAAAAAAAATTTCTACTCAGGTATCGCCAACGCTTCGGCAATGCTTTGGGTAGCATCGGGTAGATCTTTACCGACGCTTATAAGCGCGGTAAAGAACGTAAAAAACGTCGCAAATGCTCAAATTTTCTGTAGTGTAAGTGAGATATTATTTAGATATAAATTAAACTTTAATAAAATTAAATTATAAATACTAATATTAACCATATAATATTCATAAAATATCCGAACAAAATCATTATTCCAATTGCATGTGATAAATAAGTAATTAAGAGTCTAAAGCATATTTATTAAACTTGTACGGAGACTGACCTAATCAATGATCCAGCACACTGGTATGACTGAATTTATACTAAAAATATTCGTCATCAAAATTATTTAAATTAAGAATAAGTAATTTAAAATATTAGTAAATTTTTTGTATCAAGTGTTGTCGTTTCTCTCTAAGTTTGTATCAAGTATAAATAAAAAGTAATCATAAATTATCAATTTTCTGGATAGCTTATAAGAAAAAATATATACGAATAAAGGAACATAGAAGTTATTAATATTTTTAAAATAAATTATTTTTTATTTTTTAATCAAAAAAAGAATTTATTGTTTATGAAAATAAATGATTAAAATATTTTGCCACTATATATCAAATAACTATTTAATGATGTGGATAGATTTTTGAATAAGTAAAATAAACTATCTATACAAAATGGAATCCAATACTCTACCTTGGTACCCAGAGCGCTTGTCATCTAACTGGTTTGATTTTGGGTATATGGCTTTGCTTATATATCTTTTTTCTTAATCCAAATCCAAAAAAAAACTTCAAAATCTACATCCAGATCCGATAAGACTTATATGTAAGTATCCAAATCAATTTCATATCCAAATGGATACCAAACCTTTTATCCGAATCCGCTCTGAACCAGAAATAAAAATGGCTATAGTCGGATTTTGTATCCTCTTCATTGATGATTGAAAACAGAGAGATCCATTTGCAATCACTAGGAACTTTGAGAGAAGTTGTGAGCTCTTTATTTTGGGGTGGAACTGGAAGGTCCATGAGTGGGGAGGCCCATCCAACCATGGACAATGGCCTATTGCACAAATGGTTTATGATTGTAAGCCAAAGCTCTCCAATTCAACCCTAAACTAGAGAGGATCCGAACTCATTTGAGGAAGCTACATCCCCAAAAAACAGAGACGACAGCTGATAATATGCACCGTTCAGCCTAAGCTTTGCTTTTTGAGGATAACATGATAACTATTTATAACACAACACAGTCAATGACAACAATAAATAACGGCATTATTTAGCAACATACCTGCTCACACAATAAAATATAATAATTAAAATAACTATATAATATTTTAATTTTAAAATATCATTTAGTTAGATAAATTAATAAAATTTCAAATTTCACATTAATTACAATGGTTGTTACAATGTTATTTCTTTCTTTCTTTTTTGTTCCATGGGCCTCCAAGCAAGTTCTGTGTGTGTGTGTGTGTGTGTGAGAGAGAGAGAGAGAGAGAGAGAGAGAGAGAGGCCTAAACTTGCTACACTTCGGTTCTGTGCGTGTCTGCAAGGTCTGTGGGTTTTTGGCTTTTGTGAATTGTCAGAGTTGTTCATAGACTTGACACTTGCACGTGTGGCCGACCCGCACGCATGTGGGTGTGCACATACACACACGGGCATGCACAAGCATGCACACCTACTTACCTATGCAAATGCATGCAAGTATACATAGTGTATACATACAGAGACATGTATTTCAGAACATTTGATATAATGGTAGAATAGCACTCTACAGTCAATAAGAATGTCCCTGGTACAATGCTTAAAAATTATATTATTTATCAATGACAATGTGACATACCCCTTAAGTGGTAGATCAAAGCCCCACTAGTCACAATTACCCTGCATATCTTCTTAACAAAATCAATAAAACTTATAATTATTTTGATCAAAATCAGTTCCCCATTAGCACTATGTATGTATGTATGTATGTATGTAAAAGAAAGAGCTAGATTTAGCTACACTCGAGTAGACGTTCCCTCAAATCTGATCAGGTCTAGATTGAACGATAAGGATTCTGCATTAAAGAACCAAGCCGCTGGATATTTATGTATGCACATACATACATAAGTATATGCATGCACGCCTGTCCAACAGCATCTGAAGCAAAGGCCAAAGGCAGGCCATAGAATTCAACAGTCATGAAATTTTAGATTTCCCAAGCAAAAATTCTATTTGCAGATGAGCAAATGCAAGAGCCCTTTCCTATTGCATACATGAGCAAAAACTCCAAAAATAAACAATAAAAAAATAGAGCAAAAAGAAAATTCATGTAGAGGATTTATAATTGACCACAAAGATATTACTCCACTATGCAACATCTTCATTCCTGTAATTTCTCCTTGAAGAAGCATTGACTATTTTTCTATTACAAAATACGATGAATTGAGGAACCTTTTTTAATCTAAGAATCAACTTTTCACCTTTTCTTATGGTGCATGACGTGATTCATACACCTGAAAGCTACATATGCCTTTCCACTACTGCAAAGATGAAAGAGTAGAAAATGTGCATTCAAACCTTCATCATTCAAACCATCATACCTTCCTCAAGTTTAGCATGAATCTTCTCATTGCTCTGGACTGAACCACTCATAGAAATTAATTGGAGATTAAGTTTCTTCCATATGATGTATGAAAATTTGGCCAAATGTGCAAAAGGACCAGGCATTCAGTACTGAAATGGCGGCATCAGCATGCCAATTGCAAGTACCACAGCTGTCGGGAGTGTTGCCTGCAGCTATCGCAAATGAAGTGATGTTAATAACAACTGTAGCTTGGCACCCAGGCATTCAGTGCCATCAACATAGCCCACCACCTGTTAATCCTGAAGAAAGAAGAAAAAAATACTTGATTCTTCCATAGAAGGTGGATAATCACTATGCTTACATTTCATCAAATAAAACTCTAAGAAACAAGATCACAGTTCCAAAGAACTAAATTAGATAATCAGTTTACCACCACTAATATGGTCCCTGTCAGCACATCCAAATTGACAACAATGGAATACAAGGAGACATTATTGCACCAGTTCTTTCTCGTATAAGAAGGTTGCAATATCCAACAACTATTCCTATTATCTTAAGTAGACTGCTAATTAAATCCCAAAGAAATCTGAAATTTAGAAAGAAGAAAACTAAATCTTACCATTCATTTGGCAGCTCTTCTGACCACGAACCTGGCACAACCAAATATGAATGTATATAGGCAAAGGCCAGAAGGTATTTCCCAACATTCAGGAACCTTTACCTTGATGTCTAAGAAAAGATGCTATTCGCGAGCATAGAGCACTCTCATTCTTCATGACAAAGTTCATAGATTATATCCACTTTCATCCTCCTATTCTAAAAGGTTAATAGGAATATCTTTCCCAAGGCCACATGCCATCAAATTCATGAATGTTCCCAGGATGATGATCATCCAAGCAACCTCTAAATGCCAAAGTAATCACCTCGATCCTTGATAAAATCAGGAAGGATAGGAATTTACAGGGACGGTAACTCACTAACGCCACCAAAAACAGGTGTCAGTCTCCCTGGATATCCAGCCACCCAAATTCTTCAACTTTGTTATCTTACCAAAATAATGGAACAAAAATGCTGTCACCAGATCTCCCAAAAGCATTACTTGAAGGCATGAAGAAAAAGGTCTTGAGCAAAAGTAACCCTCAAGTGAAGGCTAAAGAGGAGATCTTTCCAGAGACTCCAAATGTCATTCATCTTAACTTAATCACCACTTTAAAGGCCTCCGACTTTTATAATCTGCTATAAGATGAGACATATTATCCTAAATTATAAAAAACAGAACCCTCCCCTCACCAATAATCAAATCATACATACATGCTCTCCAACGAAACCTATCACCCCAAATGACCCAATTGCTAAAGCCACTCATCCATCAAGGTTCCTCGGCCCTCAGCAAATCTTAGCTAACCTTATAGCTCAATGCACTCTCCCATCCCATGAAATGAAACTATCCTTTGATTTAAAATTTATAAAGTAGATGACAAGGACAAGAATGCTTTATAGAATCCCATTCCTGACATGGAACCAGAGCAAAATAATTTTTTGAGAAGAAAAAGCTAGTCTTTCTGATCAATATTACCTAGAAATGGATAGAACAATAGAGAACATGGAAGAAGATGTGGACTTGTTGCAAAGCAACTATTGGAGTTTACATAATTGTATTATTTGATGTAGAAAGTAAGGGTTAAAGTGCCAATCTATATCTCATTGTATCCGCATATGCATAGGGCTGGCAAGTTATTGGCAAAAGGGTACATTATCTCTATATTGTGCACCAATCAAGCTGAACATCGCTTTGCTATGCACTATTACAACTGATGCATACTGATAGGGGTTAAGTACCAAATTATATCGGGGGGTAGAAGGCTTACGAATTTACAACACTGACCAATTACTGTATTGGTATAAATATATAAGGGCTTGATACACCCCCTAATAGACACATGGTAAAGGTTTTGTGTTGACTCCAATAGCGTGCAATGTGGTCACTGTAGGAACATATCAATAAGGTATGGATATAGGGCTTAGTATAAAGATTTAAAATATTTATTATCACTTTGAGTTAACTACAACACTTGTAGCATCTAAACACTTAAAATTTGTTAAAACTTAACACCACTATACATACCATGTAAATTTATCACAAATTGAAAACTTGAGTGTATTGTTAGGCATTGTTTGGTGCAATGGTAAAAGTCTAACACTGACAAGCACAATAGCACGGATTCAAGTGCTAAGGCAGCCAAAAGGTTAGGACTCTCCCCAATTAGTCCATGATGCCCTTGGCCACCTTACACCCATGACCTAGGCTCAAACCAGCCTAGACCCTCCCTGCTTCCCCCTCTCTTTCAACATACATACCCCACCCTCACCACCTTAGTCCCAAGCCCCCCTATACGCTCTTCTTCTCCTTCCCCTTCTCTTCCCAGTCGAGCCTATCGTCGTTCATCGCTGTCCCGCTGCCATCCGGCGATTGACTCGCCAGCCTCCCTCCTTTTCTCTCACTCTCTCTCTCTTCTCTTCTCTTCTTATTCTTCATCCTTCTCTTCTCGCCAAAATGCACCACCACAGCTAATGACTACCATCCCGCCGGTAACATCTCCCTCTCACTCTCTTTTTTCCACTCTCTTGCTCACCCACCCTAAAACCTCATCCCTTCTCTCATCTCTTTCTCAATCTGCCCACTTTCTCCTTTCTTCCATTTCCCATCATTTTGTGCATATAATTGGTGAGAAATTCCTCATCCATCTCTCTCCCCTTTTATTGTGGATTTCCCTCTCTAATCTAATTCTAATGTGGGTTTTTATGCATAGAGAGTAGAGACCACCATATTGAACAAGAGGAAGTCAAATTCAAGTCCTTAGCGTCTAGTTAGAGGCATGATTAAGGTAATTTCCAGCCTATTGCCATATTATCTGATGGATTAATGTAGTTTTGGGGTGGATTTGGGAAAAACCTAGCTCTAGGTCTATGCCATTGGTTATCTCTGCAAGTTTCAGAAAACGTGGCTTATATTTTTGAAGTCCTCATGTCCAAGGAATTCCAAAAGGATCAATATCATAAATTCAGGACATGTATTTTGATAGTTGAGGGCTTATTGTTGCAGAAAAAACCTAGACCTAAAATTGAGGGGACCATCGGGATTATTCAACTTGGCCAAAAGTAAACATAAGATTGGCGCTCGTGCTTTTTGTAAAATATTTTTTACCAAGTGTTATAATTGTTTGGAGTTTTATTTTTAAATTATGGAATTTTGTATCCCACATGAAATTTTCCAGGTTAATTGGGTTAAGGGTTAATGTAGGTTTTGATAAGGTACTTAAAACTGTTAAAAGGCTCAATAGGGCTCAAGAGGTTATACTTTGATGTATTAACTATTTGTAATTGTCAAGTATTGAAGAGGAATGATTTGGGTCGAAAGTATATGTTGTACTTATAGCATTCAATACGTTCAACCTAACAAAAGTATTTTTAACTACACACCTCTAAAATATATATTTATGAAAATCATTGTAAAATACCTTGACAATTGTATAATCCACTTTGCAAAACCCTTCCTTAAAATAAAGAACATATTTTTTCCAATTAAATGTTTAGAGTTTCAGATGTCCTGATCCATATTGCGCCAAATGGATATGGTCTCGACATGGGGCATTGATTAGCATGGGATGTGTGGCAACCTGTAACACATATCCACATTGGACCTCTATTGTCGACACGTGGCATGCTCGATACAATATGGTACAGAATTGTTAGCCATCGGCATGGCACCGAAACCAAAACTTTAACCTTCATTCTTGCCAAATATTCTTTATATACATGTAATCGGATCAATAAATCATCCTACCACTGAACTCGTAGATATCTTCGAAACTCATGTGTGTGCAATTACGGACTGTTATTATGTTTGCAGGAAAATAATAAAATCATATGAAACTTTTGCATAACTTTGAATCTTGTATTTTTGAAAGTATTTGAATACTTTTTTGAAAATCATGCATGTATAACACATATTTGAAACTCTTTGGACACCCATGTATAATTAAGGATATTATAACTTGTTCGAGCCATCTTTGTAAAGCGAAAAATAGGATGAAATTATATTGGTAAAATAAATGGAATTTGACTGTTTGCTTTGGATTGTGAGTCTAGCTAGTGGTTACATGTTCGACCTCGCTAATGGGGTTAAATATTGGCATCTTGATCATTCTAGAACTTGATTACTTTAGACCTACTCCATAGGGGTTAAATAAGGTACTTTAAGCCTACTTTGAGAGGTTGAATGTAGTACGTTGGGCCTACACCAAGAGGTTAAATGCAGTACTTTGGATCTACTCTGCAGAGGTTAAATGCCATACTTAGAGCCCCGCCACAAGGTTAGTGTGGTTGTAATTGCATAGACTGATAAGTTCATAAACTATTTTGGAAAATGATCATAAATTGCTTATTGTAAACATTTGCATACAAAACATTGGTTTTGGTATTGGCATGTAAAACACTTCGGAATCATATTTGAAATATTGATTTGAAAATGATTTGCATATATGTCCTTGGAATTATATGTATAGTTTTGATTATGGAAACTCTACCTTTGTTAAATAGATTATTTTGGATCGTGCATCCATAAATTGTTAAAGTGTCTTTTGTTATATTTTGCTCAATCCCTTTGGTTATGGTTGTTATTTACATACTGGGCTTTTAGCTCACTCTTATTCTTCCTCTTTCTTTTCCTAAGCCCAAAGCATGGGAAGAGACTAGAAGAGGTTGAAAAGTGACCTTAAAGTTAGATCCTAGACTTAGCCGAGTCAACTTAGCCTTCATAATTTTGTTTGGAACCCACATTGATATCATTGGTTTTGTAGGACTAATTGGACCCCTTAAAAAATTTGTGGAGTGGTTGTGTTGACTAAATTGTAGTTTTGCCTTGATGTTTAACTTTCGGTTGTTTCAGGATTGGCATCTAGTCAGTTCAAGGTTTGGAAAAATCTAGTTAGTGTTGGAAATTATTATCTCACTTGTTTTGATGGATTACTGTTAGTTGATTCATTTGCTTTATTTGGTAGGTTCTCGCATGGCATGCACATAGGGCCCAGCCCTAAGTGTGTTTGGTGGCTTGCTGCATCCCTCGACACGTATTTTTATGTTGGGGAGTGGCATTACCTCTCCCAAGACCCCAGATTGCCGAGACCATAACTAGGTATTTTTATGTTGGATGCGATAACTAGGTATTCAAGATTCATGATCTTAGACTATTGAAAACCAATTTTTGTTCTAATTATATTTAAAGAGCATTAAAAACTGATTAACAAATCCTAATAGAATTCTAAACTAGGACAGAGAATAAAGGAGGGATGGGGAAAAACATATATGTGATAGGATATTCCTACCAACAGCGAAAGATCTTTACCTTCCAACACACACATAGTCTCATATGGCACCTCCCCCGGATCTGAACTTAATGATGCTACAACATACTCCAATCCTGAAAATAACATGCCATTTTTTATCTTCACTTACTCATCATGTTCAGTATTTAATCTTCCAAACCTCAGTAGAGTGGATTCTTTATTATTAGCAATGTCAAATCATTCTGTTAGGTGGGTTCTTGAGTGTTAATGTATTACAACAGGATGTTTAGAGCAAATGAAACAGCAGTATGCAACTGAAACCCACCATGTCTTTTGTTTTTGAAAGCAGTTAATATAAATACATAATCCTTGAACAATGGAATTCAAAAACAGGGTTCATATCCATAACAACATATATTAATGACAATAGAAAAATCCACATACATGAAAAATAAGGTGCTTACCTCATAGATGGAAATATCGGGGCAGTTCCATTAGTCGGACTTTTTCATGGCTTTCAACTGGAGGATTCCATTTCATGACGACCAACAACGAAAAGGTCTGACCACCAGACTAGATGTGAAAACTTAAGGATGACCTCAAACAAATATGTCTGACATGTTAGAGAATAGGGCTAATTTCTGCCTTCTCTCCATCATAACTACTTCCTCATGCCAATCTAGACCAAAGAACAATTCTATTCTTGACTTCTTCAATAACACAATAATAGGCAGATTCACCTCAAGTGGCAAAAAAGTGCCATGCGATCAGTTAACGAATTTTTGTACCTGTCATACTGTTAAATCTTCCATGCTGTGAGACAATATATTCTTTGCCTCCTCTGCTCCAGTGGTTTTTGTTCTTTGACATAAAGGTCTTGAAGAGCTTCTCAAGTTTAGCATCAGCAGGAAAACCCCTAGATATCATTTCCTTGTAAAATTCTAAGGCTTTTGGAATCCAGCCACGTGATACCAGCCCTTGTACCAATGCCATATAGTGGGTAGAGCCGGGAACAACATTGTACTTCTTCATTTCACTCCACATTCTCAATGCACTGTCAGATTTATCAAGGCTGAAAAACTTATCAAAAAGTACAAGGAAAGTATATCCATTAGGGCCACAACCAACAATTTTCATTTTATTCATCACCTTTAAAGTTCCTTCTACATCCTCTGCCTTTATGAACGCATGGTAAGTATCAATGTTCGGGTGAAAACCTTTCGCCATCATTTCATCCAGAAACCGTCGAGCTTCCTCTAGCTTGTGTGCTTCACATAATGGATATATCATAGAGTTGTATGTCTCAACATTTGGTTGCAGACCAGCCTCTGTAATTCTTTCAAAGATATTGTTCACATCCTTTAAGCAATTTTCTTTTGTCAGCACATAGATAAGGGAATTGTAGACCAGAAGATCAGGAACCCAACCTCTCTTCTTCATTTCATCATAAAGCCTTAAAGAATCAAAGAGGTTCCCAACTTTTGAAAAGCAACGAATCATATGGGAGTAACTAGTACCATCCGGTGTAATACAACAATTTGACATTTCTCTCCATACTCTTTTTGCTTCTACCACGTCACCAATGATATTGCACCAGCCATCCAGAACTACATTAAAGTTGTCAGCTGTAAGTGGATAAAATTTCCGATTAAGAAGAAGAAATTCCTCAGCCTCCTCAACATTTATGTTCTTGCAAAGAGCATGAAGAAGGGCATAATATGCTGCTGAATCTGCATCTATTTTGAATGTCTCCATGGCATGGAATGTTTTTATTGCTTTTCTAGCTTCATTTGCAGCCACATACCTGCAAATTCATAGGAAAATTTGGCAAAAATCAATTCATATGTGGTTAAAGGTATCCATAAAAATGTGCTGATAAACTATAGTATATAAGGCTCCATAATTACATATTTATTGCACCTCAGTAAAGGGGAAAAGAGTAGAAATATAACACTCCAGTCAAAGCATTTAACAATTTGTTCCCATAAGGGAAGAAAGGGCTCCCATGTTTTGCAATGGTACAGACATGTAGAAATGAGGGGATTTTGGCCTTTTCAGTTGTGAACTTTCAGTGAAATGATAGCATTGTTTTTCTTGCAATAAGAATACATGTCAAATCAAATGGTACCAACGAACATCTAACTACATTGACTAGAAACATGAAAACATTCTTGTCCACTTCATATAGGATCAAAATACTTAAATGACGCATCTCTACATATGTGTCTACACATGTATAGAAAGATATATGTCCCTTGAGACGTATGCAAAAAAGCATCGAAAAAGCACAATGCACAAAAACTACAAACTTCATTGTTTATGTTATAATTCAAATTCATAGACCTCATTACATTCTCCATATAGTAATATCAGTATCACATATTTTAGAATTAAGAATCCATCATTTTCGTCATTAGAAAGGAAGCCCTTCTTCTCATCCCTAAACAAATTCAAGTATCCGGGACATGTCCAATAATTATCTTTTTTTTTTCAAAAGAAAAAAGGATTCTTAAAATTAGTATCCAACACATATCCTAGGCACACCCTTGGTGCACATCACCATCTTATATTCATCAGCTATTGCATACAATCTAAAGTATCCATTTAATCTACTCAAGGAACAAGTATGGGAATAGATCTTCGAAGCCTCTTCTGCTTTAATTCAGAACCCGTACAAATACTCTAACTCTCTATCTCATGAAATAAAAGAAAAACAAAGTTGCCTTAATGCAAAACCAAAACCCAGTAGAAGGGACCTAAATTTAGCTAATAAGCAATCTACATTAGCGAAAAGAGATAAAGTTATCACCTTTCCATCATGATAACCATCGCACGCTGGGTAAGAATCGATTTCCGGTACAACCGGCGTACCAGCCACCACGCAAGGTCGAATCGCCCCTGCTTGCCCAGCACCCAGAGCATCAGATGCCAAGCCCACGGACAACCCAGGACATGCTCTTCGGCCCACCGCAAGGCGAGAAGCGCGGACTCCCAGTCCCACCTCAGCTCCCATAGCGCCTTGCAGACCAAATCCCTGGTGAACTTGACGCTGGAGGAGGCCCGGAGGAACGCCAAGGCCTCCTTGGGCGAGGATGACAGTGATTTCGCCTGGGAGAGTAGTTGGAAGAAGCCCTGGAGGTCGGATTCGTCGACGGGGGTCTTAGGCTGGTCGGAATCGGACTCGAAATCGCTGGAATCGGGGTCGGCCGAGGGACGGAGGGAGGAAAGGAGGGGGCTTTGGGGCTGGGCGCCAAAGGGTGGGAGGCGAGGCGAGAGTGACGCGAGAGCGGAGAAGGAGAGGGCCGAGGGCGCGGGAGAACGAGGTCGGAGCGTTGGAGAGGGGCGAGGAGGAGGGCTTCCGAGAAGAGAGCAGAGGAGAAGAGGGAGTCGGGTCTTTCTCCGGGTTACGGTCGCAGCCAGCGCCATCGTGAGGGATTGTGGTACTTTTGGAGCTAAAACAAAAATAAAGAAGGCACGCGTTGTTTTTTTTTTTTCCTGCTCAAGCAGCTTTCACATGAGCACACCCAGCTACATCATTAAGAAAAACACTGGTAAAGTCAGTCAGAACTAGAATCTGCTTGGTCTATTGAAATTCTCCTGAATGCTGCGCAGCGAAGAAGGCGACTTAATAAGCAGCTCGGTTCGCCTCCTGAAGGACATGTATGACCTGAATAACCCGGCAATTCCGTAGCATCCGTCGCATATCATACAAAAGTGGGTGCTCCACCACCACTCGCCTCTCCACCAGAAGACGATCAATCAAGACAGTAGAGTCCCCCTCCAGAATGATCTCGTCCGCCTCTAGCACATATCTCACACGGGATAATCCCATCCATGCAGCCCTAAGCTCCGCCCCGAATGCCGAGGCCTCAGAGGAGCGACATCCCTCGGCAGCAATCAGCCTGGCGCCATGGTCTCTGATCACAAAAGCCACTCCTGCCCAATCTCCACTGGCAGGCATACTCCCATCAAAATTCACCTTAAGATGGCCAGAGGATGGGGGCTCCCAAGAGACAAAAACAAACCTGGACGCTAGGGCACGCATTTGATGATCTAAAATGGATTTACGGATCACTCCTCAGCACAATCTATGTACCTTAAAACAAAAATAAAAGGCTTTGAACTAAAAATTCTACAAAAAAAAAATCAGATCTGGTCTATCCAAAATATATTTTCTAAACAATATGCGTATATTATGTCTAATATCATCAAATATAAAATCTATCTCAACCTATATCAATTGGTTCTCTTTTAGTCCATTCATGTAAGGTGAAAAAAAAATGTAGGATTTGAGCCGGCCTGAAAAATTTTCTATAAATACTATGAAATGGGCTAGCCTGGCCTATATTTTTATGAAACTTGTTAGATTGTGCGGAATTATCCAAACAGGTTCTAAATGATTAATGTCTCTCTCTTCACCTTCTTTTCTCACCCGACAAAACTTGCTTCCAATTTAAATAAGAGACTAAAAAATAGCAAAATATGTGATAAATTATACTAGACATTCCACCCATCCTATATTCATGCAACTCTCTTCATAAGTCATAAGTAAGTTGGTTCTTTTACTCGAGTCCTCAATTGGAGCTACGATTCTCTAATCAGACTAAGGATAATAAATGTATAAATTGATATTACTAGAATGAACTTAAAAGTAATATGTTTCTTTATTTTACCTGATATAAGAAAATAACACGAGAGCTTCAAGAGTTTGCGAGCAGAAATGAAGGTGGTGGCCATCTACCTCCTCACAGTCTATGTGGTGGCAACATTGATTCCTCTGCCAACATTCTAAAGGCCATTCTTAAAGGTCTATTTAGACATGTTTTTGAGTAAAGCTGATTATGGGCAGAGTTTGGATATAGAATATGTCAAATTTTACATAAGCCTAGCCCAACGTCCGATTAAAAATGAATAGAGTTTAGACCCAAAGCTTGGCCTATGATCTCAGCCTGTTCGATTCCTTCAATTATACCCTAAGAACCATGATATTAAATGGTAGCATTAAGCCTAATCATCATTCATAAAATAATTTTCATGCATTTGAATATTTGCTTGATTTCCAAAAGAAATCAAAACTTTCATTTTTCTAATTTAAAGAGATTCAATTATCTTAAAATCAAGATTTTGATTAAGGCCAAGCAGCCTTCGGCTTTACATAGGAGATTATTCAGCAAGAATGTAGCTCGGGTGAATAAAATTATGTTAAGGACGATCCAAGCACACTATTTATCTAGCTATGAGAACTAAAGACCCACTTAGCCAAAAAATCTTGCAGGTCGATTCAAGTTATAAAACCATAACTTTGGTTGCAAGTTTTTATTGTAATTTGGATTAGGTTTAGCTTGTATTGGATTGTAAATCCTACCGTTAAATATCAAGTGGTTTATGTGACTGAATTTTGGAGCCATAAGACAAGAGTTAGCAAGGATTCATGTTATCACTAGGCTACCTTAACCCAACCTCATCCGAAAACTTTGAGTATTTGCAATCCAAAGCTGACTCTAATGGGGTATATGTTCCCCAACTTGACCTAATCTGTCATTTGGGTTAGGTTAGTCCCATGTCAACTTAGCCTTGACCCCTTAAAAATAATTAATATATAAATAATTATCTTATTGAATTGGTTACAAGATGTTTTGGCTTAGCAAATCTCCTATGCAGAGCACCTTGGCACCTATTAACCTATTGGAACCTAGGATGGATGTCCTAGAGCTCCACCACCATCTTAATTTTGACCGGTTCTCTCTCCTCTTCTGAATCTAATTTCTAAGCTTCTTCAAATAAAGAATGCTCCCAAAATGTCAGAAGAATGCAAAATGAACTACAATGCCATCAGCTCAACAGATCAAAAAACAAATAAAGCGAGCAATTTTTATCGAGAGCTTCATAAGTAAAAATGCCAAGTTACGCAAATAATGCAGGTAATTATCTTAATCATAAGTAATATATTGATAGCATAATTCTAATATGGGCTAACAACGCTAATTAGGAATTCTAACAGATATTTTTTTAATGGACAATTAGTTATGGAAGAAGATCAATTGCAATTAATTATATGTTTAGAATTTCTCGAGTATTGGGAATTTTTTCAGTTTTCCATCTCGAATTCAAGAATGACAGCTGCTTAACCAAAGAAGAAAAAGCCAAACAAAATCATGCTCTTTTGTTTAACCTAACAATAACTTTTATGAAAAAATGTCACCCGATCCTAGAATAAGGCAAGATGCGGGAAGCTCGTAAACCGAAAGAGCTAAAACTCATGACCCACCATCACAAATTTATAAAATATCTTTCAAATAATTTTTTTTTCTCTATTACTTTCTTTTAACCATACTTTCTCTTCAACTTTCTCCACTTTGGCCAGGGTGCATGGCAATTGGCACCATATCCACCACATGTGGCAAATGCAAACTATTACAAATTTCTTCTTTGGAGGATGATCAACATTTGTGAGGATGCAACATAGCTGTTGTAACAAATATGATCATGTAATTCATTATATATAGTTGTTAATAGCATTCATAAACTTTTAATAAAAATATATAATCATATTAACATATTATTAATTTGATTTTATAATTTATTTAATAGTATTTTTAATTTGTAGTTATAAATTTTAATTGTGATCATATTTATATTAATGGTTCTATTTAAAATGCCACTTATCAACATTTTTTATTATTATTTTTTTATATTTATGGTTTGTAAAGATTTTTAAGAGACCTTAGCTTGAGTATGCTACTTGAGTATGGATGGAATTCAGATCTTCCGTGGTTTAATTCCTACCTATGCATGCCTTGTAAAATAAGGATCATGCTGTATCTTTTGCACAAAAGAAGGATTCACCTTTATTCGCACGAATCCACCATGGATCATCTATTATATTGATGTCAAAATACTCCAAACTCCATTTATCCATTTATATAACTCTTAAGCGACCAGAAGATGATCCAACGATGTATTCGCCCAAAGAAAGCCGATAGAACCCCATCCTATAAGATAACAAGAAAAATATTTTTTTATGACTATTCTTCTAAAAATTTAAATTTATATGAATAGTCTTTTAAAATTTATATTTATCTCTGCACACTCTTACACAAATACTCATAATATAACGATTCTTCTAACACTGTTAATAAAAACTATATTTATTTTAATTAAAAATAAAA
>JAOXJJ010000001.1:17585314-17604783 GCA_025769935.1 Phoenix roebelenii | reverse complement strand
AAGCCGATAGAACCCCATCCTATAAGATAACAAGAAAAATATTTTTTTATGACTATTCTTCTAAAAATTTAAATTTACGTGAATAGTCTTTTAAAATTTATATTTATCTCTGCACACTCATAAAAAAATATTTTTACACAAATACTCATAATATAACGATTCTTCTAACACTGTTAATAAAAACTATATTTATTTTAATTAAAAATAAAATAAAAATTTGAAATTACTTTTGGTCCCTCCATCGCGATCGCTTTATAAATGTTGCCTTTTGCACATCTATCTATTAAAAATATTTTCATCATTTTAATTTAAAATCATTATTTTTTTAACGGCGTTAGATGACGTGAGCATATATGCAAAAATAAAAATAAAAAAAGTAAAATAAGTGTTTTATGAAGATATACATGTAAACATTAATTTAGAGTGGATATTTATGCAAAATTTGATATTTAGAAAGATATTTATAGATTAAAAAAAATAAAATAAAATAAAAACAAAAACAAAAACAAAAACAACAACAACAACAACTTGTCGAGGAGTTCTTTGCAAAATCCCTGCATACACATTACGCAGCTCGGAAGGCCTCGAGTCTTGGCTCTCTCGACGTCTGAGAAGTTGCGGGGAAGCAAAAGGAAATGAGCGGCGGCGGCGGCGGCGGTGGCGGCGGCCCGGGGTTCAGGTCCCGAGTGGAGCACTACCTCTATAGCGGCGATAAGAAGCACGTTCTCGCCGGCATCGCCGTCATCTCCGTCGTCTTCGGTATCCCATGGTTCTTCATGAATCGAGGTCTCCTTCTCTCCCCTCCTCTTCCCCCAATCCAAAAACCCTAGAAAAACCCTAGCCGGAGACTGTTGGTCGAAAATTTTGACTCGGTTTTCTAATATTTACACCAATTTGCGTCACAAGAAGGTTTCGAATATTTGATGCGAACTCTTCGAGATGACTGTATTATGCTCGATTCGGATGAGAAATTTCAAATTTTAGTCGATGATTTACCGATGATTCGTTAAGAACTGTTTCATGAACACATGTTTTAACATGATATTTCTTCCTCTGCTCTTAGCACCCCCGATCGATCCTGCAAATTGTAAATAGAAGGCTCAGATTGAATTGCTGTTTTAGGTAGATTTTTCTTGGAAAGAGGGAGAACAGACATTTTTGAAAATTATAATATTTTTTAATTTGCTTAATTTTTTAAATGGTTATAGATTTTGAATCTTGCCATTTCATTGAATTTGTTTATACTAAGATACAGAGGGTAAATAAGAGCCGTGCAGTGACCTGTAAAACTAATATATCTGGCACTCAAAACATTGTAGGCTTGCTTTAGTGCATATTTTAGCATTTCAAGCTTCAAATATACATACAAACATACATACATACATACATACATATTAGTACAATGATTGTTTGAACCACTCAACAATTTGACGCTACATAGCATCAATTGCTCGATTTGTGCTCTTGCTGTAATAGAACAAAGGAGAGAGAAGGAGAATTTTGGAGATAGTGGCAGAAAACCTCTTTCTGACCTCCATTCCCACATCATGGATTTCTCATTGGTGCAACCACATCCTTCTTCATCCAGACCATTTCTCTTTGATAATTTCTTTTTCCTTCCTAAGTATCCTCTCTCTCTCTCTCTCTCTCTCTCTCTCTCTCTCTCTCTCTTTCGTGCAGACACAAAATTTTCTGATTCATTTTTTTCGTTGATCTAATTATATGCCATAAGGAAATCAACCTCAGAATCAAAGTTCATGTATTTTTATAATTCAAGATGCATCTGAAGGGTCCTAAATCTATCCGTATTGGGAGAACATTTACATAGACTCCTTTTTTCTTTTTTCTTTTCTCTTGTTTTTTTTTTTTTTTAATTTGTTGCAAGATAAGGGAGAGGGATTGCTAACAATAGTGGTGATAATAGTGTAGACAATGTTAGTTCCTATTTAGATCATCATCACTAACAAAATTAGTAGGAAGCCTAGGTAAAGCCTTTTCTTGTCGTATTGTTTAAAAAAAGATTGAGTTTTTTCTTATTTCTCAACAATCATAGTAAATTCTCCATCCTTGGTTAGTTAATCTTCAATCCTTATCCTAATTTTCTTCTATCTTCTCTTTTAGAGTAATGATTTTTTGCATACATCTACTTTTACATATTTTTTAGAATACTCTATTCCTATAGCAATATTTTTGCGTCTTCCTTTTAACCTTCCACTTTTTTTGAATTTTTTGTTTGCTAGCGCCAACCCACCACTTAAAAATGTTCCAGCATTTAATTTTTTGGCCATTTGGGAGTACATCCTTGTTTTTCCTTTCTTGCTCCAGTCTCTTGTATTTACTTATATGTTGTGAAGCTCTTGGTGGCAGATGTATTTATAGATGGCATGGATTGTCGTATCTCCCAAAAGGCGTGTTCTTGGAAATTGAACTCTAGGCCTAGGTTGTCAAGACAATTGGAAGGAACCAAACAAGAATAACTCATTCAATAATTTTATTTTAGTAGGCTATTGAGGAGCATTAAAATGATATCTTTAGCATGAAATGATTTGATTTGCACTTCAAACTCTTTCTTTGGGCATTTAGTATTATTCCCATATAGACGTATCAAGATGCACACTGTGAAGTTATTTAGGGCATAGAGGATTCTTATTACATACCTAATACTTCTTTCTTTTCATTTGATTTAAATAATCCCTTTTGCTTCACAGAAAAGAAAACTTTTACCTTTTAAAACTAGAATACTTTTTTTGGATCCTAAGAACATTGCTGATTAATTTGTATATCATTGGTTTATGGATAGTGCCTTGATATTCTGTCTATGTAAATGTTATATCCTTTGAATTTTTAATCTTTTCTTGCCATCACAAAGGTAATAAATATGTCTTATTTTTTCATATGTTTAAGTGGATGACTTGCAGTCGTAGAACATATAGCTAGTGGGGCATCAAACTACTGCTTTTCTTTTAAAGATAGAATTTTACTTCTGATGGATATAATAATTAATTCAATCTTGGCAATCATGATAAAAGCTCTCGAACAAGATAATGTTCTTGGTTTCCTTTTTTTGTCACCATCTTCTTTCTAATTAAGATTCCTCTTTTTAGTGCTCTCATGATTTTCTTGGTGTTCAATCATGTAATTCTATTTGAAGTTCCTTGTGTGCATTGTTCAAAAAAAATCCGCTTGGGTTTATTTCTTTTTACTGATTTCTTTATGGCCATCATCCTCTTGGTTGCAACCTATTTGTGATCCTACCTAACTACAATAAATTTTATTAGTGGGAGGCCCTCCTGCTTTTTTGGGTATATAGATAGATCTTTTATATGTCAAGAACTCTACAAAAAGTACATCTAACTGAAATAAGTTTCTTTACTCACACATTCTCGAGTTGAAGATGAACGGATCCCTTGCAAAATAAAGAAATTTTGGAGAAACTCCAATAATCCCGGTAGCGTAACTAATAGTTTATGAGCTTGTATCAACTCAAGCTCACTCGGAATGGCAAATGGCTAGCTCAAGCTCGGCTCAAGTTGATTCAAGAAGAGAGGATCCAGTTCAAGCTTAGGTTGTTTATTGTCAAGTCAACTCGAGTTTGGCTAGAATAGCTTGGTTAGGCTAGTCGGTGTTTGTACCAGAGGTGCGGAGAGGAGATAATGAATGAGAATGAGAAAATCCAGGGTGAGAATTGAAGGCCTAGCACTGATAAGCATCATCTATTGCCAAGAAAATGGAGAAAGGATATGGTAATGAGTTGTGGAGAAAGAGAGAGGGAAAGGACAGGTTAAAAGGGACAAGTAGCTGCCTTATTGTCATTGAAGCCAGGAGAGAAGCAGAGAGGAGGAACTCTATATCACTGGATGGTTTGTTAGTTGAGATCGGATAGAATTGAAGAGGATGGAATCTACATCCCAGGGTCCTAGGAGAACCCAAGAGGATGGGAAAGAGCAATATGACTGTGGCATCACATCCATTTAAAAACATTCCCTAATTGTCCTACTAGGTGGGAGCTGTCGTAAAATAAGCGATTGAATCTTATAACAATGGCTACAAATACAAGGTTGGATCTATGATATTAACGTCTAATGGTTGTACATTATTAACTAAATAAATCTTATTGATACTGATTATAGATATGTTATTTTTATGATTGACTAATAATTGATACAACATACATTTTATTTATTCGTCATTTGGAGCTATATTGAGACAAATATGAGAAAGCTAGGCCTAGCTTGTGTTTGGCTTATATATTAATTGGATGAGCATATATGGCATTGAGTTCTAATCAGACACAAGCCCATCATGAATAGTTTGCATGTTAGATAGCCCTTAGGTGTGTATTTAACTAACTATTTACCTGTATGAAATCAATTCCCCATGATTATGTCACTGGAAAGGGCGTAAGTGCATCAGGCTCCCACCCTTGCGGTGTATGGGGGAAGATAGATGTATGCAGCCAAACCGTCACACGCGGAGTGGTTGTTTTTGTGTTTCGGAGCTGTATTGCCCTAGTCACAATGGAGAAACTATACCTAGAGCAATTTTACCATGACACCAAGGCCCCCCTCTCCATGATTATGTTACTGAAAAAGAAAAATAAAAGTACCTACTTATTAATAGAGGCTCGATGATTTCAGCTCATCACTTTTTTCCAGCATATATTCCTTTGTGGGTATTAGCGTCATGCCTTTTTCCCCTACTAATGTGGTGTTTTTAGAACTTTTAGTTGTAATAATGTAATTCAAGAAGTTTGGAGTTAATGCTTGTATATGTTGGCCAAGTGTTCATCCAAGAACTAGGATTATGGATAAGATTTCATAAGCGTAGACAACTTAAGGTCATGGCAATCTGATGTTGCTGATACAGCGATGAAGCGGGCTATGAACAAATTGAGATATTGATGGGAGGACCAAATGAGCATGGCCAGAAGATTTATTTGTGATATGCTGTGCTAAAGAACTTGGAAACTGACATTTGTAATCAAATAAATCCTCCTCCCCAACCCATTAAGATGTTATTTTGAGCAAGAATACTATTTTATGCCTGCTTTTTACACTCAAGAACTGTGTCACCTGCACACTCAGCATCTAGCTTGGAGAATCCGTGTTATGTATCAGTGTATCCAATATGTCCCACATTCATATCAAATTCTTCGGCTGAAGCTCTTAGGGACTCTCCAACAATGAATTCACCCCACCATATGACATCAGAAGTGGGCTTTGATTCTTTTCAGATACTAAACGATGATGTAAAGATTATAATGACTTTGCGATATATTATGTTTCTTGTACTCTTGAGCTGATAAAAAGGTTGATTTGGATGAGAAACATGCATGTTAAAAACCATTCAAAATAAAAATCTTTTATTATTTTCTTTTATATATTTTTTTATGAAATAAATATTAATCTTTTATTGCTTTCTTTTGTATAATATTTTAAGAAATAAATATACATAGTTAAAATTATTTTTATGTAAGTTTTCATATACTCCTTATTTTCTCTTTTACACTCCTATTGGGACAAATGCTTGGACAGATGTATGAATCCAATTCTCACATTTGTGTCCATGCAACACTGCTTAAGAAACCTCAAGATATTTGCCAAATCCGTCGGAGTTATAGGTCTTTCCTCTCTTCTTCTGTATCTTCTATATTGTCCTCTCACGTAAGCCATCTTTTGTTTTTCTTTAGAATTCTAAAATTAGCTGTATTTATAGAAACCTATGAAACGTTGACTAGGTGTCCCAACTAATGCAAGATTTGTTATCTATGAGTGAAAATACAGAAAATGACAAAACATCATCTAATTTGTCACCATCCAGCAAAACTTATATTTAGTTTATTAATCTTCTATGAACTTTAGACCATGCTTGTTATTTTTTTATCCAAATAATTTATCCACCATTTTAGTTATTGCCATTATCACTGTCACTGGTAATGATTTCTTTGTCCATTTGAAGAACAATCTTCCTTGTTTGTTGTCAATGTCCATCATCGCTCATTCACTGACACTGCTGCTATTGACACATCAACTTTATAGCTCGCAGTAAACTATCTCAATCTACCATATGATTTTTTTGCATTTTGATACTTCTTTTTCTCAATTTGCTATGTGTTCACTTCTACAATTTAGGCTTTGCTTTGCTTCGTGGGATATAGTTTCCTGCTCAACTGTCATTACAGAACATACATCATTTAAATGTAAAATGTTGTCATATGACTTTAAAAGCTCATCTGTTTTCAGATAATCACAGGAATATCGGAACATGAGTTCATTTCATCCATTTTGCTATACGTGTAATGAAACAATATTCATCTATATTTAGGGAAAAGGCATTACAATAGTATTCAAAATTTAGGTGTTCTGCTACTTTGCTATTTTGAGGCTTCTTAATTTTTATTCTCTCAGTTGAAGTCATATCATATATACTTCATTTTGGCTAAGATTTTGTGTACACCCTCGTCAGTGAGATCGAGTTTCTGTTAACTCTTATTTAGCATTTGGCTAGCTTTTCTCATTAACTGATACCACACCGTTCACTGATCTTCACAGAACATCTGAAGCACCAGGTTCTAGTTCATCTATAATAATAGTCAACAGCTCTAAGCTGATCCTAATCTCAGGCTTTCCACTGCTGAAAAATTTAAGTTGGTAGTAACTTTGTTTTATTTATTTCCTGAAATTTTTGAATTAGAAATGGTATTTATGCTGTATAATCTAGTCAATTTTTGCTTATCCTCAGTGCTTAATATAGATTCTAAGTTCATATAATGGAACAAATTAAATCAATTGCATCAGACTTTCTCATCTTGTTAAATGAAAATTCTTATAACGGGCATATACAAAGACAAACACCAAATACCTAAACCCTTAGATTTCATACAATTATATACTCAATTTTATGATGGATTTTTTTAATTTTGTTTACCAACTCTGCCATGAGAAATGATTGAAAGCAATCATGCTCGTGTGAATTAGAGACCAAAAGGTCCTGGTTCACGAATTGCTGTTGCAGTTCGAAATATATTATAGTTAGACAACGCATTTATTAACTCGGAATTTAGTCTTGGCATACTTATGAAATATAATATGTACTCCTGCGAAAGGAAACCATTTTGATTTTCTGCCACTCATTTGTTTCACATAGTGATTCCTTTTCTGTGTCCCTATGAAAAATTGCAGCTAACGTTTTGTTGCTCTTGGTGCTTGACCTCTGAATTTGGCTATTTCATATAAGTACATCCAAATATTGACTCTGTTTTTTGCATGCTTTTATTAGGAACAAAGCATCAGTCCCACCAAGATTATGTGGAAAAAGCTAACCAAGCTCGGAGTGAACGGCTTTCTTCTGGTCAATCATCTCTTAAATAATGCAATGAGTGGCATAGATAATTGTCATCTTTGATGTGAATCTTTTTATACACTGTGACCATGTCTCTTGGAAAAATGGGACCTTGGTGTTTCTCTATCTTAAGAGACAATCCGTGTTCTGATTTGGCTGAAGCAAATATTTATTTTTATTTGATGTCAAGTTACGGCTTTTTATGACTGCTAAATGAATAAGAGAGATGGAGTTGGTGTTTATAGGTTTACAATGTAACCTCAAAAATGCTACTTTCATGACAATCTGATATCTGAACGTATATGATTGCATTTGGTTCAGACATTATTTTTCTGAGGTATTTCTACTAATATTAATCATTTCCTTCTGTACTATTTTGAACACAAGGGTTCTACTCTGAGTGGTTCTTCCATTGAGTTGTGACTTAAAACAAAAACAAAAAAAATCAATTATATGCAATCTAGATCCAACCACAACTCATCTGTAAACAAGCTTATAGCAGCTTTTGCCTTTTGGCTCTTAATCATATTGTTTTATGTTAGCTAGGAATATGTCATCTAAAGGCAAGTTATACATGTTGGCATCCTTTGTTTGATCTATAATTATCTTCCTTGTTTGATTCACCTGAGAATAGTTTGAAACGATAGATCAGGTGGAAATTGTTGTCCTTTGCCTTTTACCATTGGTTTATCTGTTGGTGAATCTAACATTTAGGAGCTTATTTGATCAATCTTTCATCCATGTACTCTAGTCAGCTAAACTTATTTCTATCTTCATCAAATGGGTTCTATCTAACATGATTACTTGGCTCAATTTTCCTTAGTAAACTTAGGGAAGATCACTGAATGATGTGTAAACAAATGAGCTAGAGCAAGATAGACAATGTTTGGCTCATGTTTTAATCAAGCTGAGCTCATGGTTGAGCTCAACCTGAGGGGCTAAGCAGCCATAAGGAATTAGGACATCCGAGTTCATGGCTCAGAGATCTGCCCCATTCCCCCAGGATGGAAATCTTTCATGTATCCTCAACAGCGGTTAACTTGGGAGATGATCATAAACAACTATGGAGCAGCGGTTGGTTCAAGGGATCGATGACAATAGACCTCTTAAAATGCTTTCACCCATTTTTCTTAGATTGTTTTTTCACACACTACCTATAAATTCTTATAATTGATTGAAGTCTTTTAAATTTGCATGTCAAAGGTGGTTGATTGTTGAGAATCCACATGTGAAAAAGATTATTCTATATCAAATAGTTAAAAAGAAAAGATGAAATCCAAAACTGAACAGTCTAAACTTTTGGATTAGGTTAGGTTCCAGCATATATGTTAAGTCCTTTGATTCTAACTCCCAGTCTCTTTAACAAATGGTGTCAAAGCTAATCTTAGGGTGCATTTGGTTCGTGACCAAAATTGGAATTGGAATGGATCGGAATGGGCATGTCTTCTGACATGTTCAGTTTGTGATCGAAATCGGATTTGAATACTAGGAGAGTGTAGGGATTGAATTTTGGAGGATTGGGGCATCCCATTCCTCCCTAGAATCGGAATGGGAACTATACTTCTTCCAACCAAACAGATGGAATGGGAGTCACTCATTTTCATTCCCATGCTAGAGTCCAACTTTCCCTGACCCGCCTTAGAATGGTAATTTGTGAATCTTGGATTCCAACATGTATGTCATAGCCCCAAGTCCTCATCTCCTCAACACCACTTTCTCTGGAGGACCGTCAAGAGAAATTCTCTCAAATGTTCATACATTTTTTTAATTTCGCTTTTTCATGTACTACATTAAACTCTTCATACTGGGTTATATGTTTTTAAAACACTTATGCTAGATATTGAATGACTTGGAAGATGATCATGAAGCACTATTGAGCACCAGTTTGTTTGAGGGACCGATGAGAGCAACCCTTTAAATACTTCATATATATATTCCAACTAGATTTTTTTCACCAACTGCCTTTAAACTCCGTGAATTGGGTTGAGTCTTTCAAATACATACAAAGCTTTTTTTGGTAAAAAAGATATATGAAGCTTGATGTTAGCTTATGTATTTTCTAAATGCAGCACAGAAGTTGAAACAGGTGTGACAGTCATACAATATGAAGCGAGTGGAGTTGAAGTCATTATCAAGTACGGTGCAACGATGGTTGAGAAATGAAGTGCTAGGCTTTTCGCTGGAGTAGTGGCTACGAGCTCGATTGGAGGCCGAATTGAGCTCCAATCGAGCTAGGACGGAGGTAGTAGAGCTGATCACAGGCTAGATGGCCCGCCCAACCCAGCTCGAAATTTAGCGGGCTTGGGCACTAAAAATAGGCTTGTGGGATGGGTCCGGGCCAAAAAAAAAAGCCCGATCAAATAATCAGGCCGGGCCTAAGAAATTTAAAAAATAGCCCAACCAAGCCCGATATATTATATATATTACCAATGTCATAGGGATACAAATGAGCAAGCTAGCTTTATGGGCCTAAATTTACCACATTATTTGAGCTGGTTTATTAATCCTATCTTATGAGAAGAATGTGATATCTTTTGCTGGAATTTTGAATAGCTTCGGCTTTTTCTGATTCTACTTTCAAAAAAAATCAAAAATTGGGCCTGGGACTGGCTCTACAAAATTGGGTCGGGCCTTGAAAAAAATTAAGCCCGATGGTCGGGCCAGGCATGGGCATAGCCATCGGGTTTAACTTGTGCTATAGAACCCGACCCGAGCCCAGCCCATCCCGGGGTTTGATCCACTCTAGAAGGCGGCTACCTCGTTTCCAAAAGGGAAGATGGCAAGAGTTCAAGCGAGGTCCCAAGTTATTCAAGATGGATGGAGATTCAAGTGAGAGATGTTCCAAGTATCAATGGAGGAAATTGAAGCACTAGAAGAGCACTTCACTTAGGTTTTGGCATTCTCTGATGAGGAGATGGAGGTGGCTTGGAAGGTAGCTTTGTTAGGCATGTTTTTGGAAAAGGGTTTCTCGGTTGACTTCATTCAACGCGACATGAAGGCTAGGTGGGTAGTGGAAGGCGAGTTCTAGGTACTTCCTTTTCCTGTTGGGGTTTTGCTGTTTAATTTTTCATCTGAGAAGGCCAAATCAAGGGCTTTTTCTAGAGGCCTTTGGTCTCTTACGGGGCAACTTCTTGCCTTGGAGGAGTGGAGGCCGACTTTTTGAACTAGAAGAGATCACATTCGATCGGTATGTGTATGGATACAACTGCTTGATCTACCCATCGAGTTATGAGATAGAGAAAAGATCCTTAGAATTGTTGCAGTGGCTAATAAACCTAAGTTTTTGGATGACTGGACGAATCATATCGATCGTACTAGTTTTGCTAGGGTTTGTGCACAGCTTGATCTCTCCAAAAGCATATGCCCTAAGGTCTAATTGCAAGTGAGGGGAAACTATGTGCTAGTGAACTATCGGCCACTCTCAGCAGAATTGTTCGCAGTCTAAGCAGTAGGGCAGGTGTAACAACGTAGGACCTTACCCGAAAAGGCTAGCCGAAAAGTATTTTTTGGGTTTCTTAGTCCTGTATAGGTATCAAAGATCTTCTCTGATGTGGGACTAAACACACGCCCGCATGGGTCCTCACAGCAAGAGAGGAGGAAGTTGATTTATGGGTTCTAGTTACTGGCACAGTATCTTGGAATGGGGCTAAGCCAATGGAGGAGGTTTCCTACATAGGACCTAAGCAATCGGGAGGAGGATGGCTTCCGGCATGCAAGTTGTCAAGAAGATCTAGAGGCTCAGAGTCTCCCCAATAAGCAAAGGTGTTGATTGTATAACGGCAGGTCTCATCAGAAAGAGAAGGTCAAGCTGAGGTTGCTGAAGCTTCTTTTGCTTGCAAGTTGGTGAAGCCTGTCATGCAACCACATAAGAAGGTTGCCAAAGACAAACAAGGCTATGGCTCCCCTACCACCTCCCCGATTCCTTATTTTGTTTGTTTTGAGAGGCTTCAGGGCATTCATTATAGGAGTCGCGTCGGTCCCCGAAGAAAATGAGTCAGATGATAGATGCCAGCATCTATCATATCAAGTGCAGCACTCTGCAGGTATGGCACCGGATATTAGGGTTGGCAAGACTCGGTCAGCTATCAGCTATGTGTTCAGCTGTTGGGGATGATCATCTTGGTAAAACTGATGTTTGCATATGAGCTTGTTATCATGGAACCATCTGGTGCTCTCAAGTGCTCCTTTTTTTAATGATGTTAGGAGTATGATGCGTTCATATAATCCTGAGATGGAAACAAGACTATCCATGGATTCTATGGTTCGTGTCCAATGAGTCATGGGACCTAGATGGGCTATGCTTTTCGTTCCTGTAGAATGCCTCTCTCAGGTGGTATTATTATTATTGCGTGGAGGAAGGATTTGGGTGATATCAGTTTCACTTATATTGACGGACAGAAGATTGTCTTTGGTGTAATTAGTCAGCCAAATTATCCTTCCTGGATTTTGGGGTTGGCATATGGTAGCACTAATGCTAATCAGAGAAGGATATTTGGCAGACTATAAATCAAGTACTTCGGTTGGGCATTGCAATGATGATTGTGGGAAATTTAATCATATCCTCTGGGCTGAGGATAAGAGAGGAGGTAAACCTTCGAGGATGAAGAGAGAGATTAGGGAATTCAGACAGTTCCTTCAGCAAGTTGGTCTTATTAATTTGGGATATCAGGGAACGCAATTTACAAGGTGTAATAATAATTTGGGTAGGGCCAGTGTCTGGGAAAAAATTGATAGGGTTCTTCTGATCAGTGGCTTCATCTCTTCCCTAAAACCATGGTTCAGGATTTAGTGTGTTCTGCTTCTAATAATTGCCTATTGTCATGTTGCTTTAATGATCATAATCCTCCAGGTCTGCGGCCTTTTCAATTTGAAATGTTTTGGTTGCTGTGTGAAGAGGTGGATCAGGTGGTGAGCCGAGGCTGGACCTGTGAGGGGCATCATTCTCCTGGTGTAGCATAACGCTTGAGCAATACTAGAAAGGCCCTTATGAGATGGAACAGGTATAACTTGGGTAACATCTTTAAGCAAGGAGCACAGTTGTATGAGAAAATATCTAAGTTTCAAATTCCCGAAGCTCAGCTAGGGGGATTGTCTATGGAAGAATATATGCAGCTATTGAGGTGCATTCAGCTGTATAATCAGAGTTTGGCAATGCAAGAGGTGTATTGGCAGCAGAAGTCTTAGAGTACAATGGCTGGAAGAGGGTGACACTAATACAAGGTTTTTTCATAAGGTTTTTTCATGGGCTACTATATTGAGCCGTAGAAGGAACAGGATTACCATGATCAAAAACCCAGATGGCGCATGGTGGAGGATGAGCAGCAGATCAGGGGGTTGTTGGTTTGAGGGTTTCGGGATAGATGGACTGCATACACTCCGGCTCCCATACAATGGCTTACTCCTGTTAGAAAAACAGTCACAGCCGAGCTGAATGAACAGCTTATTTCTGTTGTTGCTGAAGAAGAGATTGAAGAGGTTATTAAGAGTTTGCCTCCAGATAAAGCACTGGTATATGGAATTATTTGGGCATCCTTCTTTCTTACCAGACTGAAGCCCTCGGACTTTAATTTTCTTTTTAGACAAGATAGCAATCAAGAGTGACAGCTGGAAGTGGAAGGCTCTTTCTTTTGCGGAAAGAGCAACCCTACTGCAGTTGGTTTTGGCTTTTATTCCAGTCTATTGCTTGTCTGTGTTGCTGGGTGCCAAAGTCTGTGATCACCAGAATAGAGAGGGAGCCCAAGGCTTTCTTATGGGGACGCTCGGTTGATACAGGAGGCTTGCATCTTTTGTCTTGGCACAAGGCTTGTTCTCCTAGGGTTGTGGGAGGCCTGGGTCTTCGTATGTTAGGAACTAAACAAGAGGCCTTGCTGGGGAAATTGGTTTGTAATTTGATGATGCAGCCTTCTTCTTTGTGGACTCATGTGGGTTCAGCTAAATATAAATTTCATGGTACCTGGCTGAATTATATTAAGCCACAAGGGTGTTCGGTTATGTGTGGGAAGTTGGTTAATTGTGCTGTGTTCTCAAATTTCAGTTTTTATGGATTGTGAGTTCTGGTTCTACTATTAATGTGGCTACTGATCCATGGATTACCACTCTCCCACTCGATGTTTGGCTGACTCATGTGAATGTTGATGTGGATATTCATTCCTTGCAGGTGGTTGATTTGCTTACTAAGGATAAACAGTGGGATATACCAGAGTTGGCCCTCATGTTCTCTGTTGAAATGATGAATAGTATATTAAAAGTCCAGATACCAATGGGAGTTTGGTCTGATTAGTTGTATTGGGGGTGCAACAGGTCTCACACTGTGACATCCAAGGATCTCTATCAGGTGATATTGGCTGAATCGTACCCAGGTAATCCTTTCCCTTGGGCTTGGGTTTGCTATCTATTCCAATGACAGTGAGATTATTTTGGTGGAAACTGTTATGGTTGAAACTTCCTTGCAAAGACACCCTTGTGAGGCCTGGTATTTTGCAAGCTGGTGTATTCTTCTGCGACTTGTGCCCCAAACAGTTGGAAGGTTGCAAACATGCTATCATTACTTATTCTTACACTTGTTGTTGGGAAAGGTTGCATGGCTCATTTGGTTACAGAGGAACAACAGACTTTTCGAAGGATCTGTTTGTTCTCCTAAGGCCTTAATTCGACCGGTGGTGGGCTCGTGTGCAGATGTCTTTGATGTTCATTTGTTATCCAACTTCAGTAATGCTGCAAGGCATTGGGTAACTTCAATAAGGCTTCATCCAATCTTTAATCGTAAAGTCATTGTCGGATGGTTACCCTCTTCCTTTGCGTGCTGAAAGTTAATTTTGATGGTTCGGTCATGGGTGAGTTATTAGAGACTATGCAGGTGCTATGCTTCTGGCAGGTGGCCGATGACTTCCGAGGTGTCCGGTGCCGTATGCCGAGCTCACAGCGGCTTGGGCTGGTTTCAAATTCAAAGCATCACAGGTGTGGTTGGAGGGAGATTCTGCTACTATTATTATCTGGATCCATCCAAAAGAGCCGGCTCCTGGATACTTCCAATCCTTTATTGGCTGATGTGTTACAATTGAGACAGGTTATTTGGTGCTCCAAGGGCTCTCATCTTCCGAGAAGGTATTCATGTAGTAGATCGGTTGGCTTCTACTGCAGTAGAAAGGGAGGTTAAGTGGGGGAAAAGAGATGTTCTCCGATCTCAGTTGGCCATCTTGTTAGCTGCAGATGCTTATGGCCTGTCTTATATCCGTCCATAATGGATTGCTGGGTTCCTGCGACTAGCGTGTTCAGTATATTGTCACGCTGTAAAACTTTGTAAACCTTTTCGTTTGCATCTATGTTTTGCCCTGTTATTGAACCAAAAAAATAATAAAAATAAAAGAAGCGAGTGGAGTTCCGAAAAAAGTGTGTTATCCCTACAAAAGCCAGTAACTGAGTGCTCTTGTAACCAGTAATTGAAGATTTGATTCTTCAGCACAAGAAACCTGCAATAATAACCAAGCTCTTGTTTTAATCAATTAATTATTAAGCAGAATTAGTTAATTAATTAATTATATAAAAAGAAGGTTTATTTTGCAACTTTTTTTGGTTTCCTTGGTAGCCCTAATTAAATTTCTTCTCTTGGGGTTTAAGTCATGTTGAATGTCTATTTTCTTAAAAAAATCCTAATACTGCTGGATTCTGACAAGGAGTTGAGTGCGGAATTTCTCCACATATCGAGATTTCTTTAATTATATATATAATAAGATAATAAGAGTTTTGCAGTTCCAAAATAGAAATTCACAATGATTTGTCAGTCAAAGCAAAATTTTAGGGTTAATTAGAGTAGGAACATACTAATATCAAATAAATCTTAAACAAAGTCATGAGGAAAGCATATTGCACTTAATTTGTGCTTTTTTTTAAAAAAAAATAATCTCTGTCTGAAAACTTTAGTGGTAGCCGGGTGCATTTGCACGTGCACAATAACTAGAAAAAAAATGCTGAAAGTTTTCAACAAACAAAACCATCTCTGTAAAATGAAATAATGTATGATAAGAAATACTACTACGTTTATTTACTCTCACCTTATTTGCAATAGCAACATTCAATTTCCAAAACGTTCACATATTAGGCTGCAAACCAAAAAGAATCGACATACATATACAAATAAATAGGGACCTCCTAATCCTTTCAGGGTGTCCTTGAGCACAGCAATTTAAATGAGAGAGAATGCTCTCCTCTCACCATCCACAAGAATCTACAGCGGCATTAGTCTTCTATACCTGAAAAACCACAGAAATGAGCAGAAAATAATTACACCACTCACTCCAGCTATTATGAGCACCCACTGGAATGCGTCTGGTTTGTCGAATAATGGTATAGCAAAGTTCATCCCAAAAATTCCAGCAACCACGCCAAAAATTGCAACCACAAACGTTGCAGTTGTCAATAGTAGCTCAAATTGGATTAGCTGATTCCGAACGTTGTCCTGGAAACAGAGGAACTTAATTAATGAACTCAGTAATATCTAAGGCTTTAGTGCCTGATAAGTGTCTCATAATATAGAATACTGAAAGCAAACAATGACAAATTATCACAATCAGGTCTCAAAACCAATAATCACTTGAGAATGCAGCTACCAAGCAAGAGCAAACGGTCAGTGATTTTATACAAAAAAGTAGTCAATAGCTACACAGATTTCAGACCACCTATAAACCATCTAAAAGCTAATACTCCAGTGCTAAATTTGTGAAGTAGTGTCTGACATGAAAGTGGGTCTCATAGATGACCAGAACTTGAAAATTTGACTCTGAAGAGATACTATCGAATTTCTCTGGACCAACAAACAATCTCTGAATGGGGTACTCCAGCCATTTGTAGTGATTTTCTCTGGACCAACAAACCATCTCTCGATATTGATCTGAACTCTCTGAATGTGCTTCCATTTGAGGATACTCAATATCGAGAAAGTATTTCTGGTTGCTGCTGAGTTCAATCACTTGTTACAATTTTCCTCTAACATGGTAATTGAATTGGTCTAATATATAATAGAACACACTGATCTTTTTTTTATTAGCATCTAAGCTTTCATGCATGCAAGTCTCCTTACAAGCATTAGACTCCATTCTGCTATTTATGGACCATGGAAAGTGATACAATTAAATCCATAAATAGTATTTTTGTTTCTAAAATCATTAATACAGTGGAGGGAAAGGGATAACCAACAAAACATAAGTTGGGGGGGGGGGTGTGGATAAAAATTTGAGAAACCAGTGATAAAAATGTTGCCAAATAGCATTTAGAAGTGACATTGATTAAAGTTTTCAAAGAAAGTACAGAAAAAAAAATATTATCTCGATAATATGAAGATGTGATTCTTTTTCATTAGTCATTTGATGGGCAAACCGATGACAGAAATACTCTTAAATGCCATGAGAAAAGCCACCTTGACTCTTCGGTCTCAGGAAAAGAAAAGGAAGAGGAAAACAAACCAGCTGGATGTTGATGAAATCCTCTGTGTCATCAATGTACTCCTTCAACTGAAAAGAGAAAAAATGATAACCTCTATTTAGTTGCTTCAACTCCATGCCTAAGGTAAGATTAGGCTAGACAAACAGCATTTATTACCGAAGTCAGCTTGTTGAGTGTACTATCAATGACCACAAAATAAGCTTCCAATAACATCTCCAATTCCTCAATATGTTCAGTCATGCTGTCTGAACTTTTCATACTCTCATGCCTGCTCCTGGAAAAGCTCAAGGTCTTCTCGAGCTTCCGTGATCCAGGTGGTGAAGAAACAGGAGAAACTGGAGCAGAAACTGATACTCCAGCCCCAGCAGAATTGTATCCAAGTACAGACTGATCTCCATAGAATGATGCTTCCATTCGCTTCTTCTTCTCGGTGAGATACATTTCAGCCATATCACCATCATCATCCATTAACTGCTCTATCTCATCCCTAACCTATAAAAATAAAGTTGGATAGCAAGTAGAAGTCAGGCAAGAAATGAAAATACAAGAATAAGCAGCATAAGAGACATGCAGACATACCTTCTGAACTCTCCTAGTCAATGCAACAAGTCTACTTTTTAAGCGACGGACACGTTCCAAATTCAAAGTACTGATTTTTGATGTTAGTTCATCTAACAAGGGGTATGCCTCCATTTCTAGTTCTGCTGCCTGCTTAAGTTGAGAGAATTGAAAATATCATAAGATCACAATTCAAAGTTGAATTATACTTATTTTAGTCAGAAGACACAGGTTTACATTACTGCTGAACAATATTTTGAAGCTCCACAAGCTGACCTAGTTCTCGCCAAGATGCAGCCTGCCCACCCACTCACCTGCCCGCAGGTGCATGCTTGCACACATACACACATACAGACCAAAAAAGACAGAAAAGAAAAAGCAAAAAACAAAAGCCTTGACCCTTCTGCTACACGAAACTCCATAATAAATGCCAAACCTGACAGCTGTGGCTCCACGCAGCCAGCATAAATTATATAATATATACCAGTATGTATGAATAAGTGATTAGAGTCAACAACTGTACTGGAATAAGCACACTTTCTTACCAATGTCGTAATGTTTTCTGCAATAATTCTGGTTTCATTGGCACAATGATGATGGGTAACCATTATGAAGGACAGACTATGTATCTGGCCACCTTTCATTTAACACTGGTCAACCAACAAGGAACAAACAAAACAGGGTATTCTGTTCCATAACTCTCAAGCAGTCGAGAGACTCCAATGCAGAACATGGTATAACATTGTGTTGTGACCATAGTGATGCAATCCTGAGGTCTAGGGTCTCATCTGTGATGAATATGAATGCTTTGGGTTGTGAAATGACAGGATTTATGACTTAGACTGTTTGCTGCCCACAAAATGTGTATGCTGAAAGTCAGGGAAGTAGGGCACAAATGGGAAGAAAAACAAGAACAACCCCTAGCCAGCTAGAGATCATTACAGGATTAATTGAATATGGTTACAAGTACAGAAAAGGATGTTCAATAAAGTGTACTCATGCATTTTTGTTTGAAAATGTGACATCTGGCACAAAAAAAGAAGTCATAATCTAAATATACATATAAAGGAGAAAATATATTCAGGGGCATGCAAGACTGACTTGGAGAGCAGTTTAGGTATAAGACATACGAATAGTTAGATTAATTATGGCCTGGATTCTCGGGTGTCAAGAACTGGTATGGTTACAGATTAGTGACAAATATGTTTAAAAGAAGAAAGAAGAAAGAAAAAGAGGAAAAGCAGAGAATAAGAAGAAGGAACAGGTAGGAGAGAGAAGATAGAAAGGAAAGAGAAAAATTGTATAAATTTTAACAAAGAAAAAAATCGCAATCTACCTTCTTTGAGACTAGATGCTCCAGACGTTGGTTTCTTGACATGTCCAACACTTGGACACTTGGGACATTTACCCTTTGATGCATTCAAATCATCAAAGCATGATGTCACCATATTTACATGTCCACTTTTTGGTACTGCCATAAAAGAAGTTGCCACCTCTAACATATAGTACATGTTCTAACAATTTTATAGACTAAGAAGCAAATGGTACAGCTAATTATTGATTGATTACGCATACATATTGTGCGCATATCTATTAGACACAAAGGCATTCCCATGTCAAGTTTTAAGAGGTTCTCTTTGCAAATTTATGAATCATAGATGATGATGTCTAACCTACTTGAAACCTTCTAGTGCATCTTTATCCCCCTTAGGTGGCGTTTGGTGACCCAAACGTGATTATTAAGGTCATCTTAGATTACTAGTAATCCTTATCCCAGGATAATCTAATCTCCGACGATCTAAGATCATCGTGTTTGGTATACTATGTTCCAATGGTTAAAGATGCCCCAGTATCTATGTGTAACCTATTTGGTATTCTATGAAAATTCAAGATCAAAAACCATATAATGCCAAAACTACCCCTGATAGATTCCATAAAAATATATTTATTAATCATATAAAATATATTATAATAAATTATTAATATATTCCATAAAATATTTTTATTAATCCTATAAATTATTCATCTTACAAAATATATTAATTTTTATTATAGAATTAATTTTTTTTATTTATACTTATAATACACTATTTTTTAATACTAATATTTATTTTGATTAGGAAAATAGATCG
>JAOXJJ010000001.1:17565677-17585214 GCA_025769935.1 Phoenix roebelenii | reverse complement strand
ATTAGGAAAATAAGGTAAATAGAAGTAATATACTAAATAATTTCATAATATAAATATAAAGTACTATAATATATTTTTATTATAATTTAAAAATATAATTGATTAATAATATGATTGATGATATATATAATATATATCTTAAATACTATATATGTAATATCAATATAATATAAGATATATAATATTGTTATAATATATTAATGGTATATTAATAAACTGATTTTTTCTGCCGGACTGAAAGGTATTTTTGTCTCCAAATTTCAGCCCAAGATCACTATTTTGAGGTGATCTTGGATATCCATCCTCAAGGATTGATTTTCCATCATTAGGTTGGGCAGCGATTTGAAGAGTGGAAGTGATTTAAGATCACTGTCATACAGGATCATCATAGTGCAACCAAATACAGTGATCTGGTCACCTCCACCTACATCACTCGTGATCTTTGGGCTATCACCCCATACCAAATGCCCCCTTCATGTTATCTTTTATAGCCATCACATAATAAAAAATCATTACAACCACAAGCCACAACATAAAAAAAATTGTTGTAGAATTCAGTTACATTCACTGAAAATTCTGCATAACAACTTAAGTTAGAACACATAATTATGGAAGCCCTAATCATACCAAGACCAAATACCACTTTTATAATCTTTTCCTTTATTGTCATGATAGTATTAATATTAAGGAATGAAAATTTTGCATATCAACTCCATTGAGTAGTACTTCATCTTCTCACAAAAAAGAAAATGATTACTAAACATCAAGAGGATGGTGAATTTTCATTTATCATACAGTAACCCACCATACTGATATTGCCCTTCAATATTTAACATTCCAGATAGCTTTGAATTTAAAAGCACAAGAAGTGAAATTGTTAAAAGGGGATTTGAAGAAGGAAAGAGGGCTCCTGTTGCCATGAAGAAGAAGAAGAAGAAAGGCTTTAATTTATGCTCAATATTCAGGATTACTCTCACGATAACATAAGCTCCCCTTGCAATAATAAACTCTAAAGAACTAAAACTTAAAAATCCCAAAACTAGTGAATAAGTGGCTGACTTTATATGATACATGCAGGAAAAGAAGTGGAGAAAGTAAGAAGGTGCTTATGGTTGCCTAAGCAAGAAAAGCATCCATCTTTGATCCTTCCCTTCTTTCTATCCTCCTTTGCACCTATTGGTTGGGCCTCTCAAAGTGTTAACAACTCAACCAAAAAGAAAAAGCCCCAATATAACTTACATAATGTGGCAATACAACTTAGGCTGCCATGTTAAAAATTACATAATTAAAATAAAGTCTGATCTAAGCATGGATAAAAGTGCCAATCACCATTAACAATATGGGTTGATATGTATTGCGCCAATGCTTTATTAGCAAGTTAGCATGGCACAGCTGAATGCTAGTGCTTAGCATCAAAACTGTTCTAGTGCGTACCAAGCATTGGCATGCAATGTTACATACTATTCTAGTGCCAAGCTGACATGCAAATAGCATGCAACAGTTCAATCGTGGAACAAGTCCCCAAAGATCCACATGAACTGGTAATTTCTGCTGTGTATGTCTTGTCCTCACCCAAAATCTAGACCTAAATTTTTCTGCAAATCTGACCAACTTAACTTTGTTGGGAGATTCTAATATCATTAGATGCATGATCAATTGTTTGTCCAAAAAGGTGGATGTTCATTGCAGGCATCATATATGATCTTCTTATTAGAGACATAAAGGCATGTTAAAAGGATGATGTGACATCCAAACCAGATTACATAGGACTTGTTGGTATGGTCATGTTTCATTGAAAAGCATACCAAATGATACTTCGTCACAACCAAATTGTAGTAGTTAAGTCATGCCAGCTAGTAACAGTGCTCTTTCTATTCCATCTTAAAGTCAGCTTTCCGGAAGCTTTGAAGAGAGAACTCTCCATGCCACCTCCACTAATAATCAAGCTGCATAATTCTCTTTGGCAAGTCACAAGGATTTGAATACGCTCATCCTCCAACAAACAAATATTGTTTGGTTTATCTGCATGTGTGCCACTCAATGAATATAAAAAGTCGCTTAACTGCCATGACCCCTAAAACAATACATATAGTAACGCCACTTGTGCTACCTTCAAGAGCAAATTCCTCAGCTACTCCATTGTCTGGCTAGGTCTTATCTGAAATTCTTTCAATTAACGCACCCAAATCTAGGATACATGCTCAAATATTTTCAATTTATCCATGCGCCAATGCCTTACAATCGCCTTCTTAGGAATTCTGAGCAGACAAGGAACCACTAGAAGTAACTCTATTTGGATATCTTGCATTATTTATTGTGGTAAATACCTTTCCAATATTTAGGGAAAAGAAGCAGAAGACAGAATAAAGAAGAAGAACAATCTCAAGGCCTTAAAGGGGAAGAAGAGGGCACATATTCCTATTGCTCTGTAGAAGTAAATGCTTACCTTTCTTCTTAATATTTAAGTGTACTATTAATCTAGCATATCCTTTTTTCAAGAACAAGCGGAAAAAAAAAATCCAATTATGGAGCATCCACCTGTCTATTTCTCTTCTCTTTCCTCCTTTTTCCTGTTAGTTGGCCCTCATAAGAGGATTACAGAATGGGTAAAGCGGCAAAATGACCAAAATTTCCACATGAATAAAAATAAATTCCAAATTTGACTATCTAATCTCCTGCATACATGTAATAGAAAAAACTACTAGCAGGGTAGCAGACTAAAAGACTAGCATAAAAGGCTAAATTCTGCAATCTAACTTTTCAAGGATTCACTTACATCAATGTCGAACCCAATCTCCTCTTCCATGCACAACTAGTCATATTATCATGCACTCTTAATGATAGAACTAGAAATCTATTGATATTGTAAGTCTCTTTCTTTTATCTCTTAGTTATAGAGTTCTATATATAAATGCCTTTAGTATTATCGCTGCACAATTTCTAAACGGATAAGTATGGTCAAATATAATGACATTGTAAAATATTTAGGAAGAAAGTACTACATAATCTTTTTATTGGCATCTTTGACTTCTTGATATGGTATAATGTGTTTATCTTTTAAATTATAAATTGGTACATATATTTGGGTGGATAAGAATCTAAATATAAGCCATCTTTCCATTGTAACTCCACTTAAAATGCAATGTTCCCCCAATACTGTAACATCGGCCCCCATTTGCCCTAACAGTTTTATTCCTCTTAATATTCCATTCATTAATCATGATTACTAGCAACATACCAAAATATACTTATGTATCAACAATATTTTGTAACCATAATGATCAACAAAGTTCTCCATGATAGCTCATCTTCCTAGAACAAGACTGAGTTTCTAAAGCTTCTTTACTTTCTCGTCCATACCCATCCCCATCTTTCTCTCACTAGCCACTGATCTATTGACTTCTACCATCATTCATTCAAAAGGAAATCTGCAAACAATTGATACATCCTCAAGCCAATCTCGCATCAATTAGAAATGCTTACTGATGTTTCACCAGTCCTAATCTCTGCTTCTAATACTAGATGGACAATCTTATGTCTATGTCAGTTTCACCTGTAGAATTGTTAGATTCTTCAACACTGCAAAACGCAAAAAACTAATGAAAGCGCTTTGGACAAAAATCTCAAAACTAAAAGAAAACATCAAGACCTTCAAAAACCTCCATAAAAGAGGCATCTATTTTGTCCCCGGACCAGTAGGAAGAAACCCTATAATCAGAAAATGAACAATTAAAGAAACACAAGCACACCTGGGCATCAAGGAAGGTGCAAGCTGCCTCGAGGGCGACCTCGAGCGCCCGGAACTCGAAGGGCAGGTAGTCCGGAGAGGTGCTCCCGCCAGCGAAGACGTCGCCGGAGTGGGCGGCAAGGCGGCGCTGGAGCTCGACGACGTACTGGAGGACGTAGCTATCCAGCGAGTTAAGGAGGAGGACCTCGTCGGCGGTGATGATGCATCTGATCTGCTCGAGGTTGACGACGATGGCCTTCTCGCGGCCGAGGATGGTGGAGGGGTAGACGAAGAGCGGGTCGAGGAGCCGGAGGTCGCGGGCCGGGAGGTCGCAGCGCCGCATCATGGTGAACTTGTCCACCTCGATCATCTGGGAGTTGCCCGTGGCGGCGTCGACGCGGATCCAGGAGCGGAGGCCCTGGCCGCGCTTCTTGAGCCCCAGGAAGTCCATGCCCTGGAAGAGGGGGCGGCGGCCGGCGCCGCCGGGGCCGCCGCCTGCGGCGGAGGCTGAGGAGTCGCGGTGTTTGGAGGCCGGGGAGAGGAGGGCGGAGGTCGACGCCGAGGAGGCGGAGGGCCTTGGCGGGAGGAGCCGCTCTTTGAGCTCCGCCATGGGAGGAGGCGAAAGACAATGGGTTATATAAATTAAAGCACCACACCTTCGTTTTTACTGGGTAATCAGAGATGAGAAGACAAGGGAGTGGTGGGGAATTTTTTTTAAAAAAAACTTTTTGCTTAATTTCCTCCTCGTATTGACTGGAGTTGTACGTGTCAAAGGATGTGTGGTTGATTACGGATTTTGGTACACGAGCTGATCAGGATATTAGAACGAATATTTGTTTTGAATAATAGATACGGTTTTTATTAAAAAAAAGATAATAGACACGGTAGCCAATGAGCTGACGGCTTAGAGTTATTAGGGTTGGGTTATATATTGTTTGTTCTCCTCATATTGTTGCTCATAAAGTCCCAATATAATCATTGGAGAGTTTGATGTTGGGCTACATGGATGGAGGGTTGTTTTTATGTGGTTTATATGTCCTAGTGTTGCTCTTCAAAGCCTTCCAATATGATAACTAGTGGATCCAACTCCATATGGTGTTTTGAAATTTTATGGCCAGATTATATGAAAAAGAAAAAATAAAACGAGCGATGGTAAAAGAGTGAATGAAATTTACATTGATCGTTGAATAGCATTAGACATTAGAAGAATAATATTTGTTGGATGGATGCGATATTTTACACTCGCTAAATAGTTACAAATCTTTATTACTACTACTCTAAAATACAAAAAGAGCATGGCCATAAGCATTTTTCATATCCAATAGAATTGAGATTATACTGGCAAATAATGAGGCCTATAAGACTGAAAATACCAATATCCCTATATAATCATAGTAGAACATCAAAAGTAAATGAATAAACAATAATAAGTGAGATAACTATTCACAGTTTTGTACAGTGAATTATTTAAGATGATTACTGTATGAAAGTTTACTTTTTGAAGAAACTTAACCTAATTATCAACATTATTTCAGATAAAAAAGTCTTTGACTTTTGGATTAATCAATTTTATGGGAACACCCCTTTGGAAAAAAGAAAAAAAAAGTGTTTCTAGTGCAATAATAAGATGACTCTAGGTATCATATGTTTATAGATGTTAATGGCATATATGTTTATAGCTGCATTATGATTTATAATAGCACAGTGCAACATCCACATTGTTACCTGTTCATAATATATTTATTTTGAGTCCTTTCTGTGGATATCTAATAACATTATTTGGTAAATATATGCTGTCATAATGGCTGATAGAGTGTACTGTTGGGGCATTATTATAAAATCATTGTAATCCATCATTACAATCATAATGATTCTGACGCGGCTGCAAGGCCAACAATACGGCAGATTGAGTGGCATCTTATGCGACTCATCACTCCGGAGATTATTTAAAAAAAACTATACTTCTGTTTTATCTCCCTTGCCGTACTTATATTCGTTGTGTGAGCTACTGATGTCCCTAAAAAATATATATCTTAAATTTTTTTGATACTTTTTCTCTCTCCATAGGATGGATTTTTTTAAGATAAAAAAAAAGGTAGAAAAGCACCACCCTCCATGACCCAATCCATAGTAACGACTATGACCATGGAACACGTGATACGACACTTCCAAAGAGAGGTATGTAATCACCCGTGCAATCGAGCGGCCACAGGAAATAAAGACTCGAGATACAACAGCCAGATGAAAAGGACTTGAAATGAGTAGAGGAACTGAATTTAGGCAGCAGGATACTGGAGTGGACTCAAATGAGAAAAAAGACCTCAATCCCTGGAAAGAGATTGTAGATGGTGTTGCAGAAATAGAGGAACCAAAAGAGCTTCTCCATCGACTTTGTCTTGGCCACGAGTTCGAGGCCGAGGAAGAAGGCGGCGAGGGTAGGATCCGCAAAGCAGGACTCGCTAATGGTATCGGAGCCGGCGAAGATGTAGCCTTAAGAGGCATCCCACTGGCTTTCTTCCACTCCTCCGACATTATACTTTTGTCATCAGAAACGAAGAAAACAACCGAGGTAGCCCAATAATATATTGCAAACAATTATAATGTTATATGGATCAATTTGCAAATAGCCATAAGGAAGAAGTTATAAGCAATATTGGGAAAAATACGAAGCTACATGCAAAAAGAAAGGGAAAAAAAAACAAGTAATTATGATAAATCATTTGAAAAAAATACAGGGTTCTGTGAGTTATTCTCTTTGATACAATAATCATGATGATGAGCACAAATATTGATGTCGCCAGCGTGAGATTAGAAGAGGTATTTAGATGCATGGCTGTGATTCATCAGACCACTTAATCTTAGCTAGCATACAAAATTGATGAGCATTAGAGTTCTTGGTGAAAACAGCATTGCCTCTCATCAGTTGAGCCCTTCGCCGACGCCTGGTGGCATTCCTAGGCTTTGGGCAAGATTGCTCATTCTCTCTTTCATGGCCTGGAAGGAATTTGTATGCAATTGTTTAGCCTAATACACTTAACAAACTCAAACATTGGATCTTGGAATACAAGGATACAAGTCTTACCTTGACACTTTTTTGGTGTGCATCCTTGTATGCTTCAGTTACCAACAAAGAGAGCTTCTGCCAAGATAACATCAAGGATGAGAATTTTGGGTTTTTATTAAATTACGCAGGTAGAAGAAATATCTAAGAAGATTTTTCAACTGAATATTCATAACAACAAATAAAATTTTGAAGAATCATGTCTTTCAAATTGGTGTCGATTTCATTCCCGGATGAAACAATCCCATCTTGAAATTAGATTAAATACGTACTGAAATAAGTGGTATGTTCATTTCATCAATGATATAATGTTAAACTAATTGAAAAAATAAAAGAAGGCCTGAAAAATAAAGATATGGATTCCAGGCATACATGTTGCAAAAAGATAGTTGACCATATACATGGATGGTCCTATTTTACAAATAGTGGCACCTTTAAAAATACACATTCCACCATCCGCTTTTTCGTCAAGCCACTGCTGTTGCCACCAGCTCACCGACGGGCAGGCGGCGGCAAAGAAATATAAGGAAAAAGTGGCTGGGTGAAATGGCTCTAAACCTCTTTCACCTATCGCAGAAAAGGTGTTTTGTACCAGAGAAACGACACATTATCGTGTTCTAAATCTTCTCCCATCGCAATGGAGTTATGGAACATGAAGTATAAAATCAGCAAGGCCATGTTGGGTACATTCTCCCTGCTGGCTGTCAACCATTTTCATAATTTTTCTCACAGTAGTTCACAATTTCACATGCTACTGGATAAACATGATATAATAGAAATTTGGCTCTGATAAGATGCTAATTTCCTGAGAGTAGTGTAGGCAATGTGATAACAATTACGCTAGCTGATCCAGAATGTCCCTAATAAGTTCAACATGTACTGAGTTTGATATATATTGTACTCTACAATGTCTTCGTCATAGCTTGAGTCAAAATGAAAGTTCTCAATACTAGACTAAATTAAAATTCACAAGCTTGCAAACAATTGCCGAACGGGTCAGCATTTGAAAGTGTTTTAAAACTTATACACTAAATAAGCATATTAATAAGCAGTAACATACCAAAAATTTACAACCAGATCATTCCATAACCAAGTTGCTGATATCATGGTACAACACAATTAAGATTTCTCTAAAATACCATCACGATGCAATGTAAAAATTGATTGTGAGTTCATCTATTTCAATACATGCAGGTATGTCTGATATTATCAAAATTTACATAGCCAGCCACAGGAAAATGGTGCAAATTCAGCACTTACTTCAGGCCCCAACTCCATGGCAGCCTCTGTTATTTCAGTGCGTACAGGTTGCTGGTTTCCAGAAAGTGTTACCTGATAAAATGATCAATTAAAATTAAATGGCGAACCTATAGATAACTTTTTTTCACACTGATATGAGGATGCACTATTGCTAATTTCAGCTGCACAGCATGAAAAGATAATGGACACTCAAAAAAAAGGACCCAAACTCCATGCTACAAATGCTAACATGATTACATTCTATTGCAATTGTTTGGCTTTATAAATATGCTATAAAAGTCACTGTCGACAATTTCAGAGGTACTGTTGCTAGGTTGTCCATAGGTTATATCCCTGATTTAGGTACAGGTGCTATAATATAAATTGTAAGTAACTATAAAGTGTTATATATAATCTACAAGTAACTATAAGATGCTATATATAAACTATACGTAACTATTAGCGTGTTCATAAACACAGGCAATGGCAGTAATTTTGACAGAGATATGATGTAGATTCTCAAAGAGACCTGGGATTGAGGCTGGGCTAGCTACCAATACGTGCACACGCACATTTACACTGAAGATGAGTACCTTATATGCATGTAAATGCCACCAACACAAGGACCTTATATGCATGTAAAAGCCAGAAGATATTATGATAGCAAAAATAAAGTGAATCAGCTGTTTCCTGAGTGGCATTAATATTTGATGGTGTACACTTAATTATGTGTTATTCATAAACACATTGTTGTTTTATCATTTACTACACATATCTGCAGAGAAAAGGGAACTTTGACTGTACATAGGAGGCCCAGAAAGCCATCAAAACTGATTAACAGAGACAGCATAGTGACAGAATAAAGATGAAAAAAAATTGTGGACCAAAAAAAAAAGAAGGCTAAAGTTAAGAAAGGTTTAGAAAATAATAGGCCACTAGTACAATGTTTCATTGAGGTACCAAGCATGACCTATAAATTAATTTAACTAAAAATTACAAGTCATATTGAGTTGAGAGATCAATTGAAAGCACAGCATAAACATCTTGCAACATAGAATAAAATATTTTTCCTTCTTAAATTCTGAAAGTGACTCACACTTCATTTTTTTCAGATCTATAAACTGCAGACTCTCTACGGCTTGATAGCATGGTAAAGTACCTATGGCAAAAGGGTTGATTATGTAAATGTAGTGTCCAAAATTGGCATAGAATTTTGAAAATGACACCTTTACCAGTGCTAGTATTTGAGCTGTCAAGTATTGAAGCGGCATACAGCCCACACCTTTTTTTAACATCAAGTGAAATACATTCTCTTTTTTTTCCAAAAAAGATTATCATTGACCAGCCAATTTAGTTAAAGACATTTTACATACAATGATACACATACATACAAGTGCATACTTTTCTACAATTTTAACTAATAATTCATTTTTACCGAGTGTCTTCATTCAGGCTTGTCAGGAATTCGGCATGTTGGACACTCAAGACACCTAGACACCAAAATCTTGTAATAAAAAAGCTTATCATATATCTTTTGCAGACTAATTACATTTATTGAATAGTCATAGATAAAGAATTCCTGAGCATGTAATGTTGTATGCAATTTAAAAGATAACTTGGTGATGTGCATCAAACAATATATTGAGACCAACACCTACTGCAATTTACCCATTTTATTGGGTTAACATGGTCCAGTTTTCAGTCATGATCAAAATAAACAGCAGGTGTTGACAGACATACCTTGATCAACTCACCTTCGCAATAACCATCAAACTCTGCTCTGTGAGACAAACAGGGATGAAAAGGAAGCCACGTTTTAAGATTCTCATGAAAATAATGAAAAAATGTTATTCAGAATCTGATGACTAATGCATACGCTGCAAGCTCCTGTTGTATACGTACAGCCTCGACTTGGACCACCATCTGAGCCTTCTTAATATTCTCGTACAGATTTTGCATGTTGCCAAACATCCCAGGCTAAAGCACATAAAGGAGATGAATAGAGTCAGTTTAACTTTACAAAAGAAAGATTTTGGACATAGAAAATGATGGTATGCATATTATTAATGGATAGGTCCAAATTTAGAGTATGGGTGCTTAAGTTATAAATACATTTGATAAACATAAAGACAACAGGAAAGAATATGGTGCTACCTAAGTAGTACTGTGAGTTAGGATTGTCTTCTCTTAGAACCCGACAAACTATATCTTCAGATCATCTTCTAAAGTACAAGTGTCAGTCATATCCAAAAACTAGCAACTGAGACAGCAATCAATCATATCAACAGAAAAAGGCCAAGAAGATTATGGGGAATAGAAATTTTTGGGATATCTAGTATGCATTAAGGAAAATGGTCCAAGATAGTTCTTAATCTCTTGATCCAATATCTCATCATAGAATCAATAGCTCACTAATAGTTACAAATGTGATTTGACTAGTATCTCAAGGGATAAGTTTTGCAATTGTAAAAGTAAGGGTCAACAAATGCTGGTTGGCATAAATTCAGGTCCAATTATCCCAACTACTTAGTGTCAATTTTATGAACTTTTTTTGCAACTAATTCCTACCAAGGGCTGAATTTACTAACAGAGTCTTTTTCTTATTCACTGCTGTGTTATATTTGGGATTCCCCACATATTTCTAAACCTTTCAAGACAAATCCAAGAATCTCATTTACCTAGTACCCCTTAGACCTTGGTCACACCAGCTAGTTCCATCTCAGTTCAACTCCTGAACACTATCATTAATTGGAGCAACTCCCCATTTACTCTTTTGTACTCCTGGGTACTCACTTCTCACACGACATGATGATGTTTTAAAATTCATGAGCACAAGCAATGACGAGTATTCCATCTGGAATGGGATCCAAGTTCAGTGAAGTGAATATATTCAAACATCGAGATCTGCGCATATCATTTTTTAAAAAGCTAGCCCCTACTCAAGGTCATGTAGATATCCATCTGTCTCACTGAATGGAAGAGCAAGTAGAGTAGTCCCATGTCTTCTCAATTTGTAATGCACCTTGACTTGAAATATGTAATCAGAAGGCACACAGGAACACATAAAATGTAATTGAACTAAGCTAAAGAGTAAAACTACAAGAATTTGAAGAGCGAGTTATGGATAAGAACTATATTTATTTATGAAAAAAGTAATATATACACAAGATTCTAATGTGAACATAGAGATGTATAGGCTTGAAGACAAAGAAAATTCAAGATTTTCTCTCCTCTTTTTCTAAATTTTTTGTTAAAAAAAAAGTGATATTTTCCTTGTGCCAACTTATCCAAGTGTCAGTCTTTTTGACAAGGGCTAAAGCTAGCATTTATAGATATGCCTGCCAGTGACTATTTCCAGTAATTGTATGCCACATGTGCTTTTAGGTTGTTTTTTCCCTATCTTCCAGTCTTAAATTCTAAAAATTCTAGAACAGTTTCCTACTGAAAACAACAAGCAGAAACAAAATAATCAGAGAGCAAAGAAGAAATGCATGAAGAAGCTTCTGCAAACCACTGAACTAAACAAATAATTAAAGTAACCAACATAATTACAAATTACATCACTCTTTAAAACACCGTTTTAGATTTCAACTGAATTCTCAAAGCATTTTAATCGCAGCCAAAAACTGATTCAAAATCAATGTGCATTTGGATTTATGATTAAAACTAGCTTATGTGCCTAAATGTATTATCTGTATCGACAAATTAGTGAATTTCATCATATCTCCATTTTCTCGAGTTCTGGAGAGCATTTTCTCACGATTAAACTCAGATTTTCTGAGATTTGAGACATTTTAGAATTATTCTGATAATGGGTTAGAAAGAAATTTTGTGGAAATGACAGATAATATGACCATCTCAGAGCTCAGATCTTGTCAGCATGTAGATTGTCATGTGTTAGAGATCAAACAACGAGCTGTATTTTTGTTATGAACTTTTTATTTTTCAAATAAAAAACTTTGGTTGGTTTTGCACAAAGATGTTAAGCCCAAAAGTCTATAAAGACAATATTTCCTAAAGCGAAGTGTAATCTCTTTTTTTAGGCTTTTTTTATATTTTCCCTTTATTTTATTCTAAATTTCATTTTTTGGTTATTATTGACACAGCTGCATCAATGACTACCAAAATTAAAACTTGTTTGGTTCCACAGATATCCAAACCAAGTTTTGCAATCTTAACATAAATATCTGTATAGTAAGACAACAAAATCCTTAAGCATGTGATTATAATGTCATAAAATTTAATTGATTTGATAATCATTCAATATATGGATCTTGTAGAATGTGGACCACTCAAAGGACAATATCATGCATGAACTTCGTCCTCGAGTCACAAGTTAACCTGTTATTATATTCTTGGTTGGTGATCCTCCATGTGATATCATTATATCATATTGTGGGCACATTACAATCTACAAGGAATTATATTCACAAAAAAGCTAAATTAAATACTGATCTCCTGTATTGGTGCATAGCACTTTGGTCCAGATAACCTTTTGTCCCTCATGTATGACTTTGTCTAGACCCTTGTATCATAAGTTCCAACTTGGTCATACAATAGTGGTCAACCTATAAGATATACATGACTAACAAAGGCTCCAAATACAATGAGACTTGGTTAATGTGGCACAACTAATAAAGAATGTGATGAAACATTGAACTCGATCACCATGACATTTTCATGATTACACAAACAAGCTGACTAAGGTTTTTTCTTGTTGTCCAACTGAGCTTTCGGTCAAGCTTGAGTGATGTTCCTTGAGATGCCGCCATCAACTAGCACTAAAATCGGAGGATACTCCTACAGCTATTGTGATGCCTCTCTTCTTTTCTCCATAGGTCCCACTCTTCAAATGTTACAAATACTCCTTTTATGTAGAAATGTCCCTTCATCATCAACATAAGTAACTTCTTCCACTCTTTTGCTTGAAGTGCCATTTGCCTTCTTTCTTAGGATCAAGTGCTTCCTAAATGATATTGTACTGACATCAACTAACACAGTAGAAACATGTACAGTCTCTTACCAAGAAAGCAACGAAAGGTTCTTTTGGTGCCCCACTGATGTCATCATGGTGTAGTTAATTGTGGAAGATGTCATACATTTCTTCAATTTGACATGAACAAGGTAGACCTCTTTAACTATATGAAGCCAGCAAACCATTACATAATCTTAAATCTGAGGACTAAAACTTGAAAGCAAATTCCAAGTATCCCTCAGGTTATGTGGTCTTTGTCCATACAACTAGTTCAACTTCTACATATTGAAATCAATCAAGTTATACCAGTTTTTTCAGTTGCTAAAAGCATTAGCCTCCATTTTAAGCATTAAGCCTCCATGTTAAGCATTTTCTCAAATTGACTAACATGGTTATAGCTCCATCTGTCAATCCTTAAAACTTTGTCAACAGTTTCACCACAATCAAGCTTCTCCTGTTAAGAAAAATGATAAATATTGGCCTTGCCCCTTTAATTGGTATAAGCAAATATAAATTCTTCAAGGATAACCTCAAATTTATCTTCCAATAATCATCAGCCATTGAATATAAGACCCTCTAAACTGTATTTGACAGGTATTAGGTGGTAGAGATTTCTAAGTTATCAACAGAACACATGTTTCCATAATACACTTCAATAGTTAAATGTTGAAACTTCCTTAAAAAAAGAAGACCATGCATTTTGATATGCCAAAAGTGTGTTGACTTCACTGGGGACTTGAATAGATGGAAGGTGTTCATAAGAATTTACAGAACGAAGCATTTAGCCAAATCCATCATAGGGCATGGAGTGAAGTTTCAAAGGATATAATTTTTGTTAGCTTGATACATCAAGTGTTAACTAAACATATCAAAAGATGGATTAGTTGGCATCCCAAACATGCTGGACATCTGGACACTTCATAACATTAGCCATGGTGCCATCTTTCCATGTCAACTACTCACTTCTAAATAAGATATAATAAGCTTATATTACATCCTAGGGTCAGGCCAGTGTCATGATACACTACATTCACCTGATTATATCAATCTACACTTGTAAAATTGTGAAGATGCCATGGTTTCAGGGTTTTTTGAAGTGTATCATGCCAAGTTGGATAGACACCTTGATGGGCAACCTTTAATATATTTTGGGGGAAATACATATGATTTATTTAAGAACTACGATCAGGCATTGCTTTATGATCGAAGCATCCTTGATTAAAAAAAAAAAGATGCCGGACACCTAGACAACTGTTATGCAAATGCTACAGTGACCTATCTCATCATGGAAATGATGTTGCTTTCAAATTTCTCCATCATAGCAAGTAAGACTCATCTTTTTGAGTAGCTTCTCACTCCCTCACTCTCTCTACAAAATTAATCCTTCAGCAATAGTATTTGTATTTCACTTAAGCTACTTGAATACTCCATGAGAATCCTTGCTTAAAAGAAAGAAATGAAATGGATAGTTCCTCTAGCACTACCTGTTCTTTTGGATTGCTATGGGCAATACAGGCACAGTAATAAAATTAAGAGGAGAAAAAGGGCTGCTTACATCAAGAAGAGACATGTGGATCCTCTAAGCACGAGTCAACAACCCAACTACAAAATTTGTAGCCTCAAAAGTCCCCTTACGTAAATGCATAGGAAGTCAATCAAAGGTTAACCTCAAATTAAATAGATAACTTCAAGCATAGACACCTTAAGTATGATTCTTGTGGATGGGTACAATACATAAAACAAGAATTTCAAATTTCAAAAAATCAAAATCCCCTATAAAAGTAAGACTTTACAAGTAATGAATACAGACATTTAATTTAATAAATATAATCTGCTCACAGTCTCTTTTATTTGTATTGTTACGATCTGTTTGCCTCGACATTCACCCTATTACATTTATGCAATAAGCATGAAACTTCTTAAGTACCAAATTAACAGAACCAGAATATAGATCCGCTCAATAGCCTTTATACCTGATTCTTATCCATAATCTTGAGCTTCTACTACCAATATGTTGAAATAAAGACACTTTGGTAACCCCTATAAAGTAATTATCAAACATAAGAAATTTAGTGAATAGTTTATAAGAAAAAGAATATCCTGTAAAAGGTGCAAGTCTTTAAACAATTGTCGTCTAGATGATCCTGATCTCCCAGAGCAGTGTTTGAAGGTAATACTCCCATCACAACCAAATTTCCTGTAATTTTTTCCAACTTTCTTGTGGGAAAGGTTGTACTACCTGTGAACACTCAATAGATAAACCAAAAGAAGGCACCAAGAGTTGCTCAAACAAAGGATCAGGTTCACAGTGGCCAAATAGAAGGGGACTTTGTTTCTTTCTTGTGCATGGTGGATCGTCTGTAGGTAAGGAATGGTCAGGTTGTTAAAAAAAATAGACCAGAGTGCATTTTTGATAGAGTCAGAGGATTTTTTGATTTTAAGTTGTTTTCTATAGTGATTTGATGGTCTTTACATCCTTCCATGGGTTTTCTTGTACTTTGACTACATTCCATCTCACAAGATAGCGTTACATTCCTCTCAAAACCATCATCCTGCTTATCCCCATATACTGCAATGAATCAATAGATAACAGGGAAGAACATATGAGTACTATAACAAATATTTAAGCTATACGCATCTAAAAGAGGGGATATGAAGATTTCAACATTCACTTGTTATTTATTGGATCAATAAGGGATCGGAAGTTTCATTGTCTATGTTCAAATCACTCCTATTAGTAAAGCTAGCACACTATGAAGAGCATAATAAAATTCAATTGAATAAGAATGGGGCAACAAATGGTTGACTTGCTTACCTTTGATGGAGCATCATCACTATTCTCACTTTTCTCCTTCTTTCCTCCAAATAAACCATATACACGAAGAGTCTTTAATGTGTGTGTTCTTTTGTTAAGGGGCCATGATAAAGTTGGAACACCATTTGCGCTAAGTTTATGACCTAAAATGGAGCATGGTCATAGCTGAAATTTAGAACTTTCAAAACAAGAACATAAAGCTGGTGTGATTATGCGTTGCCGCTAAAAACAATACAACAGTAGTTATTAATTTCCAGAAGCATAAGGTGCCATGAAGATAACGTAGTAAACCGTGCATGCCATTAAAGAATGGGATGTCACATCAATCCAAATATCTATATCTAGTAGTTAATCCAAATATCTATGAAAAATTCCAGGATTTGGTATATAGGTGTATAAAGAGCATGCTCCCTTGCAAGACACGCATGTATAAGCAATTTACAAGATATGCATACATCTGTACTTTTTGAAAAGATGCATGAAGATGCAAGAAACATCAACAAGATGCATATTGTTACTGGATTGCAAGTGTTATCTTACCTTAGACCATCGAGACGGCGCTGAACATCTACTGGATAACTACATAAGCCTAAAAATTTTCCATTACGATCCCAAGATGAGTTGGAAGCATCAAGGAAACAATTTTACAGGATAACTACATAAGCCTAAAAATTTTCCATTAGGATCCCAAGATGAGTTGGAAGCATAAAGAAACAATTTTATAGCCAATAACTAGGCAAAGTTGACAAGTGATAACCGGGCTTGGCATAACCTACTCATGATTCAAGAACATCTAGAAGCATGGATAAATAGCTATCATTAAAGGCTGAGCCTACTTTACTAACCAAATTGAATAATTCTTTCATATGTCATAATTAAATAAAGAAACAAGAAAACTCTAAGTCATACGGGTCTTTCCAGCTATAAATGCTAAATGATTCACCTTAATCCATGTTTTCTTCTGATGAATAATGAGTATTCAAATTTCAAACTCTAAACTGTTTCACTCTCAATTTAAAGACAGATACATAGCTCGAAAGTCTACCTCAAACTGGTAATTTGAGCTAACCAAATATCAGTTCATGGACATCGCAATGAGCTCAGGTGGATTCCGCACTTCCTAACATAATGATCACTCAGAAAGAAGAGACACAAACAAAATCAAGCCTCTAACAGGAGAAAGAGGGGAAAAAAAACAGTCTGCAATCAAAGATCAAATCTTTTAATCATATCAGGAATCCGGAACATGCATAACTGCCGGAAAACAACACCTTCTTGTTCAGGAGTGCCTCCGTAGCTTATTTTCTCTAAAAGCATCAAGGAATATTGTCCTAGATAAGCTTACGTTCTTCAATTATTTGCGAAAAAGATAAAGAGAAAAGTTAGAAAACCAAGTGCATGAAGAAACAAGCCTCAAATCCAAATCAAGAGATCAATTAACTTTCGACGGAAGAACCAATCGAAGAAATCGAATCCCGAGAAGGAAAACCCTAAATGGTGGTGGCGGGGCCGAGCATGGGGTACTCACACAAGGGAGAGGAGGGGAAGGCCGACGCAATCCGGTCCGTACGTATGAGTAAGTTGCCGGTCAAAGCGCTCGTAGACACCATTAGAGAAAGCTGAAAGCTTAGAGAGAAGACAACGAGGGAGGGAGAGGGAGGGGAAGCATGGAAGAAGTGGTCCTTTGAGGATAGATATAGCTCCGGACTCTGTAACCTATCCAGGCGACGTTTATTGACCAGGGTTATTTTGCAAACCGGAGCGGGTCCGGTCTGGTTCAAATTATCGAACCGGCCTAGATTTTTTTTTTGTTTAAACCTCCTCCTCCCTGGTTTTTGTTAAAAATAAAATAATTGCCTATAAAAGGTATTATCTGCATTAGATATAATGGCTGATATAAATTTTTATAGCAATATTGAAGGCCTCTCCTTACATTATATATAGCAATTAGGAGAATAGAAATAATACTCACTGTCCGGCTGCTATTTCATTAGAATAGCTATAATGCAATGAAAGATAACGAAGATTACTGGTACTTTCACTCTTCGATAAAATACAATGTCGCATTTTGAATTTAAATTCCATGCTGGTTAGTAAGAATTTTTTATTCTACAAATGGTAATTTTAAAAAATGGTACCATTATTTTTTTTGTTATTGCCTATTATTTTTATAATAACTATAAAAGATGGTGTTTTATCCCGACATACTATATAAATGATAATTGTTATTTTGGTTATAATAGTTATAACAACAATGGAGGGGATTCATTTTTTGGGGGGGACACTGGTATTATTAAAAAATTTAATATTATCTTGATGTCCTTTCCAAAGAAGAATCAAGTCACTCATGCAAATCAATGAAGAACTTTATCCATAAAAACAACATAGATCACATGCCTATAAAGAAGTTCAAATTGCATGTAATTTAAACCCTGGTTAGGCTACAGTTAAATAAAGAGAAAGTTTGGTGTTTTCGCCTTTCACTTTTCATTGCAAGAGGAGGTTATATAGTTACAAACAAAGAGAGAGAATAAAGTTGTATTAAGTGTAGCTAGTTTTAGTCAGGCAAGTTCGTTTGACCTTATAGGTCCATTTGACTTATTGGATTCTCATAGCTAGTGGATGTGTTGATATATCAAGGATCTACTGACTTTAGATACATTGTATAAATATTTGGCTTATTACATTATTATGTAAACTGTGACACGACCATATGAGTCGAGAGCAACAAGAAATCCAGCTAAAAGCATGCTTCAATAGTTCAATTGGTAAAGTCATGTTACATGGTTGACTAAGTTTGCTCTAGCATGCATACTTATTATATATTTTGTTGAACCTAGGCCGTCCCGAGCCCTAGGCGACCGTCTTGATCGCCTAAGGCCTCGGGCTAATGGAAGGCCTCCGAGAGGCTGACCAAAAGGAAGCAAAGGCCCCATAGAAAATAGGAACAGGAGCTGGCTACGCATCTTCCCCCTTCATGGAAGGGAGGTGGAGAGTTTCCTGGCCTGCAGAGGGTTTGGGAAGTTGGGGACAGTAGTTTTGTTTTGGGTGGAGAGAGAGAGAGAGAGAGAGGGATTTGGTCGGCTTTATCCACGTCTGAAGCCACTCTTATCTTTCATCCCTTCTCTTTTTTGGTTTTGGTCTTGGCTTTCCTTCCCTCACATCCTGATCCAGCTGGGCCATTAGGAGGAAAGATAGGGGGATTGGAGATGGACTTCTTGGAGGGTAGAGAAAGAAAAGGAGGGAGAGGGGGTTGAATGGCTGCTGTGCTGTGATGTTGCAGTGCCTGCTTCGGTACTCACCTCAAGGGGAGATGGTGGGATGGGACTTTTATTAATTAGATAGAGTGAATTTTCCATAATGCTCTTACTTTCTCTCATGGAGAGGCTCCTTTCTGGACAAATTCTTTCCTTTACCATGACCATGAACCTTTTCCTACTTTGCTCTTGCTTGACATGGTAAACAATACTGCGAAGCGTTATCTTAGTTATTTAATCAGTTTTATGAGCTCTTTCTTAAGCATATTTACTTTTTCGTGCTTTCATTCAAAAATTATATTAAACTGAAAAGATTTTTTATCTGTCTTTGTTGCATACATGCATTTTTGTTGAAATAATGTACTTGATGACTATCTATTTTCATGTCTTTTTTCTAAGTATTTTATACTTATTAAAAAAATTTATTATTAAAAAAAGGCCTCATTCACTGAATCCGCCTTAG
>JAOXJJ010000001.1:17539263-17561377 GCA_025769935.1 Phoenix roebelenii | reverse complement strand
TATTAAATTATTATGCTATAGTATACAATATTATATTACTATATTATAATAATATTATATTACATTACAGTAATATTGTACTATATTATATATTTATGTATTAATACATATTAAATTTTATTATGTTCTGTTGTATAATACTATGCAATATCTTTTATGGTCAACATACCAAAAGTACTTTCTCAGTTTGTTTACCAAACACATGTTAAAGTGCCACATCACTTTAAAAATGTAGTTACCAAACAACAAATAGCTTTTTATAAAAGTTTTACTTTAAAAAGACCTATTGGTAACAACTTCCCTATACATGTAATCATCTATGTTCTATAATTCCATTCAGCTCTCTTTTTTACTACACAAAAGTATGTGATTTTGCTAGAATTTCTTTTTCTTGATGCATATTACTTGGATACATAGTGGCTGCCATAAGGTCATAAAAAAATTATATTGGATATATGATTTAATTGCCTTATTCTATTCATAGCACCGATATGCTTTATATACAAGTTGATCCCCCAAGTACAGTAATACAACCATAAAATTTTATAATTATGGAAAAGATACTAGAATCAGATATAATATAATACAATAGCAAAATGCTACAATTTGATATAAATACTGATTTTGAATATAACAACCAGATCTCATAATTTTTAGAGATTGATCTGAGATATTATATGAAGATTGTGCATGTAATATGTGACAACTGTGATATCCAATATTGTATATACTATAATAAGTGAGATTGGGCATGATTCTAAGCTATAATAGGGTATATACTGTTGGTTTCATTCTATTGCTCATAGGGTTTGATCAGTGTTAGGTTATGGTTATTTTTACTTTTATCAGTGCTTCTACCTTGGTTGTTTATACCAATGTGGAACAGTGGATATCTGTATATCAAGATTTTTGTTCTAGTTTCTTTACCTTTATAAAGTATTTGCTTTCTCAGAAAAATAAAAAAAAATAAATTTTGACGTAGATAATGTTGCTTGGGAAAAACCTCGCAGGAGGACTTTGTAAGCCAAGTTTGGGCCCATTTTGTACCAGAACGGTGCCGCGATGATATCGTTTCCCGATATGGCAACCAAAAATAACATATAGATCGTCTGATATCAAGTGGACGGCTCTGATCATCCAATCCAAGCTGAACCCGCAAACCATAACCCTAGCCCACCCACGTCGACGGATGGGTCTGAAAGCTCGATCATTTTTGCAACCTCTCTCTCCTCCTCTCTCGGTTTCTTCCGCGGGGTCTCTGTCTCCCTTCTCGGATGGAGAAAGAAAGAATGGCGGGCGGGGAAGGAGGGGAGACAGCGGCGAGCGTGGTCCCGAGAGCCGCCATGGATTCCCTGACAGAAACCCTAGCCTCCACGGAGGAGCTGAGCGCCAATCTCCTCCAGTTCCTCTCTATGGCGGAACCCGACGTCCTCGCTGAGCTGCCCCCTCTTCACCGCGCCCGTGCCTTCCTCCTTCTCGCCAAGGCCGCCTCCACCCTCTTCGCGGGTGATCTCCTCTCGCTTCCGATTCCTGAATACTATCGTTTTCTCTTTCTATTTCCTTCTATGTGATTATCTTTGCTTGCAATTTATTTGAGCAGTGCGGTTGAGATGCAGTGGAATTCACCCCGATGATCACCCCGTCAGTAAAGAATTTGTAAGATTTCTTTCTTTTTTCTTGTTAGTTTTTTAGCAAAGTTTTGATCTTGTGAGTGAGTCGATGGACAAAACAATGTTGGTTGGTTGGTTGTGACGGTTTTTCAATCTGAGTTTTGATTGCAGGACAGATTGAGCTTGTACGAAGAGAAATTAGAGCGGTTTGATGACTGGAGCAAAGGTATTTAGGATACCCTTTAGTTATATCTGATGTTTTCGGTTGGCATGTTGCTCTGTGTTTTGAATCCTTGCTTCGCATTGTTATCTTCATGTAGCTTTACATGTATTGACATAATTCCTTCTCATATTTATTAAATCATTTTTGTATAAATAAAACGATAGCACCATTGCGGCCTTCGACTAAGTTGAATTATCAGGCGGCAACCCGTTTCATTGGGCATTCATTACCGGATTTGACTCCAGGTAGGTGAATGAATTGATTTTTCATCTTCCTAATTGGAAACACGTTTTTAGATTTTCTGCTAATTTTAGGAGGCATTTGCATGTTTCAGAACAGAGAAAAAGTCTGCGGGACATTAGTCGAGGGGACGGTGTCGGGAGTAGGGCTTCTGAGAAGCATAGGGCAAAGAAGAAGAGGAAATATCAGTCACCCGAAAAACCATCTGCACGTGCTGCTGCTCAAGAATTTCTCGAGAAAGCAGCACGTGAGCTTCTCAGCTCTAGTGATTGTAGGGTGAAGGGACCTCTGCAGAACATCTCAGATGAAGATGATGAATAGATATTGCTCTGACATGACTTGCCTTTTCAGGTAAATTTGGATTTGGGAATTCATATGTGCGTGCTACGTCGTTTGTCGTAGTTGGTCAGGGCTGTCACAATTAGCTTATCATCCTTATTTTTCTGTGCTCATAAAAAAATCGTGAAGGTAATTACTCTATGCTGAGAGACAAAATCTAGTGTGATAGTTCTTGCATAAGTTGCATTCTTGCATGGATATTTTTTGTTAAATGGGCAAGATGTAATATATTTTTTTTGCGAATAGGTTTATTGCCAAATCATCTTTTGTTCTATTTATAGTTGTCATTTAATGAGCGTTGTATGACCACCATAGTGCGATTTTGCTGTTTTGCTGTTCCGTTTATTTAGAGGCTTCTAAAAAATGTGGGGAGGGAATCTTTCACTCTGTTCCTATCTGAGTAGTTTATAACTTTACCATTATTTGACATTTCTGCACTTTGATATATTTTGAATTTAAGTTTTTTCTTACATGATTACAGTTTACAAGATATCAGAGACAATCAACTCTGTCGACTTCTCTGTACAACCGAAATGCATGAAAATTCATGTTGAAATCGATATTTGTCTGTCTAGATAAGACGAGTGCCCATAGAACATATCTGACACAAGCTTAGGATGAGGAAATTTTCAGAATTTTGTTTTATTCTGAAGGAAAGCATGAAAAAATCAGCTTCGGACGTGGACTCAATTATCTTTCAAATAAATCATTAATACTTAGTTGCGACCTTTTGCTTTGGTTTATTTAATCTGGGATTCCATGAAAAAGTGGAAGCCGGTTGAACTAAAAGTTTGCGAAAAATTATGTATATCTGGTCATAAACGTAAATATTGGTTTCTTCATGTTATGACTTTGTATTAAGACATCGCCAGCCATATTAAGTGTTAGCAAAAACTAAATAGTTGAAGATGTGGTGCTTGAGTGCACGAATGAAGTAATTGATCAAAAAAGGTAGTGGTAAGAGGACAAGCGGCAAGCATTAAAGAACAACTATATTTATGATTGGAATTAGATTCAGCAATCACTGGATTGTACTTGAGTCCATATTTTGGATTCCATTACCCACACTGACAGACAGAACCATGGCTTCACCAACTGATTCCCATAATAAAAACAGAAGTTTTAGATGCAAAAGAGTGAACCACTTCATATCTTTCTCTCACAAAAGGTATAAAATGTGAGAGAGTACTGGAAATAGTGCTCTAGATAACTATTACTAGAAACCCTGATATTTTATATGATATGTTTCTTGTTATCTGCCTACTTGCAATAAAGTAATAGAAGTCTATCGACTTTCTAATGTGCTCCTGAGAATAGAGGCAGATCCCTGGGTATGGAATCGCAGGAAAAGAAAAAAAAGGTAGGGTGGGGTGGAACAGGTAGCGAGTGCGACGATGCAACGGAGCCACAATTCCTCCAAAAATCCATGAAGCACCTTATAGGGTTTTATTGGTGGCCCCCTAACCCCTCATAAATTTCTTTTTTTTTTTTTTGGGTATTGGCAGCCTCCCCTTCCTGTCCAGGTAATAATAGGCTTACAAGTATGCTCAGCTGGAGTACTTTTCCGCCCAAAATAATGGTGCCAGTTGTACATAGCGCTGAAATCTTTCCATTTTAGATAGAAAAATTTTTATTTCTTTTTTGTACAATGGCGGCTCACATACTACGGGTGTGAATACGACCAACAAAATCAGAAAATAGAAAACTACGTAAAGACCCTGGCACAGACCCACTATCCACCCAGACGAAACCACTGGATGGGCCGCATAGGAAGCCACCTAGTCGGCAGTCCCGCCTCCCTATACACGTGTGAGGCCTGGTGGGAGTCGCACTCCTCCATCAATCTGCGAATCTCATGGATCAATGGCCGGTCCTCAGTTGTGCGTCCCATCTCCGGATCTACTCGACTACCGTGGCTGAATCGCCATCAAGAATAATACGATCTGCAGCCAGTGTCTGCCTCGCATAGTAGATACCCTCCCAGGCTGCTCTAAGCTCGGCATACACTACTGACGACTCGAAGGTCCGCCAGCCCTCCGTCGCAACTAATTTAGCATCGTGGTCTCGGATGGTGAACCCCACACCGTTGCATCTTTCCTCATCAGCCATGCTGCCGTCGAAGTTCACCTTGAGGAAGCCAGAGGTGGGGGTACTTAGGAGACGAGTATTGTCCTGGACACTGTATGAACAGAATGGGGGCCCCAAATGTCCCTAGCCAACTCAAATAATGCCTCTACAACATTGGTGATCTCTGTCGCATGCATAAAGGCTCTAACCGCCCTCACCCTTGGGTGAGGGCTGACGTCCTCGAAGACTCGGGCATTTCTATCTAGCCAACACTGGTAGGCCAGATAGGTAGCACGAGTTTCTCTCTCCTCCAACACAGATCCCCATGCCGAGGCCTCCAGGGATTGTAGGAACTTCTCGATAGACGACCACCTTTGCCACTGATCCGGCTAGCCTCAAGCATAGCGCCAAATCTGACTAGCCCGTGGGTAGTCAATGAGGGCGTGGAAGATGGTCTCCTCCATCTCTGGACAAGTCACACAGGCTGCAGGGACCCTCACACCCTGCCTCCCCAGCACAGCTCTGGTAGGACAAGCATCTCCAGGCCATCTTCCAAAGGAATAGGGCAACTTGAGGATGAATGTGCAACCTCTAGATCCATCTGCTCTCCATCTGTCGAGTCGAGGGCCTCGGGACCAGTATCGAGCCCTCACCACCGGCGACCCAGTCATGCTACACGCTCTCCTGTCAGCTGTCGCTCCCTCTGGGATGGGTACAGCTAAAACTCGCTCGGCCAGCTGCTCCTCAAGCATGCGCCCGACGAGATCCTCGTCCCACCTCCGCTCTCCTCTGACGAAGAGCTCGCATACACTTCGGCCCTCCAACTACCTGTGGCCGGCCATGGCGGGCCAACCCTCCAACTATCTTTCAGAATTCTGACTGTTCGGCCATCCCTGATCTCCCATCCGATCGTCGGTAGCACTCTCGGGGCACGCACACAAATCTCCCGCCATATGAAAAGTGCTCCTGGTCTAGCGCGCATGGCGTCCTGGGATGTTGGGTCACCATATTTCGCTCTCATTAGTGCGCCCCATAAACTCACCAGCTCCAGGAGAAACCTGGCTGCCAATCTGGTCGAAAGTATCTCCCTGCGCTCGATAAGTAAGTGTACTCCCAGTCCACCCCAGCTGGTGAAAAATTATCTTTCATCTGTGGAAAATGAAAGAGAAGAATAAAGAATCAAAATTTCATATAATGGTTAAATATCTGAGAAGAGACACAGAGCATTAATAAATATGCCAAATGAGGTAATCTTTAATAGGATCAAGTAATTTACACGTCCAATGCATTCCAGTTGTTTTTATAGCTATAACCATGTCATAAATGCATTGTTACTTTTTCCTTGATATGTTCTTTTTATTTCATCTTTTGATGAGGAATGAAAGCAAAAGCTAAACCAAAAGGGATGTCTATATTAAGAAAAAAGTCTATAGGGATGGCAAGTTAACAAATTTGGAGTAACATGCACAATGAACAAAAATGGAAAGGTCCTTTTCTTTTTCTCAAAAAAAAAAGAAAATTACATTGAAGGGTTCAAACTCTATACGCATATTGGCATTTTTGGCTGCAAGGAGATTTAGGCTTTAGCATAAAGAGAGTCCATTTGATTTTTCATATGAGTGTTGGTTTCTCTCTTCATGCAATTGACATCACAACTATTGCAATGGTGTTTCTTCTTTTCCCGAAGAGAGAAGTTTTTGTTTTTATTGTTATTTGGGCGTGTTGGAATGTTCTTAGACCTGTTATATGCTTCTTCGTAGTAAATAGAATTTTGTTTTCAAGTAACAAAAAGGGAAAAATGACAATTTGCTCAGTTGCCCAATTTTCAACCTTCTATTATTGGAAACCTAGAAAATTACTAAGTTACAACAACTGTTACATCATATATAAAAATCATAGGCATCATCTCATTTCAATATATGTTTAAGCGCAGAACCTAAATCACATTGAGCACAATTTTGATTTGTATTAGAAGTTCTGGCACTACCCCTACTTAAAGAAGTAGATTGCATCGGGCTTTCTTGTTCATTCTTCAAGTTCAGTTGATTTGCGTACCTCTATAAGTTATCCACTGAGGGATGGCATTACGACCAAGCAATGTTCATATGCGTCACTTATTCTATTATAAGCAATAAAAAATTTGACTATATCTAATAAATAGAAAATATGAAAATGATTAATGAGTGGATAAAAATCTTGTATTCAGAACTCATAAGAATGGAGAGAAAGCATATAATTGAACAAAATAATGTTGAAACCAAACATGACACTTTTAATCTACAGAATAGGGTGGTCAAAAAAAAAAAAATCAAGTAAGTAGGGTTTCAGGAAGAAAGGGCTTTGTGCCTGAAGAATAAGCAAAGATGGATCATCCTTCGATTATTCGTTGGAAGTTTGGAAACTACATGGAATGACTTATGCATGTTTCTTCATCAATTCGGAAATGTTCTGATAGAAAACTGGAAGGGCTTTTTTCCCTCCAAAAAAGTGAGACGAGGAGGAAAGAGATCTTAGATTGGTAAGCTGACATCTACTTAGGAGTTACGTAAGAATATAGGTGGTATGAGAATGTAGTATAATTTAGAGGCAAGAGAGTGCTGAACAAGTCACTTTTGTTGCCATGATTTTTTCTTTATACAGGAGGAGGAGAGATCGGTGATGTTTCAAGTATGGCTAACTCAAGGCAGATGTAGTAGACACATGAATATCAGTTACCCTTAGAATTTAAAAGAAAATTATATAGACAATCTTAAGAACTTTCTATTATATGGATTTTAATGTTAAATAGACAAAAAGGACAGTGGGAAGTAAGATGGATCTGTTATTAAACTTAAACTAAATAAAATTAAAAAGGATGGATACAAAGGCCCCTCATCTTCTTTTGGTGCAAGGCCTTTCTCCTTGAGTACTATTCCCCTCTGCATACGGCTTTCATGAGCCTCTGTGCTATGTGCATCGAGTCATGAATCCCTTTAAAGTGCTTCCCCTGCAATATCACTGCAACAGCTTAGTAGGGTTTAATTTGCACATACTATAACCTAAGTGTTTCCACCCACCCAGAAACTTGATCCTACATCAACTCCTGCTTCCCTATGCTTTTGTTTTTTTATGCTCCTAGCGATATGTTTATTATGATTCGATCAAAACTTCTATTATTCTATACCATATCCCTTATTACTATTCTTCCATTTTAGTATATTCAATAATAACGATCTTGTCAACAGACACCAACATAGTGGCTGTTAGTGCTGCTTTTTAAGAGTTTATTTCCTGCATACATTCTGCCTCTCTATTACTTTTCTGCTCATGCAGCAAGATGTGCTCTCTTCTTGCCTATTTTGATAGGTAGATTCGAGAGTAGAAGAGTTAGATTTATTTGCTTTAGAGAAGGTTTAAAGTGGAATCACTGGAGAATAAAGGAAGGAAAAACTTTTTGGAATTTAGATTGGTAGGGGTCTGTCCAAAATTTAAAAGGACAGACCCCTAAGAAACGACTTCGAAGCAGAGAAAGGGACCAAAGAAGTGCTGGGTGGGGTTAGTCAGAAATTAGTTGGAGTTTTTTCTTTTTATGTCACAAAACTTTGCCTTGGATGACAGCCAGTTTAGTAACATGGATAAATCTAATAACATGTTATGATAGGATAAGGTCATTTGCTTATGTTAATAATTATCCTTGTCTTTTGGTTTTCCAATGATAGATTAATTATGGGCTTTTTAAATAAGCAAACAATTTCCTTACAAAAGAAGTTTGCAATGCATATGCTTTTGTAGAAGGAGACTTCAAAGACATACGGCAATGCCGATTTTTTTTATTTTTTTTGAATTGTTCCCATCAAAGGCTGGTGATTAATTAGGAAAAATTTAGCCATGAAACAAATTCTTTCCTATTAAGTTTCAATATTCCAGCTTCTCTTCTTAATTTGCATCAATGGGTAAAGGAAGGTGGTGTTGGAGTCAATGCAATAAACTAAAGAAAGAGGTATGCTTAGATCTTATGTGGCACCTCAAAGATCTTTTTAGGTTGTACATATGTATGCACAAATATGTTAAAGAAGTAGAAATTTTAGTTTTTTTTTTCTTGGTATTAAATGTGAAGAAGAGAAGATACAAACAGCAAGTCATTTAAAGGGGAAGAGATAAGAATCAAGGCAAAGAAGATGCAAGGGGGATAATCGATATCTCCTATGATAAATGAGATATTCAACATACAAAAGTTAGAAACCCATATGAGGCCTTCATAATTGCTCTAAGCTATACTCTAATGCCTTATTCTAGAGGCCCTTATTCCAAACCCAACCTATAGCCAAATGCTGACATTTTAAAAACTAATTCAATTTAAAACAGGACTTGCATAACTTGAGAATTCTGCTTTTATACTCAAAACAAATTCTTGGCCATCTTATATCCAAGCCTAAAACTAAATGCTTACTAACGGAGTCATAAAGCCATCCTAATTTGCATTTTAGAATTAGTTCAAAAACATGAAAAACAAAATTCAATCCATAACCATATCAATGGAGCCTTATCCCAACTATGTAGGGTCCACCTTTACAGATCCTCATTGAATGTTGACTTTGAACCAGTTCATAATTTAATGTGCTTTTTGCGATTGTTAGTCAACCTAACGTCAACTTCCATTGCCTTGGCACTGTATTGACATTGTTGATATAATTTGTGATACATGTCAACTTTCAGCTGTTATTCGTCGAAATTATTTTACTGATTATTACATTACCACAGTTTCTGGTAGCGCATATTACAAGGGAAATGTTTTATGCAGTGAAGGGCATGGTCTATGATCTTCACCTAAAGTACAGCCTCTTGAAGCTCGCTGTGTCATCATGTTTTCTATTATTATTAAAATATCAAAGTAGCAATTGTGCAACCTATAATGGGCATGGGCCTTGTGAAATGCAATATTCTTTAATTTAAGATCGAGTAGTCCGGAAGATCATTTCCATTTGATTACTTAATGTGGGCCCTCAGCTTATGTTTCTTTAGAAATTCAATTATGTTGTTATACTGATTCTCTTCTTGGATGGTCCCTTCAGTGGTTGCGTGTTCTTTAAAGGTTGTTGCTGCTTAACCCACTGACAATAGGTATTTGCATATGGCCCCTATATGATTCTTATCTTGCACATGGAGCCAATGCAACTGCTTGGTGTGACATAGATATAAGTCTGAATTCCTTGTTTGTATGCCATACCACCCCCCGCCCGGGGCAATTGCCTTACATTTTAAGTTTCATGTATGTATAATAGTATTGCCATTACCTGTGTATTCATCCTCTTACATGTTTTAACATATTCTTTTGTAACACTATTTTATTGTGCATCAGGAACTGGTCAGCTACCTGAAAGATTTCATCCCCAATCAGGCAACAAAGGGCACCTCATGATAGCATTTTCTGTTTACAGGTCTCAACTTCTTTGTCGAATTTTATTTTGTCGATATGCCAGACGAAGTCATCAATTCTAATGTTATATTCTGGCTAAAGATTTCAGCACACAGAATTTGCTAGACTTTTGTTGTACAGATAAGTCATGAATCAGTGTTCAACTACAGATAAAAGAACTCCTCTGGTTCTATTTGGTTGTCAGGAACTTGAAGGATATGTTTTCTTTCATTTGGAAGTTTTAAATGCTGGATTATTGTCATTGTCAATCCTAGTTTCTTGAGTTCATTCCCTAGACAGCATCAAGGGAGATTAATTCAGTTGACGGGAGAGGTGGCTGAGGCAAGGTGAACAAAGGTTAATTTGGAAGGCCATTAATTTTAGCGAACTTAAAATTTATTAACTACATTCTAAATGCATCGTATCTAAATTTTTAATTTATTTAATAATCAGATCGGATTTAGATTTTTGATCTATTTTGTATTTAAACCGATTCGACTCGGCTCGATTATTATTTCTAATTGTTGGTTACCCCTCCGCCCCTTGCTTTATAACCTGTCTTTTTTAGTAGAATTAATTCCGGGGCCAAACAAAAAAAAAAAGCACCAAGTCTGAAATGATACTTACCACTTGTTTTGCACTACGCAACCACCGTTGTTATGGTAGACCCACTAGGTGGAGCTCTCCCTGTTTCTCATGGTATAGAATGTAACATGGCATCCAATTTCTTCTTGCATATTGGATGTGACACCATGCAAAAACATGATGGTGTGACACCATGGTGCATTAAGTTGGTCCTAAAAGTCAAGTGATGTCCATAAGCTCCATTTCTAATGGTGGCAAGCTTCTTGGTTTGGAGATCCCCTGAATTTTGTTAAATAGTTTTAGAGTATGAAATCAACCATCCAGTGTTTAAAGAGTAGGTCACACGATATCACAGTGATGTCAAAAGCTCATAGTTCAAATCCTTTATGGCATGGGACCATTGTTATAAATACATGGTGTCTGTCTGCGTGAAAGGTACAAAGTCATGTATGCAGGAGAAAAAAAATGGGACAGCGTCATGGTACGGACAACCAAAAGCCTTGTTTCATTCCCTCTTTTCTTTAATTCTTAAACATTAGAAGGTTAAAGTTCTCCATCATCATATCCTTGATCTCTTATCTCTTATATAATGCATGCTTTCCTCTTTTTTTTTTCTTCTTTTTTTTAAAGGTTTCCAAAACAACTGTACAAAAAAATTGCTTCAACATCACAATTGGATATTCAATATACTATAGTTTATCATATATAGGAGTGGCAAGCGGGTTAGGTTGGACAAGAAATGGATCAGGTTTGATATATGATAGATTAAAAATTGGTCAAAATCTAAATCCAAATCCAACTATTTTATTAATTTAGCTCGATCTACGAGAAGTTAAAATAAGTTAAACCAGTTAAATAATTAAGTATTGCCACCTCTAATCATTCACAATCATTAGAGTAGAACTACTGCACATCTTACCAAACAACCTATGCTTCGCCATAGGCAATGTTGATTTTGCTAACATAATATAGTGTTATACCTACAATATGTCCATAGTGATATTTGATTGCGAACTTGGCCCCCACCAATAAAATCTCTTTTTAATCGATCCATCAAAGTTTGACTTAATCTAATGATTACTCTGCGGATCTCTTGGATGCCTCTAAAAAATATATGGGCAGCAAATTGCATAATTGTGCCATCTTGATTGCTATTAACCTCTCGAGAAAACGCAATACTTCATAAGGCTGAATTCAACCTACAATAGCTTAGGAGGACTTCTCATTTTCCAGATATTTTACTGCTAAAGTGGCTAAGTTAATTACTTTTCTCTGTCAAACGAGAAATTATATCTTGCATCGTGTGCACCACGTGGCTTTGCACTATACCAATTAGGTTATCTCATTATTGCAGGTCCCAAGTTTTTATGCACGCATCTTAGCAATTGGCTTATAGGGATGAGATGATATGATTGGCGTGATGCACGGTATATTGGTGTATACGGTGTAGAATATAATTTGGCTTTGTGGAAGTGATTTGATATGTAAATATTCATCCATATGGAAAGAAAAACAGGAGACCCATGGCAGCTCATCCATCACCTTTAAAGATGAGGTCCCCAGAGGCCTCTCTGGCCTGGCCTGCCTCCAGGGCCCTTCCTTTCTTCTAGCAATGAGGTCTGAGGGGGACTTATTCCCCCTCCCCCCTCCCCCCTCCAACAACTCCTCCCTTGGAGCGTTGTTCCCAATACACCCCCTGGTCATCCTTGGAATAGGAAGGGAACAACTTGTCATGGGGATTGTTCTCACCATGTCCTCTCCTTGTTTTGGTGTGGCTGCCACAACCACCACCTCCCTCTTGTCTCTGTCTTTGAAATGGTCCCTCCCAAAATGATCCTGTCATTTTATGAGTCGATGCATCTGAGAAGAAATTGGGGAGATAAAAATGGCACAACCTGACTCACCAAGTTTTGAGATGGTTAGCAGTCACAGAAACAATTTATTTTATTTTGCCATTTAAAATCCTTCCTTCAATTCCAATTGCTGACATCCATTCTGGCAGCAAATGCAACATCATAATTTACTCAAATCCATGAGTTTAAAGCATTAGAGCACACAAAAGATGTAATATGGGAAGGTGGGAGGAAGGTAGAACTTTACCATGTGAAGCAAGAGCAGAATAGGGAAAGGTTATCCCATGGCACTTCATGGTCAAGGTAAAGGAAAGAATTTGTCCAGAAAGGGACCTCCCCATAAGAGAAAGTAGGGGCATTATGGAAAACCCACTCCATCTAATTAATAAAAGTCCCATCCCACCATCTCCCCTTCAAGTGAGTACCCAAGCAGCAACTGCAACATCACAGCACAGCAGCCATTCAACCCCCCCACTCCCTCCTTTTCTCTCTCTACCACCCAAGAGGGGAGAAGAAACAGAGAGGAGAAAAGTAAAAGAATCTCCACCCTCCAAGAAGTCCATCTCCAATCTCCCTATCTTTCTTCCTGATGGCCCAGCTGGATCAGGAGTAATGTGAGGGAAGGAAAACCAAGACCAAAACCAAAAAGGAGGAGGGATGAAAGATAAGGGTGGCTTCAGACATGTGTGTCAAGCCAACCAATTCCCCCCTCTCTCTTTCTCTCCACCCAAAACAAAACTACCGTCCCCAACTTCCCAAATTGCCCCTCTGCAGGCCAGGAAACTCTCCACCTCCCTTCTATCAAGGGGGAAGTCTCGTAGCCAGCTCCTGTTCCCATTTTTTATGGGGCCTTTGCTCCCTTTTGGTCGCGGTCGGACACAGAGAACAGAGCAAGGAACCTCCCTCCCCCGCCCTTCTCTCTCTCTCAATCTCTTTCTCTCCTCTCCTCTCTTTATTTCATCGCAAGTCGGTGCCTTTTTGCCTTCTCCCTTCCTTCTGTGGTTATCTTCTCTTTCCTCCTCCCCCCTCCCCCCCTCTCCTCCTCCCTCCCTGTTTTTTTGTCTCTGGGGGAGTTGGTGATGGTGATGAAGAAGGGGAGGAGGGTAGCCGTGGAGTCCTCTCCATCCTCGGCCTCTTATTTGGTTGGGGAAGATGCCAGGGCGTGGTTCAGGCACCAGAGCCTGTTGCAGGACTACGAGGAGTTGCTAAAGGTGAGAGCTTTGGGCTTTCCATCGTCTTCCTGTGTTCAGTTTTGCTGGATAGATGCTGTATCCGATTGAATTGATTTGGGGTTTTGTTTTGGTGTTGGAAACAAATGTTTTGGGTATCTTGTGATATGGGGTTTTTCTGATAATCTCTGATTCCAGGGATCTGTAGGGTTTCTTTTCCTGTTTATGACATTATTATTAGGTTGTCTTGGTTATATATTGATATTATTTTCCTTATTCAGGGGATGTAGGCTTTCTGCTATTGTGATTAGTTAGAATGTTTTGAGGTGTATATTATATGATTGTTTTGACATTAAGTAGTTAAGGTTTCATCTTGGTCTAAGGGAATGAACAATTTGGGGTTGATTTGTGATGGGTTTTACTTATTCTCTTGGATTTCAGGTACCTAGAGTTTGTCTTCTGAATTGTTTCCCTTAACCCCTTTTCCTCTGTTGATTTCCACAAGCGTAGGGCCTTCGTTGATAGATCTAAGGCTTATTGATGCTTCCTTCTGTTCCAGGGTTTGTCTTAGTTTTGCTTCTTTTCTCGTGACATCTTTCCTGATTTGCATTTATGGTTAGGTTTTTCAAATTTTTTGTTGTTTTCTGAAGGCCCTTTATGTTTTCCCATTTCTAAAGATTTTTCTCTATTTTTCAGTTTAAAAAGTGTCAGACATTCCTATAGGGGTTTTGGCTTCCAATTGAAAGGTCTTATTTTGGATGTGTTACCAGATCTCTTTTTGGTCATTGTTACCATGGGATCTCTCCTTCATAACTTTTATAAGCTGTACCCTCTTTTCACAGGAAACTGAAGCAAAGAGGAAGCAATTGCAAAAGGCCCATCAGAAGAAACTTAAGCTCCTTGCTGAAGTCAGGTACTGCCAATGTCTTATATTCTTTTTTCTAGTTGCCATTTTCCTTGTTTCCTATTGCCAATTTTTGGAAGTTTTAAAAGATTAAAGTCCGCAAAGTTAGTAAGACCCATGGTTGCGAATGTCTTAATTCTTTTTACTGGAATGAATTGCGTTGTAAGGTCTGAATTTACAACAAGTGACTCATGTTGGTTGTCTGGGATGATGTAGATTCTTGCGGAAAAGATATAAGTGCTTAATGAAGAATCCATTGCAAAAAACCACATATAGACTGAAAAAGCAATCTCCCAAAATCCCAGCCCAAGTGGTTTGCCATGGTCGAGCATCAAATCCGGTGACTCAAGAGCAAGTCCATCAAAAAGATAGAAGTTACATAGGAAGAGAAGCTGCGGTCCCAAGCACTTCTGCAGTATTAGACTTGAACCAGGTTTCATCACCGGTAACTACTTGAATTGATATGCATATGTATTATACTTTATACATTATATTGTCGTAATGTGTTTTTGTTTAATTACAGAATGGTGAGGAAATGGAGGAGTTTCAAGTGCAATGGGAGCCCCTGAAGGTTGGTAAGTTGAACAAGTGTTCGACAGAGGGTGACCTTGCGGCGAATGATCTAAAGTTATCGATATGTCGAGATGTTGGGAAAGGAGTGAACCGTGCCGGAAAGAGGAAAATTACATGGCAGGACCATGTAGCTTTGAAGGTGTAGAATCTTTCGTGCATATTGGGTGAAAGACACAGACTGTTATGTCTCTCCATTCATTTATCTGTGAATTTTACTTTTGCTACCAATCTTTGGATTGTAAATATAACTCTCAGACATTAGGTATAGATGTTTTATACAGCGAACTTTTTATAGCTGTAGAGATGATGCCTGGGCTATGAAGAATCAATTCTTTCTTGTGTTATTGAAACGTGAAACTCTACCATGCTCACAGATTCATGAGGGAAAATATGAGTTTGGTAAATTGGTGGAGCTCTTGTAGACCTTCTACCTCATTTGACATCTATAAAGCCATTGAAAAATGGTAAAGAAGAGGTAGTCCATCGCCAGGAAGTGTAGAACTACTTGCTCAACTATTCATTTGCTTATGAACTATCTGAAACCATTTACATATCCTCTGAATACTGAACTACTTTGGATTTATCATCCGAACTCCAACTATATGTTGCTTTATTTATTTAGTGCTCTTGATTATGATGAGAATATCTGCTGGATGTTTGGATGTTGTTAGCTGTGTTCAAAAGATATAATGGATTTTGTGGTAGTGATTGGAATGTGTGGCATTACTGTAAAAGATTGTATTTTTTAAACTGGAATTTGGAGCTACGGCCCTCCTTGCTCAATTTACATGGTGAATGTTTAATTGTGAGCGCAGTCAATCAGGAAGGGTATTTTTCATATTAGGTGCACAATTTGTCATTGAATGCCTTGCCAATATTTGAGATTTTCGTTTTAACCCCCATTCATTTCATGCTCTTATTTTTTCTGTTCATTTAATCTTTGAGGTGGCAAGGAATGATAGTCTCACATCGGGTTAGGTTAGGTTAAAAACTTTTATAGTGCTTACATAATTTCAGATTTATCCATCTAAATGTCTGGATTTTTAGATATAATTTCGACATGATATCGGAGCCCGCCAATATCTTTCAGGTTATCTATGTGAGAGGGAGCATTGAGGAGTAATAGGTTTACATCGGATAAGCTTAAGAACTCTTGTGGTGTTTATATTTTTTCGGCCCATCTGTCTAAATATCTGGGTTTTTAAATAAGATCTTAATATAGATATTGTTATTGGACGGTGCTTGTAGAAGTTTCCTTCATGAGGCATGAACATGTTTTAACAGCTTGGGCAAACTTGAACAAGCAACTTCTTGAGATAAACAAGAAGCTGAAAGGAGGCCTGAGCAGCTTAATACTTGGCTTGGATCACCTCATTTAGACCCCCCCGAGTTAACTATTTGATGCACATTCATCATGCAAAAAAAATGTGTGCGAAATTACTCTTGCATAATTTTGGTCTCATTAACTGTTGTAGATTGAGGCATGCATGAAATGCTTCTACCTTGAGGTTCAAGGACGAAGTTCTATGTCATTTATTTATATTAAGCGTGATTTAACACCCTCTCTAGCCACAAATCTATTTAAGTTTTTGTACCAAATTTGGTGAGACTGATGCCACGTCGTCGTTGCCATCAAGAATATACCATAGTGGATAATAATAAAAAAAAACATAAATCAGTAATCAATTTATTTTGGCCTGCCTCTAACATGGCCACCTTGATCTTGGCATCTTATTATGCATGTTTGTTTAATCATGCAAGCTCATTCACATTCATTCGATAAAATAAATCAAAACATAAAAAAAAAATCTACACAAATCTTATAAATAGTTTTTTTTGAAAAATTAACTGATATACTGCATATATACGAAATATATAAAGGTAATGCCTTTCCATCCTGATCATTCTTTTCTTCAATTCAAATAAAATGTATATTCAATTAAAACATAATTGAGTTGGCGAAATGCCGACATTTGGTACAATTGGAGAGTAGAATTAGGCAGCAAATTGGCTCGCAAACGTGGGCTTATTTCTAAATGAAAAATAGAATTTCAAGCTGATAAAGGGATATATCTCGGAAACAATGTAATAGTTTTCCTCTTTAGGGTTCAATAGCTTATCGAGGGAACCACTTGCAGTCTTATAGACATTAACCTCCACAATTCAAGTCACGATCTATACCTTTTACTTGTAAAAACTATAATATTAATCGAGCTTCATTTTTCATCATGATCTGATCCAATAATTTGGGGTAATTCATTTTGTGGGACACAAGATATGATGCAAAGAGTTCGGGATTTTGAGTTTACAAGTATTATTACTCTAACTTCATTTTCTTATCTGCTCCGCAATGGAAACTTCAACTTGGCTTCCCACCTTCCAAATGAAGTTGCCAACCCAACCCAATTTAGTTTATTAGTGGACTGTGTTGGACCTAGACATTTGACTCAACAATAGGGCAAAGCTCTGAGCCAATTTTTAAGGCGAAGGAACAGGACATCCTGGGTCTGGACTTATTGAATAAGCTAGACACCATCTACATACTAATGTAAGACTGACATCAGATCGAATACGGATCAAATACTAATATATCCCTAGCCACATTTATTTTATTTGATAAATACATATATAGATATAGATATTAGTCATATATTTATATGTATATTTGTTTTAGATAGATACGAATACAAATCGGATACAATATATATATATCGAATAATTAAATTTTATAAACAAAAAATCAAAAATATTACTAAATAGATGTTAAACAAAACTAATAGCATATTAATATAGTCATTTATTTTAAATTCATAAGTGCTATGCAAAATTAAATCGAGTTACAAATAAATATGGTTATATTCATATCCATTTTTTTAACAAATATAGATATTTATTCTTTTTTAGCAAATGTGGATATGGATATGAATATAGAAATTAATCGAATGCGCAAAATTTTTATTCATATTTGGATAGATTCGGATATAAAATAGATTCAAACAAATATTATTCGATCTATTTTAACCCAAGGCACATGAGACTAAGACAATCAGCGTAACTGCACTTAAAGAGACAAAGGTTGAAACCATATACACCCTTCCCACCCTTAAATTAGGAAAGGCAAGAAGAGTCTAAATTATATACACATAACACCCACAATTGCTGAGAATTTTAACAGAGGAGCTATGTACATTGTCCTCACAAAGGAAGCCAATTCAGCCTCCAAAAGAAAAGCTGGAGGGAAATTGCTCAGATGTAGGGGTTGATGTGGGAAGAGTAGTCCCTGATGCCAGCCCCCTCCCACCCCATCCATTCCTCCCACAAATCCCAGCTTGGGTCACACATCCCCCTCATCGGTTCGTAGGCGTAGCCGTCGTCGCTCCATTCCTGTGATTCCCATCGCTCCCGTTCCTCCTCGGCTTGCCTCAAGGAGCTCATCACAGTCTGAAGAGGAGAATTCAATCAAATATGATGGTCTTAGTTGCCAATAAAACTCTCATTTCGAGAAAAGATTAATTTATAGATAGCAAGCAAATACAAAAGCTTAGAAATGATTTCGTATTGGTTAATAAGAGAAAAACCCAATTGCCAAAAGTTAAAATTTAACCAAAGAGAGAAGAAAAGGAGCATCCGATCTTGACGAAATGTTTCCATATTAGCCATTTTTTTTCCTTAATAAAGTACCAATCCGAAAGATTATAAAGAATTTCCTCAGAGGATGTTCGAGAGAAAAAAGGGGAAGCGTGGAGAATACTTACATCATAGGCTTCGTTGATCCGATGAAACTGAACGCCGCAATTGATTCCTTTGCACACGTCCGGATGGTACTGGAAACAAGACACCCATTCAATTTGTTTTAGGAAAAATCAGACAAAAATCTTATTTTTTTTTTTAAACACAGAATACTCAAATAGATCGTAAAGTTTAGAAATAAACCAAAAAACAAAAAACAAAAAATCCATCATTTCCATGAGCTCACCTTAAAAGGATACCAAAGATCAAAACAAAGACCAATAAGATGAAGAAATCATTCGATTTTTCTTCTCCCTCCTAAAAATTAAATTTTTAAGAATCACCCACGATCCATAGCCTTTATTATCTTAATATTTTCGTCATCTTAAAAATCACCAAAGATTCAGATGAAACCCAAAGAAAAAAGAACACAAACCCGAAGAGCGAGCTGGCGGTAAGCCTTCCTGACCTCCTCCTCGGAGGCACCCGGCTCAATCCGCAGCGTCCGGTACTGCTCACTCAAGCTCCCGGAAGCGGCGGAGGCGGCCGAGCACCGCACCCCCCTCCCCGCCCCCTTCCTCCTCCCCTTCAAAGCCCCCCAAGTCCTCCTCCCCACCCAACTCGCCGACGACGAAGCCCCGATCGATCCCGTCGTCCCCATCGAGATCGCCATAATATCCAAAGACAGATACAGAGAAAGAGAGAGAAAAAAAACTGAAGAAGGAAGCCGAGAAACACCGCAAGTGGAGTTGCAGCCGAAAAGCGCTCGCCGGAAAGATGAGGCCCCCCCATCCGAGCCTCCGGCCTCGCTTATATAAAAAGACTGGACCCAGACCCCGCTTACGTGGCTCGTGTGCGGGCGAAACCCTCGTCCTTATCCCCTTCTCCTCTCCGCGGCCTTTTAACAATTAACGAGGTTAACTTAATTCACGCATTTTTAAGAATCCATCAAACTCCCACGGTCTCCGCAAAACATTGGGCAGGGTCCCACGTTTTACTGGCGGGTCTGGTTTTGGGTACAAATACCAAAACCTCCTTTTATTCACGATTTTTTTTATCAAAATATTATTTTTTAAAAATATAATGCATAAAAAATAATTTTGATATATTTAATTGATAATAAAAAATATTTTATGTTTAATTAAGCATCTAATTGTATGACGTAGTTATTGTATTTATAATAAAAAATAAGAGCGGGTCTTTGGCAAAAAGAAAAAGAGCTCTTGCCCATATGGGAGTGGAAGCATTATTATTGACTAAAGGGAGATTGCACGATAAAACATATTTTTTTAAAAAATTATAGTTTTTAATTGGTGGAAAAATAATTTTTTCATATCTCTCATAATTTTTTAATAAAATATAAAAATTTTATTCTCATTGAAATACTACTTCTCTATTTATTAAAAAATTAATCAAATTAATAATATTTTTTATTTTTTATTGACTATATATATATATATTCTCGAGTCCTTTAAAGCAAGACGAATGATTTTTTAGGTTTAATAATAAAATTGAGTTAATAATAAAAATAACTTATATTTAATTGAGCATCCAAAATTGTATCAAGTACTTATTATATTTATAATATAAAAAATAAGAATATTTTTATAAAAAAATATAGTTTTGAATCGATAGAAAAATAGATTTGTCATATCTCTCATAATCTTTTTATAAAAAATAAAAATATTATTCTTATTAAAATGCTATTTTTTATTTTTTAAAATTAATTAAATTAATATTTTTTTTATTTTTTGTTGACTATATATATATATATATATATAGTTTTTTTTTTGCTTGCGAAGGAGTCCTATCAAAAAAAAAAGACGCGTGATTTTGTTTTTGCTGTTTTAGATTCTGTCCTTAAGAGTTATTCCACGTAGATTTTCGGAGACCGTAATACTCATCTATTTTTCCACTTTTCTCGATCCATTATATCCGTTTCTGATGGCCACGTGGAGGCCATCTGAAAGATTGAGTCTTCACACGTGTATGGTCTCCATTTATCCTCTATTTTATTTTTTTCTCATTTATTTTATTTCTATTTGTCTTTGGATAGCGTTCGGACCCTAAACTCTGGATGGATTACTTTTACCAGCACGTGTTTCTTGCCTCGCCTCACGTTTTTAGACTACTTTTAATAGTTTCGTAATTATGTATGGAAAAATCTTGGATAATATCGTCCTCGCATTAAGCATTCGGTGTCTCCAGGTTCTCGTCCGTTACTATTCGAACTTTTCCCCCAGTTGTTGTCATCTTCCTCTGAGATCTGATAGCAACCAAGAATCTGACCCTTATTAAAATTAAATATTTGAAAATATTATTCGTTGAGACGTAGCTGTTAGGGAACAAATCATGCATACTTGAATCCATCTGCTTTTCTTCCACGCAAGAGACGCATCATTCGATTATATTTGATAGCAGGAATAGTTTGAAACTTTGTTTGATTGTGACATTATGGCTTTTGCCGTTTTTGTATTAAAAAAATATAAATAGAATTTTAAATTTTTTGGAAATAATTTTTTTTAAAAAATTAAATTTTATGATACTTTAAAGAATTAGCGATACTTGTAAGTGTTAGCAATTTGATTTTCAATGCCTACGTAACCAATGCTTTTGCGATGTTTTAGAAATCATCAGAAATAAAATTGCCGCCGCTTATAAGCATCAATATATACATTAAAATCAAAATAATAAATAATATTATATATATATAGTATTCTATATTATATAGTATTCTATATATATATATATAGTGTTCTATATATATATATATAGTATTATATATATGTATATAGTATTCTATATATATATAAATAAGCTAGTTGATGTAGTATTCTCTTTCTCTCTATATATATATATATATATATGGGACAAAATATTTTGCAAGAGATATGGATTTCCATTTAATAAATAATAAACAAAAAAATTCTGCAGAGATTTTATCCTCTCTCCTCCTCAAGCTCGCCAACTAGCGTTTCATACAAATCTCATTTGAGTGCAATATTCTTTTAATCAAATTCTTTAGATTAATGGAATGATCCGATATTATCCTTCTCCCAATGTATCACTAACTGCCATCAATAACTGGGCATAACATCTCTACTACTTTGGAGAAGAGATCTCTCTAACTTTCTATTCCCTTCCCTCCTTCAAACATCTCTCGTTAAAAATTTCTCCCCATCCTTGCATTGCCACCTCCACTTCATTTACCATACTTTCTCCCCCACGGAGGCTGTCATTGCCGAGCGATGGCATTGAGTTGCCACTCTGTATTAAATCACAAAATATAAAAAAATAAACTACTGATAACAAAGAGAAAACGAAATATATTAATTATCCATGTTCCCATGACCTTTTTAACTTTTCCACCTCTCCCATCCAAAAGAACACACATGATGGTAGCTAGCATCAAAGGTTAAAAATTACA
>JAOXJJ010000001.1:17499700-17539018 GCA_025769935.1 Phoenix roebelenii | reverse complement strand
CAGAGGGATCATAAGTTTCAGACATGCAATTATTTGATTGTTCAAATGGTGTGGCAGCCAAGGCAAACAATTAGTTAAACAAGGAAAGACATTCCGGCTGCATATCTAGTTATATATTAGTATATATAATTAGATCAATCTACAGCAGGATAATATGTGAAGGGCCACCATACTAATTAATAATTGTGACGAGGAGCCAACAAACATCTTGTAAGGTGACGGAAACTTCCAAGTTTCTCTCTTCTAGTGACCCTTATCTTTCTTGCAGGGGTGTCTCGCTAGTTTGATGCATGGACGCCTGAACAATGAACACCTCGTCCCGTTGTGTTTGATGGGTAAGTGACTCGCCTACCCAAGCAGACCCCTCCAAGAACCCCACCACGAGAGCCAGGGTGCTGGGAATAGGGATTTGACATGGAGAAAATAATAAAACAATCGCTATCTCTAAGGTGATATTTGCTTCGACTATAATAAGTTTGTTAACGAGTTCGTGGCAAATCACTTTTAGGATATAAGGAAGCTTTATAGAATAGCAATTTTGAAGAAATTTTTAAAAACTCTCTAAGAAACTGTTTAGAAGCTAGAAGGAAGAATAAAGATTTTAAGATGGAAAGGAAGGGAGAATGTTGCTATTTTTCATCACCAAGCTCTATATTTAGAGAGTCTGAATCTATGCAAAGGCATCTTTCCCGTAGATACGAGACTTTTCAATGAATAGATACATGGCTCTTCATTCATCCATTTGTGATACGACTCTTCAGTTTAAATTGAAGCCTAATACCAACTATTGTCCCACAATGGTGAACCAACGCAAAAGCACCATCACAGGACTTCAATTTTAAATTGCAGTCTATCCTGTAGAGATATTGTAAAAGGAAGTCTCTTTCGAAAAAATAATTGTAAATATTTGTTGACCCTTTTCTCTCTCCTCTCCTTACTTATTTATTTTTGAGAAGAGACCGTACGCATCCCGCATCAGTTGGCCCTTCCTCTCCTTTTTCTTCCTTCTTATTTTTTATCTAAATATTATAGTCCACCTAACATTCATCCACTAGATTGTAATATTAAATTTTCTTTAGCTTCTAATAATACAATGATGCATACATGAAGGTATCTTTTGATTTAAACCTTTAATTAGTGTAAATATTTTAAAGCTCTAATGAAGTTATTGGTGGTCAAAGCTTAAACCAACACTTCTTTGCATAAGAACCAAAAACATTACACACATGATTATATTCAGTTTGGTTTAGTGAGAAGTTCATAAACACACTTTAGGACTATTATGGCTATGTGCTAATTCCGGCTTCATGAATATTTACAAGAGTAAACCCTTAAACTTTTTTCTAAAAGCGGACCACTTCTATATCCATATAGGTGGAATCTCTACCCTATTTGTGTCCTTGTTATTATAGGCACTTGAAAATAATTATAATTTCATTAAGAGTAAAAACTCATCTTCTTTATCGTAACAATCAGCACTGATTATCCTACTTGGGAAGTTTTAGTGCCATCTAAACACATAACAACAACTTGTTGTTACCCTTTAAACCTTAGAACTAGTTTTTGCTTGAACAAGGTTGGGTTCCCATTACTGATGACTAATTAGAAAGTGTTTCAGTCCCATTCTAGAAGTAGTAGTTTTTACAAATTCTCTTGACAATCCTTTGGTTAAAGCATCTGCTAGATTATTGCTAGGTCACACGCAAATAATGGCAACAACTCCATCCATTATTAATTACCTGACATATCCATGTCTTAAGCTTATATGTCTAGATTTTCTGTTATTGATCTTTCTATATGCTCTAGACATAATTGCTTCACTATCATAGTGTAAGGAGATAGGGCATAGGTTGCAGCCATAACTTAATGCCTAGCAACATATTTCTCAACCATTCATCTTCCTTACTAGCAATGGCTTATACTATAAATTTAGATTCTATGGTTGAGTATGATATGCATGTTTGTTTCTTAGAGGCCCAACTTATCGCTCCACCTCTAAGTGTAAAAGTCCATCAAGATGTTGATTTATTATCTCCTACACTTGTAATCTAATTTGCATCGGTGAATCCTTCTGGTACAACTAGATAACCAAATTAGAATAGTTCTAAATCAATAGTTTTTTTGAGATGTCCAAGGACTTTCTTTATTACTTTCCAATGATCTGTACTAGATTTATTGGTATATCTTGAGAGCTTGCATACTGCGAATGCAATATTTGGCCTGGTACAATACATTACATACATTAAGCTTCCAATAGCACTAGCATATTTAAGCTGTCCCATTGCTCTACCATGTTTTTTAGTTAACTTAACATTGGGACCATATGGGATACTTGCTTTCTTTATTCGAAGATGTTTAAACTTTAGCAATAATTTCTCAATATAATGAGATTGGTTCAAAGCATAACCCTCACCTTATTTCTTAACCTTTATGCCTAAGATAGTATCTACTATATTAAGATCTTTCATCTTAAATTTAGAAGTTAGATACTTCTTAATCTCAGATACACCTTCTAAATTGGTCCTAAAAATCAGTACACCATCCACATAAAGATAAATGATAACACCGGTAACTATCAGTGAACTTAGAATAAATGCATTTATCAACACTATTATATGTGAATCCATTCGACAAAATTATTTAATCAAAATTTTTATTCCATTGCTTTGGAGCTTGCTTTAAACCATATAATGATTTGACTTATTTATATATATATATATTTAATTTTTAGGAAGAATAAAATCTTCTGGTTGTTCCATATGGACCTCTTTATTGAGGTCACCATTTAAGAAAGTTGTGTTAATATCCATTTGATAAATATGCAAATTATAAATTGAAACTAATGCTATGAGAACTGTAATAGATTTTATTCTTGCCACCAGTGCATATGTATCAAAATAATCCATGCCTTCCTTCTGTGTATATTCCTTAGCTATTAATCTAGAATTGAAGATTTGTATAGATCCATCTGTGTCATATTTTCTTCCAAATACCCATTTACATCTTATACGTCTTGATCCTAGAGGCAAATCCAGTTTTGTAAAATATTAGCTTCCAGGCTTTGCCTGCTTTTGTAGCGAAAAAAAAAAAAAATCAGCTCTTCAGAGATTGCGCAGGCCAACACAACAATTAAACCATGCTTGTTTAAGCTTCTGCCGCCATGCCCGTCCGGCTCCATGAAGAGACTGCAGATAGCTAGAGGTGGAAGGACTATTATCAAATCCCATCAACAACATTGATATATCGAAGCATTTTTCTCTATCAACTTTGAGTTCTGAATTTTAGATGGAGGTTGACTATGTTTACATGCGTACATGCATACAAACATGTATGTACGTGCAAAAATTCATGGGTTGGGCTAAAAGTAAATCCAAATTGTGGAAAGACGCCAGCACTCTTTGGTCATGGCTTTTCTTCTTTTAAAAAAAAAATTGTATTTCTTTTCTTTCATGTCGCTTTTGTCCCATTTATTTTATCAATAAATTGTAAGATGACTTGTACTGCTTTTATCATAAAAAACAAAAGCGCACGAACCCTAGACTGAAAAGGGACTCAAGGAATAATTAAGCATAATTTTCATGACCATCAACCTAACATCAACTAATAACAAGTTTCGGAGCTAGGAAGAAGTCCCATTAATCGAGAACATCAGCAATTGGCAAACAAGTCATTCACCAGAGTTTATGATACATAACTTGGACACGGTATGATATAAAAACTCTATGATACATAAATTCGACAGAAAAGAGACTCAATAAATTATTTAGCATAATTTTCATGACCATCAACCTAACATCAACTAATAACAAGTTCCGGAGCTAGGAAGAAGTCCCATTAATCGAGAACATCAGCAAATGGCAAACAAGTCATTCACCAGAGTTTATGATACATGACTTGGACATAGTAGAAATATAAGAACTCTATGATCACCCACCTACCCAGCAGTTGGCGCAGCACTTCAAACTGTGCACCCACTTTTTCTTACACTACCCCATCTCTTCAAGGACTCAAATATTAACCCAGTCCTTTTACTTCCCCAGCAGCTAGATTGACTGTTTTTCTCCCTCATTCACAGCATCTCTTTGTTCTCCACATCAGCTTTTCCATGGCTCCTTCCATTGCAGCAACTTTCTCTTCCTTCTCAACATCGTTCTCCACAGCTCCCTCCAAAGCATCTTTCCCTTCCTTCTGCACATCATCTTTCTTAGCAGCCTCGGCTGTCAAATCTTTCTCTGCTTTCTCTTCAGAGTTTGTCACGTTGATCTTTACTGGTTTGTGATTGTTCTTTGACACCCCCATCCAAGAATTATGTCTCTTACCGCTGAGGTGAGAAGCCATTGCGAGGGTGCTGTTGCACCTCACATTGCAGCATTTGCACAACAGAAATTTCTTATTCTGCAGTACCTCATGCATTTTACCATCTACTTGCATTTTCAAAGTCTTCGGACCATCAGTAGATGCATCTTCTTTGGTAGCAACTGCTGTCTTTGGCTTAAAAGCAGTTGCGCCATTGTTCTTGAGCCCTGTTTTGCTGACCTCGAGCTTTAGTAAATTGGCCTTGTGCTTCTTGCCTTCGAGGTGGTCGTTCAAACGCTCCTCGCTGGTCGCAGTCACTTGACACAGAGCACAGCTCCAGTCCTTCTGGGGCTTTGGGAGTTTGCCTGCTCCTGCATTTGCCACTGCTTTCCTCTTGGTTCCAGAAAGCTTCTGCTCTGATGGCTTAACCTGCAACAGGAATACAAGACAAATTTCTACTTCGCAGATGAAATAGCAAATGCAGATTTCTTTTATAAAAAAAAAGTAAATCAAAAGAAACAAATTTATGTTAGTTAAATCTTGTGGTCTTCACATATAAAACTAAATAACAACTACTCTTTTATTGTTTCAAACTTGGACGGCCATGACTTGTTTGGATTTCAGCACTAGGTTGACTGATATACATTCAGCTGGCAATAAATTGCCTCCGAATGGGATTCTAACAAAACAGAATTACGAGGTTGAACATAGCAATGATAGACTTGTCTTTATTCACTAATTTAGAATGTATTTTTATTGAGATATTTTAACTAATTATATCTGATGATTGTTCTGATCAACAATATGCTAATACTATACATCTCTTCTTGCTCAAACCTTTTTTTGTTTTAAAATAAGAGAAGCACTGGAGAGAAGTTTGTAAACCAAAGTTGCAAAGGAACCATTTAGCAGTTTATGTGACAACAAATATGTGAGAACTAGAATTTTTATCAATTCGACTCTTCTTCCAACTTGCTGACTGCTCTCCTAGTTTTTTTTGTGGGTTTTGTTAATTAAACCAAACCTACAACAATATCAACATTTACACCTTGTATATTGTCATCCAACAAATAATGACTGCCTACACCTACTTGACTAGTTGGAGATAAATGTGTTCCGGTGTGAAATATTGTGCAATTATACCTAATCAATGAAAGCTCCAATCTTGATTTTTGTTGTTATAGCTTCTACAATATTCTTGTTGAAAAAAATATATTTTTATAAACAAGGTTATATAGTACTATTTAATGGTGCTTTTGATGAACATATGTCATGTGCATTTTAGTGAGAATAAATTTTATTAATTCGAATTGAAAATAATAAAAAAAGAATATACTGGAAAATCCATGAAGGAAAGCTTTAAAATGAGAATATACTGGAAAAATAGCATTTGAGGAGAAGTGGTGAAGAACCAAGTGAGTTGATATTAAAATGCATAATGAAGATTCCTGTGGTAGTAAATTTATGGGGGGTTATATTTGTCATCAGAATTAGGCAAAGAGAAAGATACAAGAGCATAATGATGAAAATCATGAAGAACTTGAATAAACAGGCATTTGCAAAATGAAGCAGCTCTTAATAATCTAAATAGCATAGAAAGCTAGAAAGATGGTTGGCAAAGTGCAACAAAGATTTGAGGCCTCAATTAAAAGGGATAAAATTTGAGGAATAACCTAAGTTTCATGGAAAATGGTTATGAAGTTCTATTCATATGGCCCATCAGCTTGAAACACTACATACAAGTATTTCAAAAGAAACAAAATCATGCACATCACAAGGACAAATGCTTGCAGAAAGGACTTGCAAGAACATTATGTGTAAGAACGTGGTTTCTCTGGTAATGAGTTGTGACTAAAGAGACTCCCCAGCATTTTTTTTTTCAGTGTACCAATAGGAGTGGGGGGAGAGGAAACCTCAACCGCGTAGCAGCCCCCACCGGACCCCCTTTCCACCAGGAAATGTTCGATGCAAGCTGCAAGTTTCCGCGTACCCTCCCCAACCCGTGGGTTCTCCCACTGGTTCATTACCCACATGTGAGTACGTCATCCTAGCGCCACCTCGGTACCAGGAAACCAGATGGCGACTCCACTGGGCCAACCAGGCGGGGGGCCATCCAGTCCCCACATTTAATCGACGCCCGTGCATTTTGAACCTGGGTCACTCCGGTAGAATCTAAGCCCCGCTCCAACCGTGCTACCACCATAGTGGCTTTTTTTTTCATAACACACTCAATAAACACAAGCATATAGTAACATAACTAATACCATCCATCAACATGTGTCAAACTGTTAAAAATTATATGAGATGCACAAACTTACTCATGGTAGTACCCTAAATAAGCTATCAATTCATTAGAAATATTACATAAGGCAATTGGTTATGATATCTCCTATCACTATAGCATGAGATACCTGATGTGCTATAAGAACAATAGGCTTCATAGCATGATTTGCTAAACTAGGTCAAACCGCCCGGTTCAACCCGTACCCACCCGAGCCAGTTCGGAATTGGCACAGTTCGGTTGGTATTTTCAAAAAATTCCATGAACCGCTCAGAACCGGTTCACCCCTCCTCTATACAAAAGACTTGAATTTATGGTCTGCTAAACCGGGGTGAACCGGAGCAGAACCACTTCGCCCTTCTTTTTTCTAAAAAGCTTGAATTTATGGTTTGCCGAACTGGGGTGAACTACCTGGTTCCCCCCATAACGAACCGGTAGCCAGCCAATATGGGTCTCGGTACCAGTTTGGCTAACCTTACTTCATAGAGAATATTGGAGGGAACTCAATCAAGTGCCTAGGACAATCATGGGTTGACTAGTCAGACTATATCCTAAAAAAATTTATAGCACTAATTAATGGTTTTCAGGGATGGTGGACTAAGTTTAAAAGAAAGATAACTCAAAGGAACCTATCTCGCCTTTACTGCTTTTGATTGCAGCTGATTCACTTAGTAGAAAGCTGAATTTAGCTAGGTAAGAGAACCTACTTCCGGCTTAGATGATAGGATGGTTGTTAGAGGGATTAGGAACCTACAATTTGCTGACACACTCCTTACTTACAAAGCATAGGTGGATCATTTAATTTTTCTGAAGTTCATACACTGGATTTCAAATTTCCTCTGATATTTGCATCAATTTTTCTAATAGTTTGATCATTTACTTGGGTGAAATCTTGGAGAGGAATCCTACGTGCAAAGATCAGGAATTGCAAGTTGGAGTCATTGCTATTGACCTATCTTGATCTCCCATTAAGTGACAGATCTCTCTAAAGATTGGATCAGAAAACCCATATATATATATTTTTGATATGCAGAAAATCCATATGCAAAAGGTAGATATGTAACTCATGGGATCAAAAAAAAAAATACTCCTATCTTTAGGTGGAAAAACCACTCTTATGAATTCATTCCTTACGACCAATCAACCCTACTGTATGTCTATCTTTCAACCACCAACCTGGGTTGTCGATAAGATCGACAAAGTTCATAGATCCTTTATGTGGAAAGGATGGGAAGCAGAAAATTTTTCTTTCTTAGTTAGTTGAATAATGGTGCGCAAGGAAACGAAGGCAGTCGGTTTGGGTATTAAAAACCTAAAGGATATGAACAGGGCACTTACCTTCATTAAGTTGATTCTTCTTGAAGGAAACAAATTTATAGGCCTTCTCTCAAAAAAGGAGTTTCCACCCAGAATAATGAATAGAATGTCAACAATTTCACTACTTTGGACAGGTATCAACAATTTCACTACTTTGGACAGGTATCAACAAGATAGTACTTTGGTTCAACTAGCGACAATTTTTTTGTTGCTTGACAATTGATTCAAAGGGGTCAAACCAATTGGTTCAGATAGTTGAAGCATTTGTAGCACTGAGTCAACCAAGTTTTTTCAATTTTGCATGTTTTAATCCAACCCAATCTAAATCTAAAGTTTTTTTGGCACAACATATAATCCAAAATTTCAAAATATCATCTCTAACTAGGGGTATCAAAAAAAAACAAGCTGTCCATATGCTAATTAGTGTTTGGGTCGAAATTTAGCTCAAGCCCAGCTAGTTCAATTACTAGATGACCTAAGTTTAAGCTAAATCCTACTCATTTAAATTCAACTCAAAAAGCTCAAAATTTATTTTATATGATATTTATTGACATATATAACATGTTTTTAAAATGAATAATGTTTTATAAATTATTAATTGTATATTACTAATTCAATAACCAGTTTTTGTATCTTAATCTAATGGATGAATAGCCTTTAGTCACTGGTTAATGATCCAATATCTAGGTTTACTGATCTATAAAAGGGGCTTAAGAAGTCCTAAACAAGGTTCCCATGCACCACCCGCTTTCCATTCGCTCTCATCCTTTGCACTCTCCTCTCCCAATTTTTCCTCTGTCCCGATCCTCCAGCTCCACCACTTCCCCTCCCTCCTACTTCTTCCTCATCAAAGAGTAACATCCTTCAGTGGCCATTAAGGGTTAGTTGAGACAAAGGAATTGATTTAGTGAAGAAGCCTTCTCTCACCTCCTTTCGGTTAGCCTTTTAAAGTAAGGTCCTGGGTTGTTGCAAATAGTATCAGAGCAGACCCAACTCATAACCATATGAACTAAGAGATACAACAATATAAGTCCAGTTAGATTGATCATGAGTTGATCGTGATGTTTGTGATTGAATTTGTCATAGTTGTGATTGGATTTGAATGCATTTGGACCCTTAGTCGGATGAAGACGCCATAACTTAAAAGAAAAGTATATGTGAGCACTCATGTAGGCATGTGTTTAGTCCCACATCGACTATGCACTAAAAAGATTTTGGATAATTATACAAAGCCAAATAATACCCAAATAATACCTTAAAACATGGAAATAGTGATTTCTCTCAACAAGAAATCAATAGTTTTCTAATTGTTTTGCTTTAGTCTTTCTACCTTTATTATTTGGAAAGCACTGCATTTGGGTAAATTTAGGTTTCGAATCAGTGTGCCGACAAATGTCTTCTAAATTCTAGTTTCTTCGAATAATCTTTTATCAAATTTTTTGATTGCTTTGCAATTTCTTTCGTTTTCTTAACGAAGTGGATGGGGCATTATATCACCCTTTTAATTAGTAAAAAAAATATGAAACAAAAAAGTGATCAATTATATTGGCCATGGGTTAGATAGGGTTAAACATTGTCCTAGGACCCTATGAACTATTATTATATTAGATATGACCAATGTTTTAAATTGCAGTGCCTAAGACCATATATGCATATTCAATCCCCCGATCTCACTATGTTCCCTATATGTGGTATTTGTATACAATCAAGCTACATACGGATTAAAAAGATGATTTATTTTGCATTGTCTAGGTGCACATTCAATAGGATTATCATTATACAGCTACATATGTAGCCCTATTATTGTGAACCCATATATGGGGCCTTTTTCATTTTTTGTTGTACATGTGGCCGCTCTTATGCAGGTTCACGAAAACAGGATAGGTTCAAGCGGATGGTCTGGTTGGATGTGTATTTCAGATGGACTAGATACATGCATGTCAATATGTTCATTATGTTACAGTTATTGCTATTAAAAAATTAGGTACAAGCAGTAAGCACTAATGGCTAGATATTGTTGTTCTTAGCATTGCTATTATCTATTAAAAATACTACTGCTGTTCATTTTATATAATAATACATATTTATTTTAAATCTTTAAAATACTAACTACATATGTGCCCACATATGCAGCTTGCTTAATGCAATAAAAAATATTATGCACGCATGAAATCTGACCATGCCACAAGGCATAGTTGAACTATTTGAAATGAATATTAGGAACTACAAATATTAGGTGCTTTTACTTGCCTTCCAAATGTTGTCCCAAAAACATTTAGGATGACCCTAGTTTGACAAGAGCATGAAGCATTATCCTTGGCTAAAACTTACTTTTTAGCATGATTCTCAACTAGCATCTATCATCCCATCACCAAGGAGAAAAACAGTCATGTCAATAGACTGATAGAGAACTCTTTTTGTCCCATTTATATTTCCTAAGTCTGGGTCTAATGCATCATTTTGAAATATAAATTAATTGATATATTGCATGGAAAGATTGTCAGGGGGTGAAAATAGAAAATTAATGATGAATAAACAATAGTCAGAAGGAAAGAGGAAAAAAGAGTTCTAAAGAAGAGATGATTTGTATAATGCACCACTTAAAATTAATAGATCATAATGTCTATGCTCCAATCCATTCAACATTTATCTATGATCCTCCTACGGAACCCTATGACTAACAAAACACCCTACTAATGTACCCAGAAAATGACTAAAATTTACAGTAACTTTCTTGTTAGTTTACATATAAAACTTTCAACTTATTTGCCCCCCTCTCCCCCCCAAAAAAGAATTTGGACAAGGTGATAAAATTACATTCCTTGCCCTACAAAGATTTTTCCATCATCTAGAAGTTTGTTAAAATCAAATATCTTCCTGATAAGATATGCCTCTCAGAAGTTTGATAAGTCATTGCGAACTATAGTTGGTTTTTCTTTTCTTTTTTGATAAAAAATTATGGGGGCACCACAAATCATTTCAAAGAAATGAGAAAAAAATAAATGAGAACAAATACCTGAGAAATGCCATCCAACATTGAAAAACACTAGTTTGTCGACAATGCTGCATGCAGGCATGCCTAATGCACTATTTGCCACCCTTCAAACATATCACGGCCATCCATGCATAGATCATAGCAATGGCATGGAGGGCTCCAAACAATGCAATGTACACCGCATGCAACACCATCCACAAAATAGAATTTTCCCCAAACTTGGAACCTCGTCGAAATAGAGGGGTGAAATTGCTAATCTACTTGCAGTTTTTCTAGTTTGTACTCATTGGTCAGACTAACAGACCATGATTGCTTGCTACACCATGTTCGCTCTCTAGAGAAAATGTGTCTACTAATTTTGGTGTCAAGTTTCACATTCAGTCCACAATGACTTGAAAAGTTTCTGAAAGACAGATTTGTCACTAAGATATATGAGCACTCCTGGTCAAATTCACATGTTTTGAGTTTTTTTTTATAAAAAAAGTCAAATGTTGCTGCTGCAAGTTAAGAAAAATGTTTTACGTTTACTTATTTATATTGGATAAGTTACTATACAGTTTTTGAGACAATATGTGGTCCAGACTATGGAAGTTATTGTAGTTCCTTTTGGAGCGTAGATTAGCAAAATATGAAGGTTGCATGGAGATTAGTAGTGCATTATACAGATATTCCCCTTTTCTGGGCTTTAATCTGTTTCCCTTTCCATTTAAACTATAACTAAGATATCATTGATAACCAGTTATCTCCCTTTGGCAAGCTTTCCATATATTTAAGGTATTCATACATTTATGATTCAAACCAGTGTGCATGAGACCTAATCATAGAAAATATAAATTGGGAAAACACATTGTATATAAGATGAGATAAACACATCTAAAGTAATCAAACATATTAGTTGGTTCCACAGCAAAAGTTTCTTTCTAATGATCGAGCTATTGATTGTGGTCTTCGAGGATGAACTTAGTGGGTTGGCCTTCATGCAATAGTAAGGTTGCTCCATTGTGACTTGGATGTCACCGGTTTAAAACATGGAAATAGCTTCTCCGCTAACCCTGCAGTGGCAGGAGCCTCATGCAACAAGATGCTCTTTTCTAATGCATGAAGGAACTTAGCATAATCCAATACATGGTAGTTAAAAAGAAATAATTACTACATTGATTAACAAGGATGGCAACAATTAAAGAAATTCATGTTGCCAACTCTAAAACTTTTCTTCCAAATGATCCTCATTTATTGGTTCTTCACTTCATGGATATCCTATAACTTTCATTTGGAAAAGCCCCAATTGTTCAATCTTCAACCACCACGTTTTGGACATTCAACTATTTCATAGCAAGATTAGAAATGACAAAGGCATACATAACTTTCAATATCTATCTCATAACCTTTAGATCAAGTACATTCTCACTGCTACATAATTTTTTGAACTTGCATAAAATATTTTACCATTTCTTCCTTCCAGGCAATCACGTTAAGTACATCCATCATGATTTAACATATAACAGGTTTATAATTATTTGTGATTAATTTCTAACTATCACAGTTTCTTTATGGTCAACTTTCTCAGTTGATTCCTTATTGCTTACTGGTTCCTTTAGCTAGCTTAGAGTTAACATGATAGGATATGCTATGCTTGATAAAAATCTCAAAAAAGTGAATCTAAGTATAAAAGTCTTTGTGACCTTGACTCCACTAAATTTAGTCAGCAAATTAAACAATGATCCAATAGCTTGCAAGCATTTTAAAGATATAAGGACCTTGGTTGTAAAATGAGAAAGGTTAAGTAAAAGCAATGCAGTTTGCTATATGGTTAAATCGACATTTCAAACTTATGTTTGCTCCCTTATCCACATTTCCATGATTTCTTCTTGACATATCATGAAGGGCAAGATCAAGGCAAGTGCCATCCTTAGGTGGTACCTATGACTAAATCCTAAATATAGGAAAAGCCATCATCTATCCTATACTAGCAAATGAGGCTGTGAAGATTAAATTTTCAAAAGAGATGAATTTGGGTCTCTTGATGCTATGAAATCATTTTTCTATTTATTTCTAATATAACTTTTGCATTGCTTAATGCCTATAGGCTGTAAATTGGTCGAGTCAATACAAGGTGCAAACCAAACCAAAGGCAAGACTGAAATCCACAATCAGGTAATACATGATTCAACCGAATCAAAAATGGATAAGACCAAACAGTTCCAGTTAGGGTAGAAGTCAAGCTAGATGGCCCAAATGCATGAAAAACAAATTTGCAATCCTAATTGAAGTCAGTCAGAAGCTTAAAAAGAAAAGAAAAAAATTACAGGGTGAAGTAGACAAAAATGCATTCATCTACATAAACTTGAGTCTACTAGTTACCAACTAGCTTAGTTGGTAAAGTCATTGAGTGTTGGGTACTAATGACTTGGATTCAAAATCCCGTCCTTACCCCAATGTCGGCTAGGCTCTCTCACCCTAGTTCTCAAGAAAAGAAAAATATTGCCAATATATTATATATGATAGCAAGCCAAGTAACTATTTAATCTCTAATTACATGAAAACATGCAAAACCTACTAATGCACCTTAGAGTGCCCATATGCAAATGTGAAACACATGCAAATGTAAGAAAAAAAAAGACGATTTTCTTCATCATTTGAACCACCATCTCTTATGGACTATGGCATTTCCATACCACATGCAGTCAATTCAAGGTTTATGTTTCTATCGATCTAGAATGCCTCAAACATGCAAAATGTGAAATACATGTAAAATATTCCCAACATGTTATACATGAAAACATATACCTTGAAATACATGTAAATGTAAGAAAAAGGATGATTTTCTTCATCATTTGAGTAATCATCTCTTATGAACTATAACATTTCCACACCACACCCAATAAATTCAAGGCTTAGGCCTCATCTGGGATTGCTTTTGAAGGGGCCAAAAGCACTTTATGGAGCCCAAAAACTACTTTTGGGCAATAGGTGTTTGGTAAAAAATCTAAAACAACTTTCTGGTCGTCCTAGAAGCTGAAAAATCACTACTTCATAAAAGCTCCAATTGGGAGCTTCCCCTCAAAAACACTTTCCAAAGTCTGTCAGAAAATTATTTACATGACTAAAATACCCCTAGATTTTATACTCTATTATATTGATATAAAATAATATTATAATATAATACTATTATAATATTATACTAAGATAATAATATTGCATTCATATAGTATAACAATATTATATTGTCTAATAATAAAATAATCCATAATAATTATTAGTGTAATACTTTATATCATAATAATTTATTACAATTATTATCTAATAATAAATACATTATATTATATTGTTTGTTTTGTTTTGTTTTATAAAATGTTAGATTATATTATAATATTTGATATTATATTATATTATATTATACTAATATTATGACAATACTACATTACTATCATTATTATATCATAATAATCATATTTAATAGTATAACATTATTATATTTCTATAATTTTATACTATTCAAAATAAGTAATTTGTAAATTAAGAGTACTTTATAATAATAATTCTTGATAATACAAAGAGTTAAACAATTGAAAACACCATGTAATATCCTTTATTGTCATTTTCTTATACTAAAAGCACTTTCTTAATTAGGTTACCAAGCAGATGTTAAAGCTCCACGATAATTTAAATATATAGTTACTAAACAAGAAACAGCTTTTTCTTAAAAACTCTATAATATATTATATTATTTTGTTTATTTTATTTATTTTATGATATCTTACATTTATATTATACCAATATTAACATAATACTAATTTATTATCATTATTATATCATAATAATCATATTTAATAGTATAACATTAGGGTTTTTTGTACACATATCCTTCTAATTTGTATGAATACCCTCTTAAAATTGATATTTGCATGTATACCCTTATAAAATACTTGTTTTGCGTGTATATTCTTTATTTTTTTTCTTGCATATGTGCCCATACCATTTAACACCGTAAAAAAATTAGCGATTTAAAATTAAAAATGGCTGAAATATCCTTAATGGGTAGATATGCAAAAACAAATATTTATAAGGATATATATGCAAATAATACTTTGCGAGAGTATTCAAGCAATTTTACATATTTAGGAGGGTTTACATGCAAAAAAAATCTGTATTTGTCTAGTGCATGCTCCTCAATATTTTTCATAAAATATTGCTTAAGAAAAAAATTGATTCGATAATTAGATAACAAAAAGAGTTATGAAAGTTCTTTCACTAATTATGAGATTATTTTACTAAATTCTTCTTCATTTATAACAGCCTCTATATCTTATTTCATCGAAACATAGCTTATAATATTTATTGTTATAGATGCTTATCTAAGGGCATGTATTAGAATATAGAAAAAAATTAGAATCTCTTAACGCTAAATTGCAATGGTCAAGCTTTCTTGCTCTGCTACACTCATGAGTGGAAGAATAACGTCAATCATCCCCAAGCAAAATCATTGAAGGACTTCGAACCCTTCAAACTTATTAATAACCTCCATGGCCATGTGGTAGAAGACCATCCTTTATATTGTGTACCTTAAGCCACTTTTTTTGGAGCTTCAATTTTCTAAAAGAAGAAAAAATCTAATGTATGGGGCCCATCTTGTCATGGTAATTTTAAATCAGCCATCAGCCTATACATGAGAAATTTTCTAATTCTAAAAGATAAACATTGCAAATCTTATACACTAAAAGATAAATATTGCAAATCTCTCACAATACTTTTCTTTAAATAATTCATAAAGCTAAAAGCAGGACCTAACCATCTTCATATAAAAAAGGATATAATGAATGGTTGTCTAGGGTGGAGAAGCGAGTCAAAAGAATGGTTTTGATTCTGGATGGAGAAGTGAAAGAGATGATTGAGAGAGATTGAAAATTTTCTTAAAGAAGATAGAGATATTAGTTTCTAGTGAGACCTATTAACCTATTACCCAATTCAGAAATAAAAAGATATTTTTTATAATTTTAATTAATTTTAATTCAAATAAATATGATTTTGGCTAATCACATTAGCTAAATCGCTATGTCAAAGATATTCAAACAAAAATAAGATTTTGTGAGGACATACACATAAATATCAATTTGGAGGGCATGAATACCCTCCAAAATTGCTATTTGCATGTATACCCTTATAAACTTTTTTTGCATATTTACCTGCTAAAGGTATTTTTGTCATTTCAATTTTAAACCACTAACTTCTTAATGACGTTAGATGGCATGGATAGATACGCAAAAAAAAGAGTATATATACAAAACAAGTGTTTGATGAGTATATATATACAAATATCAATTTTAGAAAAGTATTCACGCAAATTCTAATATTTAGGAGGAAATGTACGCAAAAAAACTCATAACATTATTATTATAATATTATATTACAATATTATACTATTATATCACAATATTATACTATTCCATATAAATAATTTATAAATTAAGAATACTTTTTATAATAATAGTTCTTGATAGTACAAAGAGTTAAAAAATTTAAAGCACTATGCAATATCCTTTATTGTCATTTACTCATACTAAAAACACTTCCTTAGTTGGGTTACCAAACATATGTTAAAGTCCCACAACACTTTAAAAATATAATTAGCAAACAGTAAACAATTTTTTATTGAAAGCGCTACTTCCAAAAACTCTACTGCATTCCTTATTTTTCTATCAATCCAAAATACCTAAGATACCGATAAAACAATTTTAAGTCCATTACTCCTACAAAGAAGTCATTGGACCTGGATAATTCAAACTAAATAAATTAAAAATTTCTAATCCAAGATCAAAAGCTAAAGCTTAAATTACCCCTTTCAAATCTTATCAAGTTTGACACCTGTCATGTACAATATCAAGATAAATCATATTACATATAAATGCATATAAACATATTCGATAAGATACCTAAACAATGTTTGATTTGAGTGTTAGAGATTAAGATTAATATGCTATGTAGTTGGTGTGCTCTAAGTGAGTTGTGCTTAAGGCCACAACAAAACTAAAAGTTAAAATAGACCCTATTAAAGAACAAATTACCTAAAAGCTTGGTATGTATCAAGATTGCAAGTGTCCTTGTCATAAACTCGGATCAACTAGAGGAAGAAAAGAAAAAGGCCATGTCTAAACATGATATGATGAGCCTAGTTTCAGTTTAGGCTTGGGTTAGGCCTGGTCTTGGTGGTTTCAACCTCAAGATTTAGTCAGGCTAACCTTAGCCTAAGTTGAAGCAAACAAACTGAGACCCATAATTATAGAAGCAAGGCAAGGGGGCTTCAAGATTATGATGAAAGATTAATTAGAAAAATGTCGTAAGTGTGACATGAAAAATTATTATTAGAACAAAACAACCTAAAGGCACTCCCATGATGGAATAAGTTAATTTAAAAGCACAGCTTATATCTACAAATATTCTAACCATGGTTTGCAGTACCGACTCATACCGACTAGTTACCATACCGTATAGGTAGAGTACCAAGGTTCGGTTCTGTATATGTCGAACTGATCTAAACCAATTCGAACTGAGTGGAACCGCCTTGTACTGCCCGGTATCATCATGTGTATCGTACTCTACCGACCTATAGCGCCTGGTTTCTGTTGGTACCATGATAAAAAGTGTGAAAAAGAGATTAGGAGTTATCTCAGTATGAGTGTATAGCATACCTTACCATACCGAACGTACCAGAACCAATAACATACCAATATGATACCTAGTACTAATTACGGACCTTAATTCCAGCATATAAGTGGTAAAGGAAAAAGGAAGTCAAAGAAAATGCAAATTCCATCAAATTAATAAATAAAAATAGCCCAATTTTGACCTTAGATTTTTTCAAAGGATTACACATCAGGAAGATTCAAGATATCAAACCTCATGGTCTTATTTCACATTATGGATTATATATGAATGAGTAAATAAGAGGGTACAAGTAATCATATGCAATAAGAATCTAAACATGCTTGACATGTTGTTTGTAGTATCAACATTATAATAACCAAACAATAAATATTTTAACTTAAATCCATTAACATCACTGATGAACCCTTAAATTGATTGAATAGCTACTTATAAAAACTAGTAATGCCACAATATAAGAAACTATGTCTTTTGTGTTTTATCATACGTGTCTAATAAAAAACATAAATCCTTATTTCCAACATTCATCGTACACTAGAATTATGCATAATTAAAATCCACTTTGGAATGAAAATTTTACATACTAGCAATATTATTGATTTTCTAGTAATTTGATGAGCAACTATTATCCAATACAAGAATGGAACTAGATTAGGATGAGATTTTAAAAGAAGGGAAAAGGAAAAAAAATACTATGCTGCCACTTGGCTGCCAGATGCCACTGCAAACAAAAGAAAAAAATATCATGTTTGCATGAGTTTCCTATTTTTTGGGGGATGTTCTTGCAAGACAGGAAGGAGATTGAAAGATTTCGCATTCTTCTCTCCTTAACTATGAGGTCTCTTTATGAAAGGCATCGGGATTACTTGAAAGATTAAAATAGAAAGACAATCCACAAATAACGAATTATAATCCGTAGCCACACAACCTACATCAAGAAAAGGCATCAAGCTCTAATTTATTTCGCATTATAATAGCAGATAGATTGAGACAAGAAAACCATTAAGATTTCTTAGAAAACATAGAGGAAAGCAAATCCCAGATTACAAACTACAACACACACTCATGCCCTTTTTTCCTTGTTAGGGAGTCCAACTACAACTCAGTAGAGTCCTGTACATGCATTTTTCCCCCTTTTTTAAGCTGGTGGGGCAGTGCAAGGAGAGGAAGGGGGCAAGGGTTACTCCTTTTCTCTCTCCTGTATCACATGGTGGGGCCTGGAAAAATTAACATGGTGGAACTAAAAAGAGGTGGGAGACTTTCAAAGTTTTCTATTGAGGTGAGGCTGGCAGCATGATGCTGGCTTCAAACCTTTTCCATCTATATTAGTGGAAGTAGATTTCCAATGATAATAGTAGATAGATTTTATAAGGATTAGATTTCTCCACATAATGATCCAAGTTAGTCAGCAAAAACATGCATAATCATTATGAATTCAGACGACAAATCTGTTATTATGTTTAAACATGCAAGTTGTTTAATATAAAGCCTAAAGACAACCATAAAATGGGGTTCAATATGTAAAATGGCAGGCAACAAAGCAATTATAAGCACATGTGCAATGTTAAATTTAAATGCCGTACTTCTTGTGCATGAAGAAGACAACATAGCATTACGTCATACTTAATCTGTAAAGGGTGGCAGGGGGCGAGGGAACTAACCTACGAACAAAATACAGTAACCAAATCAATGGTATAAGCCTAGCAATATTGCCAGAAGGACATCAATTCAATGCCACAAACATATCTACCAGATAAATTGCAATTGAGACAAATATCAAACACAAAAAACCTAGTTTGACAAGTTATTACCATATTTGCATCTAAAGTGCAATCTGCAAGAGGTGCACAAACGATAATCGCATACAAGCATCTATTCTCATAACTCATATCAAAGAAAAGACCTAGCAATAGAACACTATAAAAGAAGAAACAAGATAGAGTAAAATTAAGGCGAGCACCTCCACATGTTTTGACGACTCAATGCTTCTAAGTTCAAGCTGCTGAGGTGACAAAGGAAGCTTCTTTTCCCCCCTGATCTTGGGGCGAACATCAAGCAGAAACCTCTTATCAAACTCAACTACCGGAACCCGCGCCCCAAGACCCCGCTCAATCTCATCCCCAAGCCTCACTTCCGGCACGAACCTCCCGACCATTGGGTCACAAAACCTCTCTGGATGCACCCGTCTCATCACCATCAGCCGCTCGATCTCCATCTCCCTTCTCACCTCCTCCTCAAGAACCCTCCTTTGGGCCATTTCCCTCATGATCTCCTCCCGGATCCGCTCCTTCTGGATCAACCGCTGCAGCGACTCCACGGCCGTCATCGGCTGCACCACGTCTCCTCTGATTCCAGCAAAATCCGCTGCGAACCCAACACAAAGATCACGAATCCTGCCAATGACTCGCAATAGAGAAACAAGTTCAACAAAAGCTGGAAAAAAGCGATATTTTTTTACCTCGCCATGCTTGTTCCGCGAAGTAACCGGCGGCAGTGGAGGAGGAGGAGGAGAAGGAACAGGGGGTCGGGGGGAGGAACGAGGGATGCCTCTCCTCCCCGGCTCGGAACCGGAACTCCATGGAAGCCAAGAGCTAAAAGAGCTATGGATGGTAAGATTTAGGGCTGGGATTAGGGTTTTAAAGAGAAGGAGGAGATTGGGGTTTGGGATTTTGAAGGAGGAATTGGGAATCGGAGAATAGAAATAGATAGGCGTAAATTTAAGGAAAAAGCGTCCAGCGCTTAAAAGAGCAAGTGTTCGTGTGGAGACTGGAGACACAGAAAAGCGCGGAAGATTAATGAGCCTGAGGGTATCTTAGTCATTTCATAGTGGAAGTTGGAAGTTTTAAAACTTTGGAGCACCGGCTGTGGCCGGTCTGGAGTGGACGTGAACCGTGTCCATTGTTGGTACGGTTTGCGAGCAACCAAAAACAGTAATTTGATTGCACCTAGCCGTTCCCATGTCTTTTTCTTTTTTAAAATTTTCTTTGTTTTGAGCTAACTGTTGGACCGAAGGAACCGAGCTTAGTGTACTTCCTTTATAAAAAAAAAAAATAGAATTTTTGAATTGTTTAGTGAAGGAGTTCAAGAAGGAAAAATTTTGAAGATAGTGCAGTTGGGAGTGATTCACCACAAATAGCGAAGGATGAAATGCCCCATGCTTGTTCAATTCATTTCTTTCTCCCTTTGATATTGTGTTTAATTCAAGGTGCCAATTATAGCAGTATTACCATGTTTGAGCAAATGCACATTTCCTGTCATTATTGCTATCCAATGGCATGGCATTGTGTGAGTTGCACCATGCAAATTACAATATCTCCATCATCAAATGAATAAGGTATTTAATGATGCATCCACCAAAGAATAGATATAGATATATGTACAACTTTTCGTTGCAACAATCAGAGGCACCTTTATGTGAAACCTAGAGATTGAAAAAACAATCAAGGTATTAATCTCGATAGATGCGAGGGTAACATCTACTTCATTTTCTATATATTGGCTAGCATTACCTTATTCCTGAGAATGAGATCCCTAAATTGGAAAAATAAAGTATGATCGGAAAAATTGCCTGCCTCTTGTGTTTTTTTTAAAAGTTTTCTTTTGTGATAATTTTTTAGGTGTTTTAATCAATCCATTTTGATATAATTCTTTCTGAATTTCTGTATTATTTTTAGAATATTAGATATTTTAACAAATTCTCACAAGCATGTTTAGGAAAACTCTTCCTAAACTTCATTAATTCATCAAGGATATCAATATAAAAAAGAATTACATGGGTTTGTTGTTTGTATCTTTGAAGAACATGATTGATCTAACAAACTTGATTCTGAATTCATGATATTGTGACGCCATGTTTCTATTCACTAAAATTGTCATTGCCTATTTTCTTTTTAATTGAAGCTATTTGATGAAAACTTAGCTTATGTGAGATGAATCTGAATATTGTATATCATTATTTGTTTATAAGGAGTGCTGGTTCTTAAGAAAAGTGCAAAAAAGAAAGAAGTTTCAAGTATTATATATATATATATCCGATAGTTGAGCTGGTGATTCGCAACCTGGTCATTTTTTTGGGTTGATCAATGGTCTAGTTTTTAAAATATAGCTATAATGAGGCCCTAAAATGGAAGAAATTATATTTCATACCATGTGCACTATATGGTAGTGCAATATGCCGATCACAGACGCTCATTCCTATGGGCCTTATTTATCAAATGCTCATCTTGGTGAATAACCTAAAGGAACGAGCGCCTATGATTGGTGTGGTGTGCCGCCATACGGTATAGGATATAATTTCTGAAAGAATGGATACACTTGCATGTGCATTGAAATCAATTCTGGTAGTTAAAAGGAAAGCCACCATCCAATGGGATACTATGATCTATCACAGGATTTAGTCAAAGCAATCCATTGGACCCTTTCCGCCATGAATGCATCTTTACTCTCCCTTTCACCTTCAGAAGCATGTTTTGATTTAGAAAAAAAAAAGTTATTAACTAATATATCTTCAAATGCACGTTTTACCTTTAAAGAATATGGGCTTTCTAATAAGAAGAGACCATCATTTGCTATTTGGCCATGACTATATTTTTTTCATCAAAAAGAAATGCAAATTTCTAGTTCTCTTTACTCTTGTAGGAACCCTTGCATGCTTGAAAAGATTATAAAATTTTCCCATTTTAACTTCAACTCTGCAGAGCATAAATTCCGATATAATACTACGAAGCGTACCCTTACCCCACTCCCTCAAGCCTCAAATATTTAAAAAACAAAAAACGATGGATTTTTCAGAAATAGGAAAACATATAAATAAAAAAAAAGTTGCAGAACTTCAAACAGTGTTTATAAGCATAGTGCAGCAAGGATAATAATCATCATTTCCATGCTTTAAAACACCAAACAACATTGATATAATTAAGGAGCCATTTAAAAGGATTGTTCGGTTGCAAAAGAATTGTGTGGAAAGCTTGTTTTCCTTAGAAAAGCTAACAACTTAAAAAGTTCAATACTATATTTGAAAAGATTCCTTCTATAAAAGGTCTATGTTTTTTCTTTTTAGAAGATACCCTTGCGACCAAATATTTTGGTATCTAGCATGATGTGCATTGCACGTGAAGAAAAAAAAATGAAGTATATGGGACCAAGTTTCTTGCTTTCCTTTCTGCCCTTCCGTATCACCTGTTCTTGTTTGCTTTCAGTTTTGACTACCAAGTTTATGTAAAACTTTAAATAAAAGTTTTGCTAAAATACTCTCATCGGTTGGCTTTCAGAGAACTGATTTTCGCAAGTTCAGCAGGTCATGAAAGCTCAAATAACAAGTTTACAAAACACATTTAAACAAACCCCTCCTCAACTTTCATAAAACTACAGAAAACCTTACAAAGAACCAAACAGCCCTCTTAACTTTTCCTCCCTTACCTGGGGTCCCACGACGGGGGTTTCCCAAACATGGACAGTCATGCCTGCTTTTCCATTACAGTGCAGAAGATTTTATTTATCCAGAAGCATGGTTGAACATTTGCTAGAACGAAAAGTTCAACAACTTGATAAGAGTCTCAGTGCCCGCAGCATTTTTTGGTGGAGCAAATGATACCCATCAACTTATTGCATTGTTGTCTGAAGCCTAAACCTAACCTCCATGGCCAACCCTTTAGCTGTCTTAGTAGATTAGCCGAGTCCTCTTAAAACAAAAAGAAAATTTGCCACGATTTGGCGCACACCAAGTTTCCCCCCAAGAATGCACTCTTCACTGACTACCAGAGTAAGCCGAATGCTGAATGACAACAGAAATGGATGCATCATGGAATTTCATACAGCAATAAATTTTGTCATTGTAGAGTAGATGACAGGTTTAGCCAATCTGTTCTGAAAGACACACTTAACAAAAAGAACAAACCTTATAAGCAATCCAAGAAGTAAGTCAATGATTACATATATGTACATTTTTATCATAATCGCCCCGTGCTCAAGCACTTCTATTCTGCTCAAGGGGTGTCCCTTCAAGACCGTTTTACTAAATCACGATGATTACTTGCATTCTATTTCTACCGATGCCTAACCCACATAAATGTCCACCTGATATGGAACAAGATGCTGATAACCTGACAGTGGTAAATTAGGCCCAGCAAGAAAATTTAGAATTTGGGTTGGCAACTTAGTTGACCTGTCTCAGGCTCAGTGAGTGTCGATTGCCCAGAGCTGACACCACTCTGTGTTGATTTCTCAGAGCTGGCACCATTGGAGTTGTTTGGCTTTTTAAACTGCACCAGAATCATGGTCATGTTATCGCATCCTTCTCCACCAGCCGTTGATGGTGCCAAACACCTGTCAAGTACTTTCTCACACACTGCAGAGAGACAGCTTTCCTGCGGTTGACATTTTTTGTGAGAAAGGGAAAAGACCTAATCGTAGAACACATGTTCTTGGTGCATGCTGCTGCAAAAGCCAAACTAAGAATATGGAGTCCATTTAGTTGACCTCATCTATGATGAATCAAAAGCCAAAAATCACAATATGACAATGATGCTTGGGCAAGAATTTGCGACAAAAACCTCACCAAATATGACTGCAATATCAAGGCAAATCAGGAAGCAAGCCATGAGATTTGGAGCTCATGGCTTATGTTGCGGCACAATAGGGATCCACAGATTCATACTAGCAGAAATATTGTTGTTTCCTACCTCTTAAAATCCATAGCCTATACAAGATTTCTTCAGTCTCAGAAAAGAATTTTCTACTTACCGTGTTAATATGTTCATGGATGAAATCCACCAGTTGCTGGCTTGACATGCAATCCCTAGTAACAAAAAATATAGAGACTATGTCACCAAACACATAACTTAGTCAAAAATTAACATGAATTCACAATTTACATCTATATACTTAAATTTCAATAATAAAAGATCCGGACACACTCAAAAAACATAGAATTATTTATATAATAGTTTATATCTCCAACTTCCATCATGAAGGGATGAAGGCTAAAGATAAATAGAACAAATAAAAAAAAGCACTTTGTGCACTTCATAATTTGTTAATTTAAGATCAATCATGTGTTCCAGCTTGCCACAACCCAACCAATATCAACCCAGTCATGTTCTCTTTGAAACAGGAAAAAAAAAAAGCAAATAAAAACTATTACTTCTTATATGTAAAAAAAATCAATCAATAATACTTAAAAAGGCCATAACTGCCACCTTTAACATGTTGGGGTAATGCAAGGAAGGCCCTGTTTGCCATATGATACATTTTCCTCTGGTTTATTAAAATATTATGGCATCCACTTCCTAATACTATCAACTTTTTTATTTATGCATTTTCAGCATGGCTTTAGTTAAGAATCTTCTCAGATACCAAATAATGGCACTGCCACTGCATCTGCATTTGCTATCTAGCATGTTCTCATCTACTCCCGATCCTCTAAACAGTCTGCAATTTCCATATTTATCAAGCATTGAAACAGTTAAGCACGTTTTTTGAAAGACCAAATCAGGCAGACAAAGGTCACAGTCATTGATCAGTCAATATTTTAGTAATCTCATTCTTCTTGGGAGTGAAGTACATTGTAATTAGAAGTTTTTTGGGTCTATAATTATTTAGTTTTCATGTTATTCATTATTATCTATTGATAATAGAAAAAGGTTTAGCCCATACTTAGCATATATTGTGAAGATGTTGCAACTGTATCAGGAGATTTGCAGACATTGCTTATTTGGAAAAAGGAATTCACATCATAATTGATGGCTTCGAGACATTTCATAATGCTAAGATTTTTGTTATCTTCTATCTGTTACACAAAATAAAGGAGACATAGAAGGCATATTTAATGGAAACAGAAATAGGTGGATGAAGTGAGCATATGATTATGGGTCTCACTTGATCTGAAGCATGCCATGACAATTTGAGAAAAAATCATAAAGAAAACAAAGGCAAGCTACATTATATGGTTCTGAGTGTTGGGAATAAAAATTTGTGCAAACCAACACAACCATGTGGTACAATGAAAATGTCGAGACAGCTGTGCAAATATGTGCCCCTTGAACTCCAGTTTACAGGATAAGTCGTTAGGAAAAGTTGCTATTTTATCAAGTCCAGAAAAGTGAATTGTGTGCGTATGATTCCTATGGTTTCGTTACCTTTTCCAACAGAGAAAGGAAGTACAATGTTTGTATACGAGTTACATGTCTAGAACATTCACTAGAAAACATTGCAAACATCCAGATTTCAGTCACATTTATAATAAGGATTAAATAGAAGCCATAGCCATACCAAATGCCATCGCATGCTAGAACAATAAAGTCGTCATCATCACAAAGCTCCACCTATTACAAAGCCAAAATCATATGCGTTCAAGAACACACAAACTGAAATGACATGACAGAAGAAACAGGTATTAAATTAACACAACTATTCAAGACCACAGATGACGATAAAGCATAGAAATAGTACTTACAATGTTTATGTCAGGGTTGGCAGTCACAATTTGCTTTTCAGCAGGCAAAAACTTGTTCTGCTTGAATTCCATATCTCCTGCAAGAAGAGCAGCTTATAAGACATGCAAATATTTGAGACAAAAAACATCCTTACATATTGTTTGTGCAGCATTATAAAGTACCAATTGCTCTTGCAAGGTTCAAACTTCCATTGACTCGTCCTGCATGGATAAATCCCCCTGCTTTTATTATCCTTTCTCTCTCAGCCTCGAGTTCTGGCTTGTGATCCCTTGACAAATTATATGCCTGTAACGAGAAAAACAAAAGAAAGTGCATCCTACTTCACATCCACAGTGGGTGGCTAGTAGAGCTGCAAGCACCATAAGCTCGAAGCATCTGCAGTAGGATTAATCTGAGTACATACCTGACCCTTCCTTGAGATTACACAACGTGAATCACCAGCATTTCCTATTACAAGTTGGTTATTTCTTATGACTGCCACGCAAGCAGTGCTTCCAGATGTTGGTCCAGAGAAATCAGAATGCGGACCCTGGATATAAAATTTCATGTTGTCACATATCTCGGGAGTATCAGGAATGATTCAACGAATTAAAATGCAAACAAAATGTCAAAAAAAAGTGGACTTATATGAAAACCATTTGTTGTCTAAGTTAAAAGTGGAACAGCAGATGTTAGAGGCAGGCTTTTGTACAGCATGATGATGTGTTGTGACTACCTAAAACCCACCATGTACAAAGTGTAGCCAATACCACCTTCACTCCCTCTTTTAAGAGAAAATAGATCTACAAAAAGTGTAGTTAAGGTTCCTATTTGAGTACTTACTATGATGATTAGATTTGAGATTATAAAAGAAAGAAAACAAGTTAAAATTCCTAGCTGTCCACTCTATGCTCTTTATGCTGAGGTCATGTCATAATGATCCATGCAGCTCTATTTAGAGGTCAAGCTTCATATGTTGTACCAGATTTCATAAAAAAAGCAAATGTTATAGCAGATGACTTAATACTGATAGGCATAGTGAGCAAAAATGGCTACCTAAAAGAATTTCCATAGCCAAAAATATCCGTCAGCTATATTCACAATTTCACATACATGATAGACTGATTATAACGACCCAATGCCCCCATCCTGCCATGTTCAGGGATTCCTGCTCAATAATGTACAAGTAGTAGCTGAAATCCTACCACCAGCAGTGAATATGATATTATTTATGTACAGATACTCAAGAAGATTCTAAAATGTTTTCTGGAGTGCACTCTAGAGGCACTTCAGGAAAGTTCGTTCCACACGACTTTAATAGACATCAACAGGTCATCAAGGAGTGGAAATTACTTAAGCAGGTTACTCATCTAGGGCAGGTTCGTTAGCTACATCTTTTACGCAAATGATTGAACCAATAACTTGCATATATATGACTTGCAACATATGGATGCCACTTCTCAATATACCCTACTAATATACCCTTCCATTGGTATGTCTTCAGAAAATATTAAATAAGCTTAAGATCGATGAACTGCTGAAGTATCCTACCTCCTCCAAAGCCCAGTCATCTTGTTGATCATTTGAATCACCACCTCTTGGAGACCAAATAAAGCCTTCTATCATTCCAGTGAACTTGTTTATCTTGTCCCCCAACACAGCAAGTTCTCTCCACCCTCTCTGTCCCCTCATCATTTCATCCATTCTGAAACCAAAAACAAAGAAAAAGAAAAAAAAAAAGATATTCGATATGTATTTAGTTTCAAACTAACAACCAAGCACCCCATGCAAATGTAAAAAAGGGAGAGACCATTTATATCGCACATAAGGAAAAAAACTGAACATGAAACAGTAAGAAAATAAAATACCTGAAGAAAGCTTTCTGAACAGAAGTACCTACATCTCCAGCTGCATAGGCTTCATTCTTGACTACTTGTGTGTGGAGGTATTTCGCACAGAATTTAGCAACAACTTTTCCTGAAACAACAAAGTATTACTCCAACTCTGACACTACATAATGTGTTTTGGTCAAAAGAAAGTTGTAAGAAGATATATTTCAGAGCATAGTTTTGTACATAGACATTTCATATCTTGATTTATGTCACATAGTAGGATGAAAGCACTCTAAAGTGAATATTAACTTTTTTCCTAATGCAGATAATAAGCTAATCAAGATTATAACGAAACACTGCCTGTTTTGAAATCTCAAAATTTTGAGCAAAACATATAAGATCACATCATCTCATGTGAGTTAAAAAATGCAATTCCAAGCGCTTGGATGAGATAAAGATGTATACTTTCACAGAGACAGACTTGCAAAATGGAAATTATTGTATTTACAGTAACACTTTAAGATATTGAGGCATTGATGTTGCTGTGATATATCTATACCATTTTACCCATCCCATTTCAAACAGAGGCATGTCAACTCAAGAACTTTGTAATAATTCAAACATTCGTGCTTTTGATGGTTATGGTTGGTGGAATAAATAGCTGACCCCGTATAACTGGGACAAGGTTTAAGGTCATGGTTACAGAGATTCATACTCTTAGCAGCTCACAACATGCAAAGTCATAAGTGTTAGGAACAAGATTTTAAATCCTGAAATTAAACCCCACACTATTTTTCCATCAAAACAGTGCAGTATCGGAAAAGCACCGATACCAATGGTACATAGCGAAACTAATATATCCCAAAATATTGAAAAAACATTGGTACCAACCAATACAGCCAGCACAATACTGCCCAGTATGGTTGGCACGGTACCACTGCTATGCACCGATATGGACAGGTACAGTCACTTCAGCTAGTATATAATGATGCTATTTCGGTGTTCCGGCACCTATTATGGTGCTGGTTTCCTGCAGAAATGGTACGGCACAGGTCTTAATGTCCTGTTTTGGTGGTTTTTGAAACCAACGGTCAGGAAGAATATATAGACAGCCAACATTTTAACCCTTAAAATATTTCCCAAAGAGAGAGGTGCACATGACCAAATGCCTATCAAGCTTCATATGAAGAGCATAGCCAAAATATTCAGTGCCGGCTTATCAAACATTTGCAAGATAATATTTCAAGTTTTAAAGTAATTATCATATAATTAAGTTGTGGCAATATAAATAGTTGAGGAGATGTATTTTCTAAAGATGCTAACAAGAATATGGAAATAATATATTTGATCCCAAAAAATGGCGACAAGAGAAATTTAATCTAACTATCCATTGAAATTTAACTTTATTTAGTTGTTTCATAATTTTATGTCATCAACTAAGTCCTTCAATCAAAATCCTACTCTTCTCGAATCTTACTTTTTGCGTTAGAGAATCTGAATCCTGTGGTTTCTTCATATCCTAAAATATCCTACAATTTACTAAGATGTACATCATCTGCTTAGTATAGCACTGAACACATGCTACCACTTAGCACTAAATCAACACCTCATGAAAATGCTGTGCTTCAAATTAACCATTACAACCCAAAAGCTCGGCAACATGCTATACAAGCTAGTTCCTAAATTCTTATCTCTACACATTCATGGAAAAAAAATCAAGAGCTAGGAATATACAGCCCTAACCATCAAAAGGCTTAATAAGTAAAACGCTTAGTGCAAGTGCACAGTTTCTGACTTGTTTTATAAGCATAATCCTGTGAACTAGACCATTTCCCTTGCCAATGAATTCAAGGAAATTAGCTATTATAACAGTTCATATTTTCAGTCAGCTCTTCAATCATGTGAGACATATCTAGAATTCACAAACTATTTACCCATCCAATAAAAATACAACATTACAACTAGTTCCACTTCTCATAGAACATTAACAAATGATAAAAGAGAGAACTAAACAATGTTAACAGTGTGTCTGACGAAGTGCACAATCTGCATAATGAAGCAACAATCACACAATGACTGCCGAAGGGAATTAATTTCGAAGTAGGAAAAAGATGATACACGGTAGAAGTTTCAAACAAATATTTAAGGTATTACATGTAATGTTTATGAATACAAGGAAATTGAACCTAAAACTTACCTCCATGTCCATCATAAACTCCAAAAAATGATGTGGAATCATCAAGATCTGGCAATGCAGCATGCTAAAGAATACCGTGCATTAGAATACATGATTGAGGAAGAATTTGCTAAACTAAATATGGCATATGCAATGCAAACAGCTTGCAGTACAACCTCATCAGAAAGTCATATTTAGATGGTAGCCCATCGAAACAAGTATGCAATTGCAAGCATTGTGCTAGGCATGGCAATAGAGCTTAATTATAAAATTTACAGGCGTAGAATGTGAAATTGATTACTAATACCACACAATCTAAGGTTCTTTATTCCGTTGACACAGTTACTAAAAAGTAATACAATCTTCAAAACTCTACCCACAACATATTTCAATTTCACTAATAGGGGCCCTTGATGAACAAGCGTCTAAGCATGAATGTGGTACATGGTTTGATTAGTAGTTACTGTACAGACAAGAGACAAGAGGCTCAACATCTGGTACATCAATGAGTATGGTATGTCACACAGTTAGGTATTTGCCTATCAAAATTATAGTTATTTATCAACTATTGTACTTTTACAAGTTGAGATAAACCTTTTGTAGACGTTCACCTATTTGAAATTATCACACACAGACATGTATGGCACAATGTCCTCACATCCTCCTTGGATCATCTCTGCGTAAACTAGTTAAGAGATCTTCTATAAAAAGTTCCAATATATTGAATGCCCTTCATATTAACTTGAAGCCAAGCGGTCTTCTAAGCTCTAGCTACATAATCCAAGTGGACGGTGCTCATTCAATATGATCTGTCTGACACTTGATTTGCTTTTGCGGCGCTTATGTAACCTAGATGAGGTCCCTCCCCCCTCTTATGTATTGCTGATTTTGAGTATTTCTGGTACAGCAGTGCTTATAAAGGTAGTGATAAGCACCATACACTTTAGTTGCTAAAATTACACAAGAGAGAGAGAGATACCAAGCAAGAATCCCAAGGTTTACACAAAACTAAAAAAGAGGACAACATGAACAAGGTGCTGCAAAGGAGCAGAAGGCATTCATGATGTAGGAGAGTAAATAAACAATGAAATATGTATTCAAATTGCTTTCACAAAATTATGCAAAATTCTACTGGATGCTACCAATATAGCCATGAATTTAGTATTGGGTATCTTGACTCTGGCAGATAGGCATATAGTTCAACTATGGAGATTGAGTTCAAGAATATATAAGCTGCTACTGTAACTGAAGAAGATTTTGGCCCACCATAATATCACCTTTTTCGTTTTGACAGAAGGCTACATTTTTTAATTTGGTCAATAACTGATAGCTAGAATCTGTTGTGCAGAGAGAGAGAGAGAGAGAAAGCAGTCTCTTCCTAATTGTTTTATAATTACTTCTTTTCAAATTCAAATTTTTATTTTACTTCACCATATCAGCCTTAATGTTGCAGTATGTGGTATTGACATGGAAATGTCATATAGGCGAGTCACAAAAATGATTTCTCAAAAAGATCTAAAGATAAATTTAGACCTCACTTAAATATCAATAGCAAGGTTCAGAGAGTTTGGTTACGACGTCATAATTGGATTATGCATGTTAAAAGTCAAGCTCTACGATTGCCTTTTGGCTTGCACATTTACATTATTTACAGGCATGGCGGATATCCAATCAAAAAAAAAAAAAAATCGAAAGAATATTTTGAAAAGTCAAAAAGTAAAACTGTTAAGGGTCATTAGGACCTCTATTGGACATCTTTTGACCCCAGTGTAAAAATGTATATATGACAAGAAACATATCCAGCATAAAATTTTTAAAAAATTGAACGATCCATCTATGTTTTGTTTAGAATATAACAGCCGGCTTTCCTGTCATCTTGTATACCTGGTTCATTCCGGTTGACTTTCTTCTACATAATGTTTTCTTGTCTACTTCTTTATAATTTACAATTTCATTTATATTTGATATCTATTAGTGCATCCTTCAATTGTACATTAGCTCTAATTCCCTTCATGCATCACAGGAAGCATGCTCTACTGAAAGAAAGGATGTTCAATATTTTTAATAGTCATTTGCTGTAAGGATTCAAACATATTCCTGAGTGCAATAGTTACTAGCTTTCAACTTGCTTCTACCATGGTTTCTTTTACAAGTATTTAGAAATTCCAGTACACACACTACATGGATTATTTACATAGTTTATCATGTATACTTGAGTTATCTTTGACAGCACAAACATCCTTGGCAGGTGTTCCAAATTTTGAGGATTGTCGAAATTCTTTTGATGCATATGATACCTGGTTTATATTCCAAAATGTTAATTTCGTCATAGTCATATAAATAAAAAAATTTAGTAATCCATTCTCCTTACTTATATTAGTAAACCCTAAAAGTAGGTTCCATGTAGCCTTTGGGGCCACAGAATTTTGTTGCTTGCCACAATATAACAATGTTCAATACTGACTAGCATATGTATGATATTTGATACTTGTCTGCATGAAGGAAGCAGAGGTGTGCATCATCAATATATTATCATCAATAACTATGTTACCCAGAAGACTCTTTTCTCTTCCAGCTCATTATAATAAATAAGTGCAAGAAGTGGTAACATCAAACTCGAGATCCTTATTTGCAATCAACACTGCTCATTAATATATTTTAAGCTCCCTACAACAATGAGATCATCAATCCATGAATATTACAACTTAAATTGCATGACCTTGCCGAGCACTTTATCACTCATCCCCCCCATACATGCCAAGGAAAGAAGACCTATCTAATATACTGAAGTGGATTTGATTCTCAGAAATGCAGGCCAATTAACTATGAAAAGAATTTTCATTTCTTCGGACTACTGAGCCATGGCCCTCTAATCCATTGGTTTCTCTTCAATATACGAAACCTTGTGAACTATGCAGCCAGTATCCCAAGTACAACAAATATAGCTTTCTGGTGTGCAATGTCAATCAATACTACAAAGTTGAGTTCATTAATATCACAGTTTTGGTAGCATGTGATTGACTACAAAGTTAGGTTCATCAACGTCACATTTTTGGTATCAATAAATGTAAATGAAAGCAGAAGAAGTTTTGAATAAAAACACTCACTGCATCTTCCATACTTGCACGCCATCCTTGCATGGATGAAAGACCAAATCTTAGCCTGCCATTCTCACCATCTTCAGAAAACTTCTCAGTTTTTGGAGTGCTAAGATATATTCCCATATTTAAGGCTGGCAATTAACATCAAAATCACTCAAAAACTAACAAAATACAACAAACAAACTAACAAAAAACAAGAGGAAAAAACAATGAAGAAGAAGGCAGCACACCTTGTATTTTTGCTAGACAGATAAAGCAGACTCTCTCAACACGTTTTTGCTTAGGTCAGTAAATGCTGTTACAAAGATGGGCTTAAGTTATTTAGGCAATTAACATCAAAATCACTCAAAAATATCGATGCAAACTATGAGAACTATGACGAATAATAGGCTGACAGCAATATAGAGGTCAAAGAAAAAGTTGTGGGACTTCTCATATCAAATCTGACTCTTCAACCTTCATGTTAGCATAACTTTAAGACATAATTATCCCTTTTCAGAAATCAATTTCTATAAAAGTGAAGGCAGAACCTGCCATCAAACTGTGACATTTGGAATCCACATGCAGTTTGGTTTGTTGTCACAGAAAGGTGCGACGTCCTCCATCAACAAAAAAAATGGTGCTTTTTCAATAGTATAAAGGACATGTTTATCCCATAAAAACATGCCAAAGGCTAGAAGGAATAAGAAAGCATCATGAAACAAAAACAACATTGGAGCAACAAATAATCATGTTTCAGGCCAACCTTACTCTGGCCATCACTAACCAGCTCCATCCAGAATAAGAAGAACAACAGTCTCCATTTCATCAACTGCACTTCAAAACTTTTTAGAAACATCACTTAAACATCTTGGATTTACCCATTTTGACGTAAAGCACTTTTAAGAAATGCAACAACAATATCAATCATACAAAATGGGAAAAATAAGGCTTTGTTGGAGTTAAGCATATAAAAGGATAAGCATATCTAATATGTAAGTAGCATATAGAAATAAAATCTATGAAAACACAACAAAGAAGGAAAGAAAGAGGATTCATTCATTTCAGTTTTTGGAGAAAACATGAGTGTTGGTATACACGTAATGGATTTTACAAATATACAAAGGGAAGAGAGGGGGTAAAGAAAGAAATCTGAAACCAGAACAAGAAAAGGCATACATTATACTCTTTGACACTATGTTGTACATGTACATATCAATTTAAATTTGATCATTATGCTTTCTGTTGACTGTGATCCAATACACATTAACATAAAAGCAAGATTGCAGAGCCATAGTACTTATATTCTTTGTCCAATAGATGATATATTCATATGATAATATCAGATTTTAATGATAATTAATCAACTTAGATAATGTTCGTCCATGTCCAACAAATAGAATAACCTTCCAGCGATAAGAAATTTTTCATTAACATAAAAGCAAGATTGCAGAGCCATAGTACTTATATTCTTTGTCCAATAGATGATATATTCATATGATAATATCAGATTTTAATGATAATTAATCAACTTAGATAATGTTCGTCCATGTCCAACAAATAGAATAACCTTCCAGCGATAAGAAATTTTTCATTGACTCTGTAGAATGCCGCTACACTGGTCTTCCCATAGATACCATGTAAAACACCTATAATAAATATATTTCATGCCACAACTGAATCCTAGTGCAGAATTGATACCACAGCTATCAACAACAGCAAACAGGTATTCAAGTGCATGAATGGATCTAGTTATTTTCAAAAAAATATCTGAAGGTTTCGAACCTTGATTTGTATTTCTTTTACTTGACAAGTATGACAATTAACCATGACGAGGTGAAACAAAGTGTCACGCAATAATTTAAACACCTAGAATTTAGCTTGAAAAAGTAACTGCCAGAAATTTAAGCATATGCATACCATTGTCTTCGATTTCTGGAATGCATAATCCACATATACTCCAGCCTACACCACATAGATACAATCATTAATGGATATTTGACAGGGAACAAGCCATCATTTGAGCAAAAACACAATGAAGGGAGTACAAATACTCTAACGACCATTGACCTTGCACAATCAACCCCCATATCAGATGCCATAAAAATACTGCATTTAACAATAGTCCCTAAATACACATCAACTAGACATGTTCATACAAATACTCTAATGACCATTAACCTTGCACAATCAACCCCCATATCAGATGCCATAAAAATACTGCATATAACAATAGTCCCTAAATACACATCAGCTAGGCATGTTCATGCAAAATATTATTTCAGCATATGTATGCCTGATGATTCACTAGACTTCTTTAAGCTGTCATCATAAGACATGACTAACATATGTCATCAGCATGAATCTGTCCAGATGGAGATTCAAGTGATTGTGTGATATGATAAAAGCATGTACTGGGAAAAGAAAAGGGACATCTAATATGAAAGCATGAGAAATGAACTACCAGATCACATTCATACAAAACTATCTCGATCATGCAGCTGTGTAGCATGCACTTATCAAACTAAATTGATGAATACTGTCTTCCTATTGATGCAGTGGCTGCGAGGTTTGGTGACCCAAACCCTGAAGGGAGCACTTGACAGCCGCGAACCTGAGAGTGCCACACCTCCATCATTTTTGATACCAGATTATCTAGAAAGCTCTTTACAAAGTTAAAGACGGCGAATCATCAAACCCCTCTTAACCCAAACCAGAAAAATTACCTGCAGCGCTATAACATATTGTCACATATTAATTACTATAACAAAAACAATCGAGTTGATGTCCTTGATTCAGAAGCTCAATCTAAGCCATAGGTTGGAGTTGATCACCACTTTATCCATAAAAGATGCACTTGATGACAAATATTGACCAGTCATCAATCACCAGAACATCTCCAATGATTTCCAAAGTAACTGTCCGGTACGAGGCATCTTAAGTTAGCAATCACATTAAGACAAATGTAGTTGTTTGCCACTTTATGGTGAATGCCAAGTTTGCAATAAGCTATTCCAATATCATACAGTGAGGGAAGTGGCGATCATGTTCTGGTAGTTGCCAGGCTTGATGGTCCAGAGAAACAGCCCAAACAAGAAGTTGGCAGCGCCAGCTAGCCTTTCCCACCATCCAACCCTAAATTGACAACAATTCTTTAAAGGGGCTCAAAGTGGGTAGTTCTACTAGCCTGCATGTATCATGTATAAACTACTTCTCATTATTGGGCAACGCAATGGCAAGTGGCAATCACTGCAAAGGACATCATGTGCAGAGACTAGTAAGACCTGAAAATTTTAATGCAATTTCCTTAAAGGCAAAGAGCAAACCAGTCTCTAAATCCAGGGGTCAATGAAGGCGGTCAGTCTGCGGGTACCTGCCTACACCCTCAATAGAGCGCTATCTTAAGGGCATTATCCAACACTATATCCAACTGGGCAACTCTTCTTTCTCTCAATAAGAACTTTGTATTCAATTCTATTCGATCTTCATAATTGAAGAGTTGAAGTCTACTAATTATTTAAATCCACGATCCCAATAACCAAAACCTAGATAATTTGCGATCTAGGAGAGTTCTTGCAACTGATACCTACTTAATCTTGTTACCTCGGACAGAAACCAGAGTACCAGGATCAAATTTCATACAGAGAAAAACCCTTTCAAGAACATCAATCTCTCCACAAATCAAGAAACGAGCAACAACTACTCCGATATCAATACTATAACATCAATACAACAGGGGGAAAGGAAGAAAAACGAACAAGAAAACACGAACGGAAATCCCAAGCATCGATCTGCTCGAAAATAAGAAATCCATGCCGAAAATTCCAAATTCCGACAAAGATATCACGGATCAACTAAACATCAGAAGACGGTAGAACCAGGGGATTCTGAAAACTCACGCGAGAGGTGCGATTGGACACGACGCGAGGCGGATTCTTCCGAGATTGAAACGAAGGGAAGCGGATGAGAGAGAGAGGAAGGGCGGGGGGTAGAAACGAAGAGAGCGTGGATTCGGATGGGACCGGCCCGGCGGCCTTTGCGATTCCGAAAAGATCTTAATCCCTGTTTTTATTTCACTTCCGGTTCGATGCCCTTATTTATTTGTTTAATTGATTAATAATTATTTTTATAGCAAAATATACTTAAGACTCCCTGTATTTTGTCAATCCTACATTTGGGTCCCCTCCACTTCTATTTTTTCAAAGCAGCCCCTCCTGCCATCTTTCAACAGACACCCTTGACGGTCATGCGTAAATGACCAAAATACCCTGTATAATTGTCTTATTTTCTTTCCTTCCTCTCTTTTTTTTTTTCAAAATTTTTAATTTATTTGTTCTTCTTACAGGGGGAGGACGCTCTCGGGCGTGTCTTTGATGGGATTTTGGGCGAGAAATGATAGGTTGGATGATGCTCTCAGCCTGTTTGAGGAAATGCCCGTGAAGACTGTGGTCACTTGAAATTGTGTCATATCTGGACTTCAAGCTGGGCTTTTGTCTATGTTCGATATTCTTGTCCCGAGGGCTGTCTGGACCTTTAGAGTGTCAGTTTCTTAGCATTTTTGCTGCTTTCCATTGATCAGATTGTTTACACTTAATAGAGCAAATTCGCAGGCTTGAAATCAAATTGACAATGGTTTCACTCCTTGGGGCTGGAAATGCTCTGCCAAGTGTGTATTCGTGGTGCTCTGGAATGCATGCAAAGAAGGTTGTCCAACCACTAAGGTAATAGCACGGTGGGAACGATGCTTTGATTTCATCGGAGTAGCCCAGATTCGAAATGCGCGAACCTCGATTAAATGCGGAGATCGGATGCCCCCTTCTTGATTTATCCGGTGGAGTCGCTATCTGGTCTGCTGATTACTTAGATTGTGCTGGTGTGACGTACTCACACGTGAAAGGGTTGTCATGTTGGTGGGGCTCACGGATAGGAAGGATATGAGTAAAAAAAGGTTCTATCCGTATCAAACATTCTCTAGCGGATTGGAGGTTGCTACGCGGGTGAGGTCCTCTTCACCCTCCTCTTTCCTTTTTTTTTAGCAACCAAAAAAAAAAGAAGAAGAAAAGAAAAGAAAAGAAAGAAGGTTGTCCAATGAGTTGCCACTTAAGGATATGGTTTCTTTCGACGCCATGATGGCAAGTTTTGCTCCAAAGATGGCTGTGGAGATCTTCTTGGTGACGTTTTTAGAAAGGCTTTTGCCCAACGAGTCCATGTTCCCTACCACCTCAACGCTTGTGCTACTTTAGATGCATAGGATTATGGAGAGCTTATCCATGCTAAAGCTATCAAGCACAATCTCAACACCAGTGTTTTTGTGGGCAGTTCGCTTTGTGATTTCTATGCAAGTTCAAGTGTTTGGATGACAAGCAAAGAGAAGAATGTTGTGTGCGCGAATGCTTTTATATGAATGCTGGTCTTTGCCTACCTATTTCTTCTGAGAGAGGTGTTGAACTTGGGGATTAGAGTCAATAAGTGCTCCTCCTCATCTGCTCTTAAACAAGCTTCTGCTTTGGTTCTTCAACAGCTTCATTCTTTGATAATATAAGAACAAGCTGCTATGATAGGAGCCCCCCGACTCTTTTCTTTCCTTAAACAGGTTGGATTAGGTGACCTGTTTATTCGGATTCAGGTTGTAATTCCTGACCTGTTTAATAAACAGGTCGGTTCAGGTTTATAATTTTCTGACATGACTTGTATCTGATCCGATCTGTTTATGCTTGATCCGATCCGATTGCCATCCCTACTTTGATCTCAGGATTGGGGCTTCATGGCTGCACTCATGAGGCACGGAAAAAATTTAAGCAAATGGTAATTTAGTGAGGTCTCCTTTAAGCGGACATGATGGAAGGACCGACTTGGAATAAAATATAATTGGTGGATGGATTTGAAACTATCCAAGGCAAAGGGCATCCCCGCATAACGCGTCCATTGCATTCATTTCTCGGCGACTACGCTTTTCGTTTGGCGTGGAGATGCTATCTAATTGTCTACTTTTCGCTGGGTCAGATCTGATGCGGATCGGATGTTAGGCTACAACTAGGTACCATTGAACCAGAATAGAACACGCGTCGAATTTTTATACGGGGCCTGGTCCATCCAATTAGTAGATGCGGGGGAATGGTGCATCGAACCAGAACAAGACACGCGTCGAATTCTCATACGCCAGAGAGGGGGTCAGGTGGAGAAATTATTACATGCACCGTACCCGGTCAATCCACTAGGTGGACGCCGGGGGGGGGGGTGGGGGGTTGG
>JAOXJJ010000001.1:17472543-17492026 GCA_025769935.1 Phoenix roebelenii | reverse complement strand
TCAAATCTAATTAAGTAGTAACTAGATTAGGTCAAGAAAACTCTAGGTCAAATACAATAGTTATAGATTGATCAATTCCATGTCTTTGATTAGATCAAGATGGAACTTGATTTATGCTCAAAGGTAGAGCCCGAGTCATTTGAGTGATTAAATCGAAATTGATTAACCAGTCGTTGTCTAATGTAAGTTTGGCAGACTCGACCGGTGGTTTTTAATTGGGAGCTACTCGCACTGATTCATTTTTGTCGAGTTAATGATATATCCCTTCCACCGATCTCACTTACCTGACCGACATGGTCAATCACATTTTGATTGGACCACTTAATGATTTGAGTTAGCCCATGCTTATAAGGAAAATCAGTTTGACTGATTTAGGTGCCTCCTTAACCGGTTTAAGTCTAACTGATTTGGTTAAGTCAGTGGAAGAAATTAGACTAATCTGATTTGCCTGTGCTTCTCGGTCGTGGGAATTTGCTCAGATATCATGTTTGTCAGCAATCATGGTCGAGTTGTTACTAGCTGGGAGGAAAGTTTGAAATGCAGAGAACTTTTCATGCGCTTTTTGGGTCGGCCATATAGCAACCTTGAATAATCAACCCGCAACTAATGGCTAGCTTTCTTTGGTTGGTTTGCTTCATCAGCAAAGGCCAGCTTGGAGGTGTATCACTTGCCTCCCACTTTCGAGGCCGAGGTGACTTGATCGGATTGGGAGAAGGAAGTAGCTTTCCTAGTACAAAACTAACCAGCCGAGGCGAGAAGCAAAGCATATCAACCAAGGCTATTTTGTCAGCTTCGAAAATCTTTTAGAGATTGTATTTATGATTACGTGCTGGCATCTGTCTTTTCGAAGTGGTATCATTAATGGCAAACCAATTACTCGAATTGTCGCATCTATTTGAATAACTTAAGGCTTTATATAATGTCTATAGTTTGTGCTTCATCTTCGCTTGAAAGTTTCTGCAACCAGTAATCCTAAGAGTGGCCGAGGGTGAACTAGCACTCTACCTTCAAAATTCTTTCTCTTCTATGTTCTTGACCAGTGCTCTCCTTCATCGTCCTTGTCGACATTCGTTCTTTTGTTTTCCTATCAGAGTTTCTCCATCTTAAGCTTTTGGTGCGCTTTCTTGGTTCTTTATTTCGGTTCCTTCTACTTGTCTACTTGTTCCACTCATTTCTCCTCTTTTCTTTCATTTCTTGTCTGGAAGAAGTGACGAGGTGGATGGGGATAGGTCGTCGGTTGATAAGTTTGTGGCTCAATGCTTATCTAATCGAGCCTTCAGGGCCTTAGAAGGATCCTCTTCGACGGCTGACTTTGCCCAATCTGCTGAGAGGAGCAAACTGGGAGAGGCTAACTTGGAGAGACTTCATCTTGAGTACCACATCCCTTAGGGCTTGACTTTAGAGTTGCCTAGCCCTTCTGGTTGGGTGACGTCGCTCGGAAAATTAGCTCTCTCTGTACGAGAAAACTCTAAAGGCAAGTCCGAGGTTTCCCATTCCAACCTTTTTTGCTGAGCTTTTATACAATTACTGGTTTGTCCCGATACAACTCATCCCTAATGCTTGGAGGATAATCATTGAGTTCTTTTTTTTTTTCATTTTTTTCTCCTTTTTTGGGACTATTCCAACCTTTCTTCTAGTTGAAGAAGCATTCTCAAAATAATGGATGGTGGTACCTTTCCAGCAGAAAAAATTACCACCTTCTTCCATCTTGTCCTTCCCCTATCCATGGTGAGAAGGGCCAGTTCTTTTTTGTATCTTCAGAGAGGGGTTGGGCCTTCCTGTTGCAATGGTCCATGCTGAGGAAAAAGGCAATGAATGTGTTCCTAATTTCGTCTGATGAGGAGCATGTGATGGTCGATACCCTTTGTGGTATGCAGGTGGTATCCTTGACCAACTACTTTCTAGGGCCACTTTGGCGAATGCTGGCCTTAGTCTAGCCTCTATCGAGGATAATTCTTGGTCTAATCAAATTTAAATTCTTCTAAATATCAATGCTCGATTTTTTTGACTAGTTCTCTGTTTCACAAAGATGAAGTTCGACCTTAGGCCGAGGTGACTTGATCGGATTGGGAGAAGGAAGTAGCTTTCCTAGTACAAAACTAACCCGCCGAGGCGAGAAGCAAAGCATATCAACCAAGGCTATTTTGTCAGCTTCGAAAATCTTTTAGAGATTGTATTTATGATTACGTGCTGGCATCTGTCTTTTCGAAGTGGTATCATTAATGGCAAACCAATTACTCGAATTGTCGCATCTATTTGAATAACTTAAGGCTTTATATAATGTCTATAGTTTGTGCTTCATCTTCGCTTGAAAGTTTCTGCAACCAGTAATCCTAAGAGTGGCCGAGGGTGAACTAGCACTCTACCTTCAAAATTCTTTCTCTTCTATGTTCTTGACCAGTGCTCTCCTTCATCGTCCTTGTCGACATTCGTTCTTTTGTTTTCCTATCAGAGTTTCTCCATCTTAAGCTTTTGGTGCGCTTTCTTGGTTCTTTATTTCGGTTCCTTCTACTTGTCTACTTGTTCCACTCATTTCTCCTCTTTTCTTTCATTTCTTGTCTGGAAGAAGTGACGAGGTGGATGGGGATAGGTCGTCGGTTGATAAGTTTGTGGCTCAATGCTTATCTAATCGAGCCTTCAGGGCCTTAGAAGGATCCTCTTCGACGGCTGACTTTGCCCAATCTGCTGAGAGGAGCAAACTGGGAGAGGCTAACTTGGAGAGACTTCATCTTGAGTACCACATCCCTTAGGGCTTGACTTTAGAGTTGCCTAGCCCTTCTGGTTGGGTGACGTCGCTCGGAAAATTAGCTCTCTCTGTACGAGAAAACTCTAAAGGCAAGTCCGAGGTTTCCCATTCCAACCTTTTTTGCTGAGCTTTTATACAATTACTGGTTTGTCCCGATACAACTCATCCCTAATGCTTGGAGGATAATCATTGAGTTCTTTTTTTTTTTCATTTTTTTCTCCTTTTTTGGGACTATTCCAACCTTTCTTCTAGTTGAAGAAGCATTCTCAAAATAATGGATGGTGGTACCTTTCCAGCAGAAAAAATTACCACCTTCTTCCATCTTGTCCTTCCCCTATCCATGGTGAGAAGGGCCAGTTCTTTTTTGTATCTTCAGAGAGGGGTTGGGCCTTCCTGTTGCAATGGTCCATGCTGAGGAAAAAGGCAATGAATGTGTTCCTAATTTCGTCTGATGAGGAGCATGTGATGGTCGATACCCTTTGTGGTATGCAGGTGGTATCCTTGACCAACTACTTTCTAGGGCCACTTTGGCGAATGCTGGCCTTAGTCTAGCCTCTATCGAGGATAATTCTTGGTCTAATCAAATTTAAATTCTTCTAAATATCAATGCTCGATTTTTTTGACTAGTTCTCTGTTTCACAAAGATGAAGTTCGACCTTAGTGAGCTCATGTCCAAGGCCACCAAGGATACTCCTTGTAAAATGAAGCTTGTTGGGCTTGTTTCCAACTGACTCTCGTCAAGCTGTTATGGCTTCTTTTGTATTTATATACTTCTGAGCTCAAGCAAGGAGCTCCGAATAGCTTCTCAAGAATATCTTCTCGAGGGAGAAAAGGAATTAAGTGGTCTTCAGTCTATGTTTCTGTGCGATTATCATGATCGAGTGATTTCCTGGAGGAACTCTCTATCCGATTGTGTGATAGTGAACATGCACCTCGAACTTCTATTTTCCTACGGTTGCTGATGAAGTGTGCTGTGAATAGTCAGCCAAATTGCTCGAAGGAGTGAATTGAGTTCGGTTGCAATCCGATGAACCACAACGGAGCTATCTTCCAAAAAGTAGCTAGAAAAACTTGGCAAAATACTACATCAGTGGCCCTCTAGAACATCATAAGAGTCTTGAAACTTTTTAGGTGGTCTAAAAGGTCAGTTGTCCCATCGTAGGTCTCTAGCTAGGGCATCTTGAAATGAGGAGGAAGAAGTTCGTCCATGATCTTAGCCAAAAATGGGGGGCTGGTTGTGATGACGTCATCCTCGAGCTCGATGTTGCAGCCTTTGAATGCCTCGAGGCAAGGATCCATTTCCTCAAACTTGCAGTCAAGGTCAATCTCCCTCATTGAGCCTCTCGTCTTGTCCCTCTCAAGATTGTGAGCTCAAGGATCAACGCCTTCTTTCTCGTCTTGTGCTGCATTGGCAAAAATAATGACTGCATCAGGCCATCCTAGAATTCGAGGATGGGGATGGCGACTTGGCTGTGTTGGGTCCTCCTAAACGTGCAAGCATGCGAGTCTGCTGCAACGGCTATTGCAGTAGCTATCTGCTGTAAGTTTTGGATAGTGGTGGTCAACGTCTGAACCTGTTGCATAAGCAAAGAGAATTGCTCAGTGGTGATCGGCGAGTTTGGTTGTGGCTCCTACAAGAAAGGATTTCTCTAAGGGCTTTGACAAGAGCCGTCACACTCCAAGACTGCATCCTGTTGGGCGGCTGTGGTCGCCGCTTGTGTTCTCCTTGACTTTATGGTTGTATGTTCCTGCTCGATCAACCATACCTCCAAAAATGGGATCAAGGTCCTTCTTCTAGCGCCAATTTATTGCTGCTGGAAATTAGCCCAATCCTGACACTGAGTTAACATGGTCACTGGAGATCTCGACTCGTCCGCCGTCTAGGTGTGACAGATCAGATGGGGTCGCTGCATACCTCCATGATGATGATTGCTGCGCTCGATCGGCAATGATCCCGATGCCAAGTGCCTACGAGTTGGTAGAGGAACGATTTCGATCGGTGCTCCGACGTTGGCTCCAATCTGAAACAAACAAAAAAAAGAAATATTTTCGATGGGGGACTCTTCGATGCCTAAGTCAAACACAGTCAGAGAATAGGAAGAATCTCGAAAGGAGCAGAGAGGCAGCATAAGAGAGTCAAAAAAAAACTTACCTGAAAGGCCCTAAGAATGCAATATATAGGAGAGCGACGGAGCCCTCGACCGAGTAGCTCGGGGCTATACACTGGTTGTTAAGATAACAAACCATGTATCTTGCCTGCAATCACCAACTCGTGCTTCTTCATTGTGGGGATTTGCTCGGCTGTCGTGTTTGTTAGAAAGTAATTAACGATCACAGCCAAGTTGTTGCCAACTGGTGGGAGAGTTTGAAATGTAAAAGACTCTCCGTGTGTCTTTTGGATGAGCCATATGGCAAGGTTTGAGTGGTCAACCCGCAGCTAGGTGGCAAGCTTTTATTAGTTGGTTGGCCTCGTTAGCAAAGGCCGGTTTTGAGGTGCATCGGTTAGTATGCAATGTTTATCTTCAAGAGGGGAGGAGAGGGCTCCAACATCTTCAAACTCTTCACCTCAATAATTGTGCTTTGTTGGAACTGCACTGGCCCCTTAAAGTTGTTCTTCTTAATATTAGATTTATGTGGGCAATAGTGCATCAAAGAAATATAATTTGATCTTAGATATGAACTCGAATTATGCTGAGCTTGTATGTAACAAGGGAAAAAAGAATCCTCATTTTTCAATTACGTCAAAGGTTACTCAGAGGTCATGATCTATATGTGTGTTACTTTCTTGAAACCAGAATTTTCGATGAGTCAATGAATAAAGCTTGGGAATTTTCAGTCCTTCATGGAATGCTTTTTGTATTGCTTCAGAAGGATTATCTGGGGGTATGATATTTGTAAGGAAGAAGAACAAAGGTGAAATTCAGTTTTGTTCTGGTAATAGGCAAGGTAACTTGGGATTGGTATCCTCCTGACCTGCTCCTCGTTGGACCTTGGGTTTTATGTATGTCAGCACCAGGTGTTTGAGAGAAGAGTATTGTGGGATATGGAAAAAAAGGTGCTAAATTTCAATCTACCTAAAATGCTTCTTGGTGACTTTAATTGTATAACTTCTAGCTCAGAGAAGAAAGGTGGTAAAGGCTTTCAAGGAGGATAGAGATATTCGACAATACATAGCATTTCTCCAAAATAGAGGATTGATTGGTTTAGGATACAAAGGACCTACTCATGCATGGTGAAACAATCAGTTTGGTCAGGCATGTGTTTGGGAGCGGTTGGATTATAGCAGTTGCTTCTGCATCTTGGATCAGCCTCTTTCCTGAGCCTAGAGTCACTCATCTTGTCCCCTTAAATTTTAGAAATCCTGGCTCATTTTTGGTGGGGTTTGTGAAGTGTTCGGGAGAGCATGGAATTGCAGTGGCAACCATATAGAATGCACTAAGTTTTCTTTAAAAGATTACATAAAAAAAAAGTTTTCTTTGAAATAAGTGGAACCAGGAGGTTATTGGAAATATCTTTAAGGACTCGTTTGGTTAGCTAAAAAAGAAAGAGAAAAAGTATGGTAAATGAAAAAATAAAGAAATATTCCTGTTTGGTTAGAGTTTTCAAAGAAGAGAGATAGAAAAGTACCATTCTCACAATAAGATTTCTATGTTTTATAAGAAAGACAAATCTATGGAAGGTATAGAAAAGTTACTTTTCCACCGATTGTAAATTGGGGTCTGCTTTTTTTTTTTCAAAAAATACTTCTAAGCTCTCAAAATCCTTGAATAAAGTCTTTTTCTTTTATTAAGGGTATAATAGGTATTTCGTATAATTTTTCAAAAAAAGTAAATACTCAACCAAACATAAGCCACTTTAGGATATGCCACTTTTTTTATGGTCGACCAAACATACTAAAACTATTTTTTCAGGCATCATATTTTCAAAAAAAAGAATTCTATGAGAAAAAAAAATTTAGTACCCAAACAAGTCCTAAAAGAATAAATGAACTGAGCGCTAAGATTCTTAGGCTATGGAAGCAGCGAATGAGGGAATTAACAATATGACCATTTTATCCTCCTGCAGCTACTCAGAGATTGTAACAGCTTACTTTTAGATTCCAGGAAATCTTTTGAGTCCAGTGGATTAAAGATGATGATGCCAGCCCCTTATTTGTTATGTACATCGACACTACTTAAAAAGGAGGCCAAACCTTGCAAAACCTTGCTCGTAAATAGGGGACTGAGAGGCCAAAATCGTTCATGCTATGATCTTTGTCATGACTCTTAAGGAAACCATTGAGCATATATTTTTGCAGTGTCAATTTGCACAAGTAGTGTGTCAAGCATTTAGCTCTCTAACAGGATATCAATTACCCTCACTCAATGCTTTGGAAGCAATCTTACAAATGATGATTAATAAAGATGTTCAGGGTTCAAATCCAGCAAAAGAAGAAAAAAAGAATGTTGGTTAGTTTAAATGTTCTACTATAACAATTGAATTCTATTTGAGGTAGCTACAAGTCATTCTCACATTATATATATTAAATACCTTTCGCATTTAAACTTTTCTAGTTAATGCTCACTAGAGATTAATCTTGTGAGAAGGCACACATCATAAGGGCACCAGATAAATATATGCCCACCACTATGCTTCAACGAAAATGGATTGTTTGCATGGGATTGTCCAAAAGTTATTCCTGTTTGATCTATAATTTATCGAAGTTAAACAAAATCACTATGGAATAAATGTTTCAGACGAATCTAAAAGTGAAAAATATAACAACTAAAAGAGGTTTTCTGCGAACAAAAAAAGAAATGATGGATGACTTGGTCTAATACAAGAGGTTCAATTACCTTATACCCGCAAAAAAGTTTGGAGAAGCAATGTTATCCAACTATTATTAACACTAGATTCTTAGATGCATTCTCTAATGATGGGATTATCTAGTCACGGCCGTTGCACCAATCATGGATGGCTATAATGGGAGAACTTGCTCTACTTTGTGCACAAAGCATAGAGGATCCCTCACCTTTGTCTCTAAGGTATTAAAAGTGTAACAAAACACACACACACATATACACAAGGGGTTATACAGTGGAAGTAGCCCCTAACCTTTCTGAACCCCAGTGAAGTAAATTTCAATCTCAGATCATTTGGTACAACTGTGAAATACTTTACCAGCTTTGTAAGCTACCACATTCTATAAAACTTTTATGTAATTAACCTGATTTTAGTTGAATCCGTTGTAGGAGTCTCAATCTAATTAATTTTAATCTAACACTTTTTTCAGATTGTTTATGGTAAACTTCAATCGTGATTTTAATTTGGCTAATTAATAATTATACTAACCGGTAAACTAAGAGTTTTAGTTAGCTTCAAGTCTGTAAAAGAGGTCTTCTGAAATATTGATCCCATATATGTTAAGGTAATTTGAGACTGCAACTGAATCCTTAGAGATGACCTAGGCCCAACTGATTGCTAGAGTCATCTAACTAGGGCTGGAAGTAGGCTGGGCCGGGCTATGCCTCTACCCAAACCCGGCCAGAAAATGGTTAGAAATTCAAGCCTGAATTATCCATTTGAGCCAAAAATAGTTATTGCCCGAACCTGATTGATATTTAATATTTCATAATATTGCTTCACAAGAAAATGAGCTAATTAAAAATTAATCTATTTCTTATAATACAAGTAAATGATACATGATATATTATTCTCAGCTAAATCCATTTTAATTTGTTCTTTACTTTTTCATTATTTTCTCTAAATAACAACATACAAAAATAAATCGATTTGGACTTAAATTCGGACTTTATTTGGGCTTAGGTTCCGACCAAGCTAGTGACATACCTAGCTCAACCCGGAAATTAAATGTGTTCTACATCTAAAACCTAAATCTGATTTGAACTCTTTCAAATCTAGTCCGAAATTTAGTCTAAAGTTGGCCCGGCCCGATAGGCTTAACCTGCTAGCTATAGTCAAAATGAGCAAGCCTTAGATCAACCAATTTTGCATTGATGCTGCGAGTAGACTATGAGTGACTTATCGCCATGGTTTTCAAAACTTTCTTTCCATCGAAAATATCATAGATCTTTTTCTCCATTCTGGAGGTCCAAGACATCACTTAGTTTTCACCACATCACCTCAGTCACAACAACTTTGTATGTTTCCCAAGGCTGCTTATGTGTCAATATTCTTTTCTAATTTTGTTGCATTCGCAATCATCATAGCTGCTGTGATCTTGCCTGCATTTACCTATTCATTTTTTTCATTAAAATCAAATAATAAAAGGTGAGGAAATTTTGGATAGAATCTAAACTTTTTAAAGCCTTAATGGATATATTAGAGTGATACATGGCCCGGCTAATTTAATAAAACCAAGATAACATTATCTAGACATTGATTTTTAAGAAAGTAACAAACCAACGAAGAATATCAACCGACCTTGATGTCATATGAATCGATATCTTAAGCTGTACTAGTTTGAATTATTGAGACTTTATATATATTATATTGGTAAGTGCCTATATTAATACAGGCAAGACGTCGGTGGAGCTGAAAATCTCAAACGAAATCATATGACATTCTGTACTTATGCGCCTTACTCAAAATATCATATATGATCATTGAAGCCAAACTATATTCTCTGATAATCTTTTGATTGGCTTAGCTAAGGTCGAGCTTCAATGTATATATATAATCTAATAACGCAGTGGATGACCATGAACGGCACGACCATTAACGCAGTGGATGACCCGTGGATTTCTACTGTTCCGCAGGCACGCTGTCCCCGCACCATCGACAATGGAGCCTTGGAAACTAAGATGGTACGTGATTTGATGGCTGCTGGAACCAGATTAGGGGATGGGATTATCAAACAATGTTTTGGAGAGGTTCTCGGCTGCCAAGTGCTCGTTTTAGCGATTCCTTTGAGGAATATAGATAATGGACTCGAGAAATTTATATTAAAAATATGATTGTTTGTACTTCCGTAGTACTGATATGTTTTATATATAAGTTGAGCTCGAAATATACAAGAATATAACAATAACATTTCATAATTATGAAAAAGATACTAGGAAACTGATGTAGTAAATCAATACCAAAATTCTATGTTTTGATACGAATACTAAATTTGAATATAACAATCAGATTTCATAATATTTGGAGATCAATCTGAGCTGATATACCAAAATTTTGCATGCAATATGTGGCAGCTGTGATATCTAATATCGTATATACTATAATAGGCGATATTGTGTATGATTCTGAGCTGTAATATTCCCCTTAAGTTGGTGTGTAGATCTGTAATACCCAATTTGCGTAGCTGATAAAAAAATTGATCACGACTCAAAACCTTAGTAAAAATATCAGCAGATTGGTTGCCACTTCGAAATAACTTGATCTTGATTGATTCTGCTTGTAGTTTTTTCCGAACAACTTAACAATCTATTTCAATATGTTTTGTCCGCTTATGGAATACAAGGTTGGCAGCAATATGAGGTGCTGCTTGGTTATCACAATAGAGAGATATAAATTTAGGATGGTGAATAGCTAAGTCTGAGAATAGAGTTTTGAGCCAGACTAATTCATAAGTAGTAGAGGCCATTGATCGATACTCAGCTTCAGCGGTGGAGCGAGAGAGTACTTTATTTCTTGGTGCACCATGAGATAGGACTGTCACTAAGAAAGCCGCAATAATCTATAATAGAATGACGATTAGTGGAACAAGTTGCCCAATTAGCATTACAATAAACACTGAGATGAAAGTTATTTGAAGCACATATGTGGATACTAAAGCCAAAGCATGATTTGAGGTATCTTAAGACTTAAAGAGCAGCATCCATATGAAGTTGGCGTGGTGCCTCTATAAACTGACTAAGAAGATTGACTGCAAAGGTAATAACTGGACGAGTGATTGTGAGATAGATCAAATGATCTATCAAGCATTTGATTGGTCCAGGATTATGCAAAGTTTTCCAACATCAGGTGATAAATTTAAATTTCACTCCATAAGGGTGTGTGTGTTGGTTTAGCACCTAAAAGTGCTGCATCTTCAAGAATATCTAAGACATATTTCTATTGAAAGACAAAAATACCTTTACTAGAGTGTGCAACTTTAATACCCAGGAAGCATTTAAGCGTGCCAAGAGCTTTAATTTGAACTTGATCTTGGAGGAAAGATTTAGTGGAAACAATGAAATAAGGATCACTGCTAGTAATGAGTATATCATCAACATAAACAAGTATAATGGTGATGTTGCCCTTGGATTTGAGGATAAAGAGTGAATACTCGGCAACTGATTGAGTGAAACCAGTCTGAAGTAGTGCATTGGAGAATTTGGAAGATCAATTATGACAAGCTTGTTTATGACCATATAAGAATTTGTTGAGGTGACAGACTAACTATTCTCCCTTCTCCCTCTTTCGAGAAAAACTTGGTGCCAGTTGCATATAAACTTCTTCATATAAATGACCATGGAGGAAGGGATTATTGACATCAAGGTGGTACAGATGCTATTGTTTGACGACTGCAATAGCAATAAGATAATGAACCATGATCAATTTGGCAATAGAGGCGTATGCTTCACAGTAATCTAGATATTCAGTTTGAGTGTAGCCTTTAGCAACAAGCCTTTCTTTATGTTGTTCAATACTTTCATCAGACTTGTATTTGATCTTATATACCTAGTTGCATCCAATGGCATGTTTGCATGGTGGAAGTGGTATCATGGTCCAAATGCGATTAAACTCTAAGGCTTTGATTTCATCGGCCATAGCATCACACCAGTGAGCATGTTTCATTGCTGAAAAAAGAACTTGGATTTCATAGTACGATGAGAGTCAGAGAATTTATTAAATAAAAGATAATTTTGGAGTGGATACTTAGTACGAGGTTATTTTGGTATGGGCAAAAAAAGGATGAAACTTGAGAGCACCGAAAATCTTGAAGCCAGGGAGGACGTCGGATCTTTATGGAGTGTTTTGGAGGTGGATTGACGGATATTCCAGAAAGATCAACTAGTTCGATGAAATCTTGATTAGAAGTAGAAGAAAGCTAAGTAGGTGAAGATGGAAGATCAATTGAAGGAGTGGAGAGGACACGTTCATCACCATTGTTAGTAATGTGAGGAAGAATTGGTGTTTGGGAAGAAGAAAAAATGTGAGATGTGTTGGCAAATAGAAAAAATGATTTTGGAAAAATAACATCTCTACTAGTGAATATTTTTTTCTCAAGTAAGTCATATATGCGGTAGCCTTTTTGGCCATAGGGATATCCTACAAAAATGCACCTACGTGCATGAGGTCCAAATTTATTTTTGGCTTGGATATAAGAAAAACATAAACATCCGAAGGTACATAAATGGTGGTAAGAGAATTTTGTTATCAAAAAATATTTTATGAGGAGATTTACCACCTAAGTTGGGAGAAAAAAGTCAGTCAATAAGATAAGCCGTAGTTAAAACACACTCATCCCAAAATTAGATTGGTAGGTTGGCTTGAAAACGTAATGCTCGGGCTACTTCAAGGAGGTGTTTATGTTTGCTCTCAACTATTCCATTTTGCTATGGTGTGCCAACACAAGATATTAGATGAATAATTTCTAAAAAAGCAAGATAAGTTTGCAATTAATGATCCATGAATTCTATCCCATTATCACTTTTAACCATTTTAATTTTACAAGAAAATTGGTTGTCTACAAGAGCAATAAATTTTTCAAGCAAATAAAATATTTCATGTTTGAATCGCAAAAGAAAAATTCATGTTCAATGTGAAAGTCATCCACAATTGTTAAAAAATAATGTGCCCCAGTATGAGATTGAATAGAATAACCTTTTGAAATATCAATATAAATAAGTTCAAAACTGAAGGAAGCAATAGAAGTACTTGCATGAAAAGGAATTCTAGTTTGTTTGGCTAGAGGATAAATAATACAAGAATCTAATTTATTTTGAAAAGTAGAAAGAGGAACAGAAATATCTTATGCTAAAACTTTTAATCTTAAAGTCGACGAATGAACCATATGATTATGCTAAAGACTTAACTGAGTGCAATAAGCTATAGAAGTAAAAAAAATTGGATCCTTGTTGTAGTAAAGACCATCTTTTTCTTTACCCAAACCAATCATCATCCTTGTTGACTGGTTCTGAAAAATACAGAAGTCAGAAAAAAACATGGTAATACAATTATGTGGTTTACTAAACTTACTAATGGATGGTAATATTAAATTGAAAGTGGGTATGTAAAGAATATTTTTTAACTCAAAAGAAGAGGATATTTTAATAGTCTCCTTTTGGGTTATTTAAACTATATCTCTAGTAGATAGTTTAATGGATGGACGAGTTGGTAAAGGTTCAAGTGATAAAAAAAATTAGAGTTGGAGACAATGTGGTCAGAAGCACCTGTGTCAATTATCCTTATCACAGGTTGTGAGTGGAAAAAAATACCTGTCATGTTGATGAATGTGATGGTTTTGTTGATGTTTAATATGGATAGTAATTGGACATACTACTCTGGCATGAGATGAGCACAATAGATGGGCCAAGAGGATTTTCACTATTGGCAATGTGATTTGCAGCAGGAGTAGAGGTTTTGGTTCCTCTATGGTGGTTCGGATAACCATATAATTTGTAACAAGTGTCATATATATGACCAAGATTATTGGACTGTGGTTCGGATAACCATGAGAAAAGCACTCCTCGAGATCTTTTTAAGCCTCTTTTGTAGTTTCAAAATAGATTATGCTGCACACAAGATCTTTTTGGACTGTGTTTCAAATCCTAGAAAGCACCATGGTGTTGCAACATTGCTAGGTATCAAATGTTGCTGAACTTTTGTTAAGCTTCTTAAGCGAGCCATCAATAAAGTCAATTTTATTCTTAGCTAAGAGAGCAGTCTTCATGGCACGCCTCTATAAAGGATAATTGTCACCGGTAAGAACTTGATAGGCCAGGACCATGCCTGGTTTATCCAAGTGGCAAAAAAAGAACAGTGATGTTACATCAGCACTAGGATTGAAAATAATAGTAGATGAGGCTATGATTATCAAATGGAGAATAGAGAGCCAAGGAAAACAAACATCAAGGGAATGATAGGAGAATAAGAAAGAGGGGTTGACTGATCAAGAAAAAATATGATCTTATACCATAAAAAATTTGTATTAAAAATATGATTTGAATTGCTTGTATTGTTCATAGCACTGATGTGATTTATAGACAAGTTGAGCCCTCAGATATAGTAGAACACAAAAATAAAATTTCACGATTATGAAAAAGATACTAAAGACCAGATAAAATATAATACAATAGCAAAATTCTAAATTTTGATATAAATACTAAATTTGAATATAACAATCAAATTTTATTATTTTTGGAAATTGATCTAAGCTGATATACCAAGATTATGCATGCAATATGTGGCAGCTGTGACATCCAATATTGTATATACTATAATAGGCGAGATTGTGCATGATTCTGAGCTATAATAAGACTCGGATGGAAAGAATCTAGTGGGTTGAAGGTAGAATCAATGATCTCTATAACATTCTGAGAGCCTCGAGTGCGATCAAAAGATATTGGATGGGTTTGGAAAGTAGGAGTTCATCCTAGAGTGGCACAGTTCCTTTGGAAACTAGCTTAGGATTGATTGCCATGCAGACATGTTCTCCACTATAGATGTATTGATATGCCCCCCTATTATGATCAATGCACTGAGATAGAAGATTTTGTGAGCCATGTAATTTTTGAATACCCCAAAGCTTTACAAATTTGGAGACAAGCCTTCAATCTTCTGTCTCTATCTATCCTTGAAATTTGGAGACTTTCTTCTAGGTCATGAAGCAGGGAAGTCTTAGTTTCATTGATGATAAGTTGTCTGATCATTTGAGTTATCCTGCGTTTTATGCTTTGTTAGCTAGAAAATTGAGATTGTTTGAAAATGTGAATGAAAGCCCTCCTGTTATTATTTCTGCGAACCAAACGAGTCCTTAGAGTTTTTTTTTTATAGGTTCTGCATTCTACGTTGTTTTCTTCACTTCGGAATACCCAACTCTTAATTTCCGGAAAATTAACTCCCATGGCAGTGTGAAGAAACGTGGGTCAAATTGATGGAGTTAGGCTTGTTATTCGGGACTCCAGATCAGCGCTCATGGCTGGAGCTGGTTCATCACTATATGATGCTACAATCCCTTTGGCAGAAATGATTGCTACGTGGAAAAGTTTGATATATGCTATCATTGTTTGTTTTACAAGGTGGGCCACATCATTTTGGATAGAGATTCTAAAATAGTTCTTTTTTTGGATCAATGTAGAATTATATCTTCAGGGATCAAATCATCCACTGATAAGACTTAAATCAAGCATGAATTCATGTAGGTTAAGTAATGGGGAAGGCTTCTGCTCTTACATCTTGATATTTTGCAGACCGATTTGACCCGGTGTATCGGCCTTGTGGGGTAGCTGTTCCAGCCAAAAATTAAGAGAGAGAGAGAGAGACAGGAGAGTGGAGGAGAGAAAATGGGAAGAAAGAGCCATCAAGATGGTAGCCCAGTTGGAACGGGGCGTTTGCTTCCAACTAAGTGGTTCCAGGTTCGAAACGTACGGACGTCGATTAAATTTGGGGACCGGATGCCCCTAGCCTGGACACAGGGTCTGGAAACGCTACTGGTCGGCTGGTAGCTTGGGTGGTGCCAGGTGTGACGTACTCACACGGAGGATCGGATCGGATAACCAAGCCGGCCCACGGGTAGGGAGGGTATGAGTAAAACCAGCCGGGGTGCCCAACACACGGTCATTTCTATTCGTATCGAACATTCTCCTAGCGCGGTGGGGGCCCAGTGAGGGCTGCTACGCGAGGGTGGGCTTGTTCCTTCTCCCCTCTTTTCCTTTTTCGTTAGCAAAAAAAAAAAAAAAAAAAGGAAGAAAGAGAGCGGAGGGAGAGAGAGGCGATGGGCCCGGTAGGGGAACAAACGCACGTGACCAAGGGGCACCGCCTAGGATGCTTTTGGCGGGCCAGCCACGACACGGAGAGAGATATTTCGTGCTGGCTGTTGCCACCAACCGGAGAAAACGTGACGCCGTACCTCCAAAGCGCAAGCTTCTTTCAAACTCTCAAAATGCAACAACTTAAAAGTTAAAAAAACGACTTTGGTGACCTAAAACTTCACATTTGGAGTGGTTTAGGCCGGATCTAGCCATCTAGGTTAAGTTGTTCCGGGTTTGGGCAAACCCATTCTTATCCTAGCCTGGTACTCTAAGAGGTGCAAAGCAGTGGACCAGAGTTGAGATTCATCTTCTTTTGTATGAATCTAGCGTTTTGGTTCCCACAATAGATGTTTCAAGATCCATACTAATGAATAGGTAGAGTTCAAAATAGATTATAAAGGAACAACCCGAACCCCAAAGCAGTTGGCTGTCAGCCTATCTCCCGTAGGATATTAAAAGTCCTAATTATATTAGCACATTAGAATTGTATTATGAATTTTATTTGGAAGAATTTTTTGTCTCCAGCTGTTGAATTGGTTATTGGTTGGACCAAATCTACCAACAAATGAATCCAATCATAAATGGAGAAATATAGAAGGAAAAATGAGCAATACATACCGTGTTTGTGCATGTCGCATATCCCTTTATGGTCTCTTGATTAGGCTCTCAAAAAGAGTTTATTGTTAACTTTATTTTATAATTCTTTTAGTAAATTAGAAAATTTAAATCATTCGAGCATAGATACATATGTAGAAATCAGCAATTAAAATATTTAACAACTGAGCAAAAAGATTTGCCAAAAAATCCCAAATCTTCCTATTTAGTTGTTAAATGTTTTGTTGAACTATTTTGTTTTTCTTTTTGTTCAAAATATTTTTATTTCTTCTTTATGTATCATCCTTTTTGCTTTCCTTGTGGTGTATGTTAGTGCCTACCTTTGATGATCTTGGGTGTTGGATGACCATTCTTGACTTGAGTCCACGATCATTCTATATTATATCAGAGGTTAGATTATAAATTTGTAAATTTTATATTTGTGGTTTGGCATGCCTTCTACAATTTTTCGTAATTTGATGTGGTCTTGTATAAATGTGTAAATTCTGTTAATAGTTCAAAATGCCAATCTAAATGGTTGGCTTTACGAATATGGACAGTTGATTTTATCACCATTTTTTCACTTCTTAAATTGAAAATTATCAATTTTTCATGTTGAAGGTCCATTGTGATAGGAGATTTCATCACCTCTTTTCCACTACTTAAATTAATAGGATAAAATTTATTAGATATCTCGACTAGTTCAAAAATAGTGATGCCATTAGAAACTCATAATAGATATGGAAGTCAAGAATATGGGTGTTGCCGTTAAATCCGGACTGAGGTGGGACTGTGGAATGACCTTGAGATTGGCTGGAGGCGAGCTGAGCAGGCTGGTTGAGGCGTTGGACACTAGTCTCTTCCGTTGCGTAGCTTTTAAGATGTCCACTTATTGGAGAGTTTTCGGCTAGGAACCTTTCGATATCTAAGTCAGAATTATGAAAGAAAGAGATTTCAATAGAAAGTAGTCTATGTGAATGATAGTGAGTGTTTATTATGCGCGTCCCGAGTTGCCCTATTTATATAGGGAAGCCACGCTTATTGTTACCTGAACCGACGTGACGTACAATGATGCTAGGCAACGGCTAGTGGTACGGTGCCAGGGTTGTCAGTTATTAGGGCAGTCAGCCTCGATTGATACGTGTTGATAGTTCTCTTCGGCTGGCGACTCTCGGTTGGAGCAAAAGTTATTCACCTCGGTTCATGTCTTTGGTCAGGGGGTCGGTCTGGCCTTTTTAAAATATAGAGAAGTCTTAAAAAAATATCCTCGTGATTGTCTATTTAAAATTCAACGATGCTAGAAAAAGCTTTCAGATAAAATTTTCATGTCATTCAAGGCTTTGCACAGAATACAGACGAAGAGCTTGATTGGTTCGAAAACGAAGATTTGAAGCAAAAGAGCTTGGTTGGCTAGAAAGCAAGACGGAGTCTATAAGAAAAACTAAAGCATAATATGGTTGTTATGCATGACTCCAGATCAGCATCCGCAGTCAATCTCGTACCTATGTCCATTGTTGAAGCACTAGGCATTCCCAATGAAAACATTGGAGGAGCACCTATCAAGGTATATGATTGTTCTTCAAATTGTCAAATAATTGTCTGTAGGAATGGAATAGTCAGAATCAGTTACAATGTTGGACCTGATGCGGGGTTTTCACCCCAGCACCAGCTCGCACACCGGCCGAGCAGGGAAAGTGACTGCGTCCCTCCCGAGGTATTGTCCGCTTTGGGGCCCTGCTGGCGCGGAGCTCGCACAGGGTGCACACCCGAACCGTGGGTGCGGAGCTCGCATGGTGGGCTTAGGCGCCCTCTCACAGTTTTGCCCTTCAAAAGGCGTCTCGTGAGGAAATATTCGCACCTTCTCATTATAAGGCACAGATCTTTCCGCTGATTAGCCGATGTAGAATTAAAGTTCGAAATCCATCCCATAACAGGACTCTTTTTTAAGAGTCCGATAGGATTCTAGGTTGTTTTTGCACCGACGACATATCTCGCTCTTCTGGACAGATCATAGATTCATAAATATCAAGCGGTTCCATCGACATACCATCAATGTATTAAATATTGACCAAAGAAAAAGAGGTAAGAGTACATGCAGTGAGCCGAAAAGTCTGAAATTTATTTTGCTAACGCCATCCATTATTCGGAGTTTGCCGAGGATGGAGAGCTTTCATCGAAAGTCATGGCTGCAGCTGGTTCACCACTGTACGATGCTACAATCCTTTTGGCAGAAATGAGTGCTGTGCGGAAAAAGGTTGATATGTGCTATTATTGTTTGTTTGACAGGCGGGCCATGAAGATTCTAAGATAGTTATTTTTTGGGATCAACGTAGAATTATAGTTTAAGCGATCACATCAAATAATCCACTGATAATGGACATATGGTGACTTAAATCAAGCATAAATTCACTAGGTTAAGTAATGGGGAAGACTTCTGCTCGTACATCTTCTTGATATTTTGCAGACCGATTTGACCTGGTGTATCGGCTTTGTGGGGTAGCTGCTTCCTCCCAAAAAAATAAGAGAGGAGAGAAAGTGGGAAAGAAGGGAAGAAAATCGGATGAGAGAGATAGAGGGGAGACTGAGAGAGGCCATGGGCCCGGACCGCCCGGTGGGGGAACAAACGAGCACAGTCCATGGGCATTTCCAAAGGGCCCGGGCCCCGCCGAGAGAGATATTTCGTGCTGGCTCTTGCCACCAACCAAAGAAAACGTGACGCCGTACCTCCAAAGCGTGAGCATCTTTCAAACTCTCAAAATACGCCACCAAAGTGGTAACACGGATGAAACATTCGAAATGCGCAATCGTTAATTAAATATTGGAGATCGGATGCCTCCATCTGAACATGCTCGGTGAAAACGTTATCTGGTCCAACTGGCATTGAGGTGGCGCTGGGGTGATGTACTCACACGTGGGGTGATCCACGAATCGAAGAGGGTAACAGTAAAAATTTTTACCCGCATTGAATATTTTCCGGTGGAAGGGGGCCCAATGAGGGCTGCTATACGGGTGAGGTTTCCTCTCTCCCCTTCCTATTTTTTACCAAAAAAATCTCAAAATGCAAAAAATTAATTAAAACAACTTCTTTTCTGAGCTAAAACTACACATTTTCGTATGTATCACTGCAGCCGGGCTTTTGCTTTCATAGGCAAGAACATCACAATTTGGAGTGGTTTAGGTC
>JAOXJJ010000001.1:17428648-17455083 GCA_025769935.1 Phoenix roebelenii | reverse complement strand
AGTAAGGGCGTTCAGTTGCTTCCTGCTCTGAGGGGCACTTGGTGGCTCCCTGCTCGGTCGTAACTTTTCCCCCAACAACAACTATGCTTTTAGAGAGGACTGAAGACACGTGTGATGCAAGACCTACGATCAGTGAGATATACCAATCTGAAGGTTTTGATGTACGGTCCAGATCATGACATTAAATATGGATGCGTCTGAACTAACTGGTGCACATTTATTAAAGATTTAAGCAATAATGGAGGTTGCGATATGTGCACTTGATCACTCAAATTTATTTTAAAAAGGAAATACCATGGATGGTATATCATAATTCTAATATTGGATAGCACATTAAGAAGAAATGTAGATGCTTGTGAGATATAACCTCGTAAGTTTTGAGAGATTATGAGAAGAACTAACATTAAGAAGAAATGTAGATGTGCGTGAGATATAAATTCGTAAGTTTGAGGGACTACGAGAAGAACTAAGAGGTTAGAAGAAGGTTTGGTCACTATTTCTATCATAGTTGAGTAAAAAGAAGAGAGAAAACTCGACGCTCTCCAAATTTTAGAAAAATCAAATAAAAATTCAAAAAAAAATGAAACATTTTTGAAAGTCATGTAACAATAAAGTAAAGTTTATGTTAAATCAACCCATTTATGTTAAAATCATATGCACATTCATTTATGTTAAATAATACACACAAAAAAAATTATTTTAAAATTGATCCGTTTAGAATTGTTTGCACATTCATTTATGTTACAATTATGCACAAAAAAGAAAAAAATATATTTCTTTGTTATTCGTATGTGCAAAAAGTTTCCACTCATAAAACAATTTCACACATACACTCCTAAAAAAATCATGTGCAACTACAAAAATTACATTAACATATAAAAAATCTTTTGATTTTTAATGGCATAAAAAAATAAAATTAATTAAATTAGATTCAACTAAAAGAAATCCATGCATGCATAAAAAAATTACTTTTATTTTTTTGTGATTCGTATGCACAAAAAAATTCATACAAAAAAAAATATACTCATACTCATAAAAAAAAATTTAAACATATGGACAAAAATTTGCATGCACACACAAAAAGAAAGAAATATAATCATACTAAATTTAGATTTTTAATGGTATAAAAAACTCACGCAAAAATTATTGCATGTATGCACAAAAAACATGTGCAATGATACTAAAATTGGCTTTCAAGTAACAAAAAGATATGTATTTAATTATACTATAAAATAAATCTGAGCATAAAAAAGAAAAAATAGTTTTTAAATTCTCGGCGATTTGTATGAAAAAAAAATCAGTTAGAAAAAAATTCTACATCCATGCATAGAAAAGAATTTTTTTTATATGCTCATCTATAAAAAATTGCATGCATGCATAAAAAAAATTAATTTACAAATGAAATTATTTTAAAAAGCTATTAACTAATTCTACCCATGTGGAAGAAAAACTTTGAAATATTTGAAATAACTTTAAGTTTGAGCATAATTTTTCTTAATTAATTTTAAAAAATTATTGATAGTTTAGAGTATGTGTAAAAAAAATTAGGAACCTTTAAAGTATGTTCCCCTCCATGCATAAAATTTTGAGAAAATAAATGGTATCAATTTGATGGACCCTTCTTAATTAGTTTTTAAAAAAGTATTGGTCGTTTATATGCCCCCCCTAAAAATAATTTTAAAGTTATTTTAAAAAATTATTAACTAATTTCACGTACGTAGTATAAAATAAAAAATAATTTAAAATGAATTGAAATCTCTATCTCTATATATGTCAAATCACGAGAAAGTCACCTTCTCTTATTCTTGTGTTTTCATGATGAGCATCAAGCTTGATACCGAGAAAGCCTACAACAAGATGAGGTGGAACTTCATGACACATTCCCTAGGAGCTTTGGCTTTCATTTGCTCCAGATCATGTGGATTCAAGGATGCACTTAGGCCTCATCTTTTGCCATATTGGTGAACGACTCTCCATTGCAGTTTTTCAAGTCATTGATCGGGTTAAGACAAGGTTGCCCCTTGTCACCGCTTATGTTCATTATCTATGCAGACTCCTTGTCTAGATCGCTCTAGCATGCCTCAATGATACAGAAGGTGGAGGCCTATAGGCCGACATCTGACTCGGCTCAAATTTCGCATCTGCTATTCGCTGACGATTATTTGCTGTTGGCTCGTGCGATGAGACGATCAGCTTTGGTGTTCTGGAGGATCCTAGGAAAATACTATGCGGAGTCCGGTCTCGGCTCAGATCTCGCATCTGTTATTCGCTGATGATTATTTGCTTCAGCCTGAAGATCCATCCAGACGTGAGAGATTCTATCACAGTAATCCTGAAGATTGGGGAGCAGAAGGAAACCTTGAGATATTTTAGGGTTTCAATCACAGGCCGGCGCCTCCACAGGGGGGCTCTTCCTTGAAGTTGGGTATCAGACGCAGGCTGGAGGGATAGCAGGCGAGCGCTCTGTCTATGTTGGGTAGAGTCATACTGGTACAGTTAGTTCTTAGCTCGATCCCTATTAATCTATTATCCGACACTATGGTGCCTCTCGCAGTGTTGAAGTGCATGGAATGACTATTCAGAAGCTTCATCTAGGGGTGGTATGGGGGTAACAATGGTGTTCACTACTGGTGTGGGATACGATCTGCCAGCCAACCAGTTTTGGTGGACCGGGGGTCCACTCCCTGATGGAGTGACGAAAGATCCTCGCAAACATATTGGTAGTCAGGTTTCTTCTGGAGTCGAAAAGTCTCAGGGGCTCTTTGTTGAGGACCAAGTATGGGGATCCAGCTAACTCGGCAGTTTTTTGCACTGGTCAGCGCAACTCTTTCATTTGGAGAGAGATCTGTACCCATGCCCTATCAGCTCTTTCGGTGATCAGATAGGAGATTGGGGATACACGGGCTATCAACGTCTTGGAGGATAGATATTTGTTTGAGGTGCTATTGTGTAGCTGGCCCACCTTGATAGACCCTGGTTGGTTGGATGGGCATAGAGTATGCAATCTGTTTGCTCCAGAAGAGTGAAAGTGGAACGAGGACCTCGTCCGACGGCCATTTGGGGAGCAGCTGGCCAAGCGGGTCCTGTCACTGCCGATTCTTGTAGGGGATGTTGTGGATGGGAGGGTCTAGCGAGATTGGGAGGTCAGATGTGAAAGCTCGAGACTTACTCGGGTTGGTTAGAAGACATGCGGCTCTATGGATTGAAGGGGTTGGATCTGGAGACTGTACATCCACCTCCGAGTAGCCCTGTTAGTCTAGAAGGTGGCATGGAGGTGCCTGCCAAATAGAAGCATGCTGGCTCGGGAAGGGGTGAGTATCTCCCCAGCTTGTGTGGTCTGCCCGGAGGTGGAGAAATCTATTTTTCACATCCTCATTGGATGTTCGCAGACCGCCCAGATCTGCGGGTGTGCTTTGGCCTCCCTCGACCCGCGGTAGGGATGGACATCGACCGAGGATTTTCTAGACTTTTTGGATGATTCCTCATGGAGGACCGGCCTTGAGGAGCGGGGGATCAGGGCTACCATCTGGCCTACCATTGTTGGCTAAATAGGAATGTATGAATCTTTGAGGACAGGAGAGCACGACCGAGGGTGGTGGCGGACAAAGCTCTACTTCATGCAATGGAGGTTTTTAGCACCACTGAGTCGTCGTCCTTTAAGATGGCTAGAAAAATCTGGGGTTCTCATTCTGCTCTTGCAGCGTCCAGGACCGTGTTTGTCTCCTTGAAGCTTCCACCTCTGGTTTTCTCAAGATAAACTTCGACGGCAGTGTCAGCGAGGGAGTGGGCAGTGGAGGTGTGAGATTTATTATCAGAGACCACGACGCCAGATTGGTGGTGGTCGGAGATTGGCGGATCTTCGATACGTCGTTAGTGCCGAGCTCAGAGCCGTATAGGAGGACATCACCTATGCAAAGCGTGTTTTGGATGCAGACCGCATTCTCTTCGAGCGGTACTCAGCCATGGGGTCAGGGATGCGCGGCCGGTGGGATGCCGCTGCTACATGACATATGCGGACTTTTGGGTGAGTATGACTAGTGTCGAGCCACGCATGTCTACAGGGAGGTGAACAGTGCTGCCAATTGGGTTACTCCTATAGCACATTATTTCGGAGGTTTCATCTGAAACTATCACGTGTCTGCTCCTTCTCTTTTATACTATCTTTTTTTTTAAAATTTTGTTGGCTATAACTAGACACGTTGTGTATGAGTTATTGTTGTATAAAAAATAAATAAATAAATAAATAAACAGGGATCTGTGAGAGATTTTGGAAGCAGACAGAAGTAATGCCAATCCATTTATTACAGTCATTTTTCCAAGAATTCAGCTTGTTCTTGCATCACCATCAACACGTATGTTTTTTGGTAAAAAAAAGTTTATCATCTGAAATTAAAACCTCTGAAACTGTGCATCAAGAACACCAGCAGTCTAAATTAATACGGCGCAAATCATTTCTTTTAATCTTTGAGTTGTAGCCTCTGACAAAACTTTGACAGTTATTTTAATAATTAAATACATCCAATGCAAACCCTTAGAGGTTCCATGCAATCTCAGTTTCTTGACAGAATACAGCACCCTCTCTTCTCTTCATTCCAACTCTTAAGCACAATCACGAGCAGCTAAAAGAGAAAAAAAATGACGAAGGTGATAAGAAGCCATTCCTCCCCCCCCCCCCCCCCCCCATCATGTCCTCCTCCTTGCCATGGAGGAAGGGTTGCCGTCGAAGAGCTCATCGATATAATTCTCGAGGTCATCCGCCCCAAACTTGATGTACTTCTCCGTCTGCCGCCCCGGGTGGAGGTACTGCGAGAATCGCCCCAGAAACGACCGGTATGCCGGCACTACCACCGCCGAGATCGACACCCTCAGCTCCGACTGCATCTGCTCATCGCTCACCACCCACGAGCTCTGCGTCTTGCGGATCTCGTCGATCATGGCGTTGAAGCTCTTGAACCGCTCCTTGAGCACAGGCTTGGACACATTCCCCCTCACATTCAGGCCTTCATCCCTGAAACAAGCGAGCACCTTCGACCACGTCTCTCGCTGGTAGTTCATGTGGTACTGCCTCAACTCCGATGATCTCTTCCGGCGCCATGCTTCTCCGAGCAGCTCATTGATCCCTGCTGCCCCCTTGATCTTCTTCATGATGTACCTCCCACTGTTCATCAAGAATATGTTGCACAGTGCCTGATCCTTGTAGAGCTTGGATTTGGCCTCCAAATTCGAATGCAACAACTCCATCAACTCCGTCAATTGGTCTGCAAATGGTTTCGGGTCAATTGCAGTACTGCTGTTGCTCTGGTTTTCACGGTTGCTGGTGCTACCCGGTGGCGCATCATCGCCGTCGTCGTCGTAGGATGACGGCCTCTCAGTTCTCTGGTAGTCTTTGAAGACCTGCTCCAATGTGTTCGTGTATTCACACGCATATTTGAGGTAATTCATGACATAGCGGGTGAGGGGGTGGACGGCGCCGCCGGGCACAGGCGTCTTCCCTGTGTCGGTCTTGATCGAGCTCTCAAGGTCGCAGAAGATCGCTATCGCCGCCTCCCCGAGACGGGACTGGATGGCGGAGATCTCCGACTTGAGATCCCTCACTGGTGAAGCGGTCGACTCCTCCTCGTTCCCTTCGACGGAGAAGATGGCATCGATGGCCGGCGTCAGGTCTCTCAAGGTCTCGTATATGTCGAGCATCTTGAAGAGCTTCTCCGTGGAGCGCTTCGTCATGGAAACGGCCTCCGCGAAATTGAGGAGCTGAAAGATGGCACCAAGGGCGAGGTTGTTGAAGAGGCTGTTGGCTATGTCTCCGTGGCCTGAGAAGACGATATCGAAAAGCTCGCGCTCGCTGGGGAATGAGACGGTGATCGAATGCCGAAAGGCCTTGATCCACGTTGCGATCTCTCCCTCCAGCGAATCCCAAGCCATTCTCTGCACATCGTCGATGCTGATCTTCTCGCATCCGAGGCTGGATAAGCCTGCAAAGAAGGCGTTGCGCCGAGCAACGCTAAACACCTCGCAGCACTCGGTCACGTAGCCCGCGGGGATCATCACCGCGGCAATGCCTCGTAATCTCTCCACGACATTCGGTGGATATGTTTGGGGATATTCTTCAGTGGTGCTGGATTCCGCTGAAGGCAAAATGCACCTGTCTTGTTCATGTTGTTGTTGTTGTTGTGGTCGGCTGAAAGATGGCGGCCGCTTAGACTTCGTGCTGGTGCTGCCGAGATCCTGCTGCTTTCCACGAGAATTCTCGTCGAGGATCGAAAAGAATTCGTCTTCGAGGAAGGCCATGGCACGGTGGAGGACGCCGCCGGTGCGGTTCATGGCATGGTTGTACCGGCGCTCCGACGAGAATGGTGTTAACGCCGATGTCAGCTTGTTAACTCGCTTGAAAGCGTCGAGGAGGGAGATCTCGTCATGGTCGGGAGCCCATTTTCGCTCGCCCGACTCGTACGTGGCGATCTCCTTCTCCAACGCGTCGACGAACTTCTCGATGGTCGATTCGGGGAGCTCGGGCAGCTCATAACCTTGAGCCTGAACATCTTGGAGGCTGGCAAGGACGCCGACGAAGCGATCAATTTCATCGGAGAAGGAAATGAAGCTGCGCTCGGATTCTTCGACATTCTCCTTGCTTGTTTCCTCCTCCTCCTGCTCCTTGTCCTCCTCCTCCCTCTCTTCCTCTATACAGTCCTCCTTGCTATCATCTCCCTCCTTCTTCTCGTATCTATCTTCAAACTTGATGGCACCTAAGGAGAGGTTCCTGTCAGATTCTCGGAGCTTCTCTTCGCGGCTGGAGGAGGAGAAGCTGTTGGATTTCTGAGGTAGAGGGGATTGTTTCGTCTCCATTTTCTCTGCTTTTTTCCCTGTGCTGTTTTCTTCTCAAAACGGGCTAACTTAGAAGGAAGAGTTAGACAAAGGAAGACGAGAAAGAGAGAGAAGGAAACTGAAAAGAAAAAGGAGAAAAAGGTGGAGAACGGAAGGTGTTAATTGTTCTGGAGGGGAGAAGGAGAGGGGTGGCGAAAATAGAGGGAGGATGATTGAAATGGTCGTTGCGGCCCGCGTCGAGGAGAGATCGTTGCTCGCGGCATAGACAGTTGTCATTGTTTTATTCGTGCCAATCAAATGTTGACCACCTTTTTGTCTGCCATGCCTTCATCATGTTAAAAACTTTAGTTGCCCGTTTAACAGGAGATTTCCACGCCAATTCTTATTTTAAAAGATCGGCTCCGACTACCACTTCAACGTCTCCGAGGTTGCATGCACGATTTCATTTCTCCCACCGTAGGGTCAACCACTATAGAAAAGCTAGCTTTTTCATCTTGGTTGCAATCTAAGAGGATACTTATAAGCATTGTGAGAGACCGAAACCTAAAACAATACTTATAAGTCTCATCGAAAACTACCGCACATGTCGGGCAAAGTCTTAGCTTGGACCAACGCTTAGACTCCACCACCAAAGAAGATATCAGACTTAGACGATGCTAAAAAGCGTTGTCGGAAATCAAAATGTCCTCCAAACTTGGTTAACTTACGTGCAGTCAACCAAGTTTTTAGATTTTTCTTTTGGTGCCTTTGCTTGTACTTTATTTATAAGTCGAAGTACCCCGTTGTCACATTTCTCTTCCTCTAGTTGCTGTTCGGACTTGCATGTCTCCAAGTTCAGCCGTGCTCAGTATTTCGGAAAGAAAACTAGATAGTTTATATATTTTTTCCTTGTGATAGTCCCTGCCATTTACACTTGAGCTAGTTATAAGAGCTTAGGGTGCAGGATTTGTATGGATTTGATTGCGGACAACTTTAAGGAGGTGCAAACTATCTACTAAAGTTGAGCCCTTTCTATGGAAGAAGGATACATATACTATTTGTTTTCGATTTAAATCTGAGGAGGAAAGGGATTCTATTCTGATGAATGGGCCATGGATTATCTCCGATCAAAGTCCTTTTGCAATTGAGCCATGGCCACCGGGTGTTATCCTCAGAAAGAATTCAAGTAACTCTACTCTATTATGGGGGAGGCCGCCTCTGCTTCCTATTGAATATTGGGATAGGTCGAAGATTTTGAAAATTGTTTTAATTACCAGAGAGCCGATGTTTTGTGGATGATTTTATAGACCATATTAGACGGCCGAGGTGTGCTCGTGTTTGTATTAAGGTTGATATTTCGAAACCCTTGAAGCTAGGCCGATCTATTCAAGGAACAAATTCAATCTTTTGGTAGCTTTTTGTTTCTGAAAATTTACCAATGGTTTGCTTTAGTTGTGGCCATCTTGGCCATATGGAGGGGAATTGCCATGAAGATATTTGTTTCTCTACCCCAAGAAATACACAAATTCAGCCGGATAGTTTCGTGGTCGTGGAGGAGGAAATTAGTGACCCACTAATATCTATGGGACATGGGGAAGGTGGCTTTTCTAGTGCTAGCAGTGAACGTCAGTCTCGTTCGCCGAAAAAGAAAAGTGTGGGTCATAGCTTATCGCAGTGGGAAATTGGAACTCTAACCCTAGTTTTCAGGTGGAGATGAGGAAGACAATTGAGTAGTCTATCCAAATTCATGTTTTTATTAACCAATAACACATGCACTTTGTTGGAACTAAAGAAAAGGTTATTCAATCCACTAGTGCAACTTAAGTGAAGGAATTACCTATTTTAAACCGGAACAAGAAAGAGCACATAACCACTGCTTGTGAACAGCTCACTCGATGTAACTGTGGACTCAACTTGGATTGAACCGGGTCAACCGACTGAAGCCGCGAACCTAGGTGCTACTGAAGGGGTCAATCTAGGTGCAATTGAGTGATCTAATATGATGGAAGAGTGCTGGGTGAAGCCTACTAAAGTTGCACGTTGTCACTCGCTTGAGCATCGCGTGCCCAATTTTGAGCTGAATTTATTTGGCCCACTAGCTCAGATTGAATCTAATGGGTCAGTAGAAATATAACTAATAATCAAATAATTATATTTTATGATAATATTCTATGATCAATCCTCTTGCACTTAATTTTGGTCAAATCCAATTAATCATAACATGAAATATAAATTACTCCACTGAGAGAACTCCCAACCAGCTTATTCACACTTCGACTAGGAGCACAGTCATGTAGCATTTTGATTTCAATGAAAATAAAATAAACATCACAAATATGATTCAGAGATGATGAAAATTTATCAATAATTAAAGCAAACAGAGACATCTGTCTCATTGCTTAACTTCTACTCAACTCAAACTTTCTAGCAAACCTTAAGGATCTTAAAAGTTAAGCTCTGATATGACTATTTCCATCATGATTCATCACGATTCTTAGTGATCTTAAACCTATGCTATGCTGATACTAAATCTATCGCACCTCTGAACCTAGAACGTAACGGACACTATATACCTGCATGGCGGACCATACAAGCACGCAAGGCTGCAAATTATATCATAATCTTAAAGCAATATTAATCGTTCGAATCTTGAAATTTATTTAATCATAATCTAAAATAAATCATTCTCATAATCAATTGTTCCAAAGTGACATAAGTTAGAATATGTTAGCTAATTCAAATAAAATAAAATATTCTAACTAAATTAGTCTAAACTAGAACTCCAATTATTACGAATATTTTTAAAAGATCTAGCGCACTTCTCTAAGTCTCGAACAATCATGATTCAGAATCTGAAGAAGGAAAAAATAATGAGCTATATTAGCCTAATAAGCAATATAACACCATAAAGTGGGGTCTAAGCATGCTAAATAAATAAATAGTTAAAGAGCATGATACTGACTAGGGATAAATTACTTTTTTAATAATATATATATCTTTTAAAATTTATTATTATTATTATTATAAACTAATACTAGAGACCCAATATTAGGCTATGGGCACATTACCTAGTAGCATAGGTCAGATATAAGATGCATAAAGTATTAAATACAGCTATTCTAATCACCGATGGCTCAGTGTCAGAACCAATTTCTCATATTATAAATCGTCAGGCCAACGAATAATTTTCATTGGCGGGGCCAGATCATAATCCTACTGAGAGTACATACATATGAAATAAATTTCATAATTTATTCAGTCATATTTTTCAAATTTTATAACATAACACACAACATTTTTTTTAAACAATTATAACATTGTAACAGTAACATGCCCGACCCATTAAATCAATTACAAAACAAATATTATAATTAAACATAATAAACTAATTATCACTTTACTAAAGATCGAAAAATTATTTTGAAGCATTAGGTTACTTATCTCTTCTTGCTTCAAAATCCTACTTCAGAAAGGCAATTTATGTTCACATATTTTAATATCATTAATTTTATCCATATTTTAGCAGCCAAGGAAAGTTACAAATTAAAATATTATTGGGGATACGACCTCATGCCCCTAAATCAGATTGGTCAAGTGGGAGCGTCCAACTGCCTGGGTTGGTCCGAGCAAGGTGAACTTAGCTTGTCATATTCATACATGATTTAGGTAACTCAATAAAGACCAATAGTAGCCAAATTTTAAAAAGATTTGCCTAGGGCACAGGTTTTGGGCCGGTGTACCGCCTGAATATCGAGACGGTTTAGAGCCTCTAAATTAGGTTTAACTTGGATCCGAGCAGCAAGAAAAGTAAGGCTTACACTAGGATCTCTGAACCGGCTAGAGAGAGAGAGAAAAAAAAAAGAAGATTGAGAATTTAGTTTGGATTCAATCATAGAGTCTGGGTTTGGCCTGTTAAACAGCATAAATCATCACTATATCTAGCCCATGGGCCAAAAAAGACAAACTAACAACTAGGAAAGAAAATTATTTTTTTTTGTTCCCCCTCGGCCAAAAATGGGGATGAACTAGGAAAAGAGAGAGAAGAGGGAAAGTGGTTGATGGCCCGGTGGTGGTGGGGCTTGAGGTGCGGTGGCGCGGCTTGAGGCACGGTGGCGCAACCTGCAGTGCAACGGCATAGCCGACGGCGAGGTGCCATGATGGTTCAACCGTGCATAAGAGGAAAAAGAGGAGGAAGAGAAAAAGGGGCAGAGCCCCAAGCTGCCTTATGTGGCAGCTCCCTCGGCCAAGGAGGAAGCAAGAGGAGGCGAGGGACTCACCGACGAGCGGCGGCGGCGGCGGCCCTCGGCCGAATATGGTGGTTTCCAGTGAGCTTTGCAACGATAAGGCTCGGAACCAGTCAAAATAGAGCATCCGAGGTTGTAGATGGAAAAGAAGGGGTTTTGGGGGTGGCAGCGGTCGACCGAGGTGGCACGACGGCCACCGGAGACTTGGAAGAAGAAGGGAAGGAGGCTCGACAATGATCAATTATCGGAAAAGGGGGCAACGGCCCCAGCGGCTGTCGGCCGCTCCTTACCAGCCTCCGGTACCACCGTTATCGTGGCCTTATCCGATAGGTGGAGGCATGGGCAGAGGATCCTGATCGCATCCTCTGTTCCCAGCGCCCATTTTTTTTTTTTTCGATTTAAGGACAGAAGTCGGCTAAACCTGCCGACTTTAGTTTAAAATGAGCTCAACTGGGCTGGGTCTCACAAGTTTACGTTGTCATAGTTTTGGCAATGGATGGTGGAGTGACGCTGGTGCCGAGCAAGTGGAAGGCATGCCAAGAGTCTGATAGAGTCATTGAAGGTAATCGATTGGCCTGTGGGCAGCAAAGAGGATGGGAAATTTGTGGGGCCCTAGGGGTGGTGGGAAAAAAATAGGAGCAGACGTTAATGGCGATAGAGACCTCCTCGATGGAGGCTCGAACAGGTTATCATGGATGTCACCAATGTGGAGGTTGTTGATTGTGAACGCGCCGAGTCCAAGAAACTTTTTGTCCGCTCATAACAAGCATCTAAAAGCCTTTTTTTCTCTCTCAAATTTGTGTTCCAAACCATAAGATCAAATGGCACATCGGATCACCTGCACCATGGAATAATCAATATTTAAAAGGGATTGTTACCCTCTTAAGTAACAATCATATTACAAAAGATACATTACACAGAACCGAAACTTTTTAAATTGAGAAGGTTATTTGGACATATTTTGCAGCTGCTCCAGCTTTACACCATCTCATTTCTCTCGGCTCTAATGATTGTATAAGCAAGTTGTAAAAAAGAAAAATTAAATCAATTTAAGCAAAATAAAATATCAACTCAATGTTAGAAACTGTAAAGCATAAAAATATTAGCCTGTACATTAATGAAAAGTTCACAAAAATAATAGTTTTATTTTTTTATAAAAGTATATAAAAAAAATATTCTATATATTACGCAAAAAGTGAACGAGGACCGGAAAACGGCAGTTTTTTCCGTTACGTAACTGCCGTCGACCAATTCAGCGGTCTAAAGTTACCGGCGGAGGAGTGGTAGGTGCCTACGTCTCCCTCTATAAGTCGTGTCCATTTTATGATCCCCGAGACAGAGAACCGCGAGGCATCGGAACCACCAGATCCCATGGCGGACGGCGAAGAGAGAGGTGGGAGAGGAAAAGAGAAGGAGGACGCGGCGGCGGAGGAGAGACGGGATTGGTCGGAGCTGACGCCGGTGTGCCTGGCAAACGTGTTCCGCAGGCTCACTCTGGAGGACCGGTGGAACGGGGCGATGCTGGTCTGCCGCGCGTGGCTGGACGCGGCCCGCGACCCCTCCCTCTTCGAATCCTTCGACCTCGAGCCGGCCTTCAACACCGCCGGCTCCGGCCGTCCCGACGACGCCGCCTGGTGGACCCCGGCCTTTCGCCGCCGCATCGACTCCATGCTCCGATCCGCCGCCCACTGCGCCGCCGGGTCGCTCCAAAAGATCCGTGTCCGCCACTGCTCTGACGACGCCCTCTCCTTCTCCGTCGAGAGGTGAGCCTAGGGTTAGGCTTACGGTTTCTTTTTTTTTTAAAAAAAATTCCTCGGTCGTTTTGAAGTTAGAATCTTGGTATTAGAGATCGGTAAAGTGCTATTTGATTTGACGTCTAGACTTTTGAAGAGACTTTTTTGAAATTTAAGATTATGGTTGCATCACCGAAATTTAAGATTAGGGCTTCGGTTCTGATTGAAGCTTTCTTTTTTTATTATTTTTCTTTTTGTTAAATTTTGCTGTTGGAATAGCAGTGTTGTGTTTTGACAGTGATTATGAGATTTAATACTTTCGATGAAGACAAGATATAAGGAGACGAGAAAAACTTAATTTGAACGTTGGTTATTAGATGGATGATAATTTTGGTAGTGGTATCTTAACGCTGTCGTTTTGATAATTCCACTCAATTAACGTGGTTGGATAATGGAACTTTTTTCGGGACGGAAATCAATTGCATCATACGTTGGCTGAGATCATAAATTTACTTTTGCTATAAATTTCGTATGACATCAGTTATATGCATGTCAGCACGTATATAGTTTTGTTATGGATTAAAATATGGTGGTGAGTGAGGCCGGTTGAAGATAATGCGGTGATGAGATTGATTGACATTCAATGGGCCTTTCAAAATAAGATCTGGGGAAGAATGAGTGGAGGATTTTATTTATAGGCCAATTCGTCAGGGTAGAAGAGGAGGTGATGTAGGATTACTTAGTTAATGGGCATGTTAAAAAGGTTGAATGGCAAATAGGATTCATAAGGTCAATCATGAATAATTGACATAGGGTTGTGTGATGATTATGATCAAAATTTGAAGTTTCACTTGATATTGATCCATTTTGGCTGAAATGGATTTATTAACTTGGAACTATGCTGAAACTAACTATCAAGAACTCAGTTTTGGTTAGGCCCAACAAGTTCTTCCAGTGTTCAGTAAGAACTAATATATTTTCGTCGACTTTCGGTGGTTCACACTCTCAGCCAGAAACAGACCAAAACTAGACATATATGGTGTTTGTGTTCGTAATATTATATTTTCTACCATTTTGGAGCCATTTCTCCATTCATTTTAAAATTTAGTATCGTTTTGAGGCCACTTGTCCATTTCTTCAAGTATAATTGGTTAAACAGTAAGGACAATGGTTTATTTCATTTTTAAGTAGGAATTTTTATGTGTCATTCGTCTAACATATGAGGAGCAAGAAGTATAGCCATAGTTTTTTTTTTACTTTTTATAATATCAAAGCATTTAGGTGTTTTGCTATAATAATTTGAGAGGAGTAATTGTTCCTAAGAATATTTTTATCTTTAAAAAATTGTAAAAAACATAAAATGGATCTATGTAGTAGATCTACCTCCTAAACAATGAAGTTGCAAAATTTATGGTTGGATTTACTAGATCTCAGGTTAAATCTTAAGTCATCTAGTTGGGTATAGGTAATTGTTGAGTTTTTCATAGTTAATAGATCATAAGTTCTGGTAATTGGTACTTAATTTTCTTGTTAATGTGTCTTTTTATTGGTATATTTGACGATTTTAGATGTTTATGGTTTTAGTTATATTTTATATTTTAATATGGTCTTTAAATTGGAACATGAACTATAAATCCAAAGTCTATAAATAATACAGTATGCTTTAGAATCATGTAATATAAATTCCTGGACTCATTTTCCCCCCTTATGTTTTCTAATTTTTCATATTTTTCTTTTTTTAATCAATGTTCTGAAACTTTCTAAAATTAGGGAGATTGTTGAAATTTTCAAAACAGAAGCCTGGCAGGACAGTCAAGTAGAAAGCAAAACCAAGTTTCTGAATCTTGGTTGTGAATAAAATCGTCGATTGTCTTGTATACACAACAAACTTGAATATATTTTACTATATAGTTTTTAATGTGAAATGAAGCAACGTGATGCATTATAGTCAAAAATACAATGCTTTGATCAGTTTTGTTATTTTGGATTAGTATGACATGGTGGAGACACATCTATTAAGATCTGCTTCCCAGTCCTTATTCAAATAGTTGGAATGAGGCTTAGCAGTTACGGTGATGACTTTCTATATTATTTCTTATAGCTAGCAACCAATTTCTTTCCCAAAGTTATATTTATAGAAGAAACTATTATTTTCTCAAATTCAGTCATTATAATGGTAACCAATTGGATGAACATAGCTCAGCTTCTTGTTTTTTTCTATATAATGGAGTAACTTGCCTGATTCCTTAAGTTATTTTCCTTTTTAAGGTGCAGAATAAAAAGTCTTTTGCAATGGATTGGACCATGATTTTTCTTTTTCATGTAACATGATATAGCAAAGGAAAAAGGAATATGAATGACTTGGCTCTCTTTCCATCAACTCTCGAACATGTGTACCTTGAGTAATAAGAGGGAAGGGGGACACAGACTAATGAACAGTTGGTGACCAGAGCAGCAATCTTAGAACTTTGTCTCCCACAGAGGGTCAAGTCAGAAAATAGTGCTTTGAGAATAATGGTGACCAGAGGTGTGATGCTAGACTTTTATCTCCCAAATAGGGTGAAATCATATAATAATATTTTTGACCAGAGGGGCAATGTTAGAGTTTTATCTCTCAGTGAGGATGGAATTAGATAATAAGACTTGGGAGTAATTTCCATGCTAATCAATGTACCTCATTTGGTAACTAAACATGTGAGGGATGAATGACTTGCATTAAACTCGAGGATTGCTTTTAGAGTTTTCTGAGGCTCTTCTTGAATGTGATCCACAATCCGTATGATATATGCCACACAAGTTGAAGTTGGTGCCGAAAGAGGCAGAATTAAGAAGTTGGAGGGATCTGGTGATCGTTATCCTGCTATCTTTGGGATGGTGAACTTCGACTTGCACAATGATTTTATCCTGAAATTTTAAATATTGGTATGGATAGCCTCTCTTTGTTTAGCTGACAAATTGTTACTTCTGCATCTTCACTTCAGCGCTTCCCACCCATGTAGGAGACATCATGGGCCCTAAAAGTTTTTCAATAACTGGTATTATAACTCACTAGCCTAAGTGGAGGTAATCCTACTTATGCAGACTTGGTTTCTTTTTCTGACTTTTCAAGCTTAAGTCAGTTCCTCATGAAATGGCATTTGGATCTTGCCTTTTTCATCCATTGATGGTTATACTTAAATGCATTCATTGTGTGTATGTATCCACTTTTTTCTTAAAATTTTCTGATTCTTGGATTTGTTGTCTTCCTTTTCCTGATGTATGTTTAGCATTAGCCTTTGCTTTTTTAAGCTCAAGAAAGAAGAGTGTCTTTTATTTTGGGCCTTGTAACTCACTTGTTTGAGTTGTTATGAGCTTATTGCTTTTGCAGGTCGCCAAATCTCCAAACCCTTTCAATAAGGAGTTCTCAGAATGTAACTGATAGATCAATGTTTAAGGTTGCATCTTGCTGTCCCATGCTTAGGGAATTAGACATAAGCAATTGTTATGAGATTTCCTACAGGTCACTTGAGGTGATTGGGCAAAAATGTCCTAACCTGACAATTCTCAAACGGAACCTGCTGAACTGGCTTGACCCTTCACAGCATGCTGGGATAGTTCCAGATGAGTACCTAAGAGCCTGCCCCCAGGATGGAGACCTGGAGGCTGCAGCAATTGCGAGATTCATGCCAAAATTGAAGCATCTTGAGCTCCGTTTTTCTAAATTAACCATCAGCGGCCTTGTTTCGATTTCAGAGGGATGTGGTGATTTGGAGTCGTTGGACCTTTTTGGATGTGCAAACTTGACAAGCAGGGGGATAGAGCAAGCTTCCACCAAGCTAAAGAATCTAAAGACACTCGTGAAGCCAAACTTTTATATTCCGAGATCTGTGTTCCATACAGAAAGATATGGGCACTGGAGATTGTATGATGAAAGGTTCCAGACAAATGTTTTTCAGATATGATTTTCCCTGATCTTCGTGCCAGTGGCATACTTCTTAAAACTGCTCTTTGTATAAAAGATTGCTGGATCTAAAATAAGTACTACTGTTGTAGCGTCCATTGTAATTGCCAATGTTGAAGTTTGATTTTTAATGTATGTGAACCGTGGGTAAGCTTGCTCCTAGTCTGGTGGTGCTTCATCTTATATCATGTTGCGATTCAGGCTAATACCTCTTTTATAGCTCTTGTGATCCATATTTAATCATTGATTTCAATGAAATGAGCCGGTATGCTGAATGGTTTTGTTTCTGTCCATTTCTTTTATTACTGCATGTGAATTTAGCTACAATCTTAGTAAAGCATCACATTGCAGCGTAGCAGCAATTCGTTTCTGTTTCTCACAAACTGATGCCTCTGGATGTGCTTGTTTGGTTGAGCAAATGTCAATGCTTGGCCATAACAGCAGTGCTTCCCAAAATGCTGCGGGATGCTTGTGCCTTTGAAGTCTTGCTAACAAGGTATCAATCTCCAGCTCTACTGAATTAGCTTGTCGTCCTGATGGTTTAATCAGTGTGCTTGCCAGCCGAAGTCACTTTGAACTCTTTTTAGCCCAGTTCCTCTCAGAGATCGAACCGCTTCGGAACAACCAAATGCCCGAAATCATCTCACATACCCAAAGTGATTTATGCAAAGGATTCCTTTGGTCCTCTGAGAATGGTGGGCAAATCAATGTCGGACCTTGGCCGGCATAGTGTCCCTCTTGAAATCTAAACTTTCGGCCATGGTAATCTATAGAGCTTCGATCCTGTCTATTCCAAAGACTTTGGCTCGGCAGAATGATCAAAACGTGCTTTTAGTCGAGGGCGGGAAAAAAACTCATTTTCACTAATCGGTGAGAAGAAAGTGACAAAAGGCGGTTTTTCCTTTTGAAACATGGGCAAACAGCAATCGGAGAGGGCCCTAGCAAAGAGAATAGTCAAGATAACGAGCGCTCCGCTCGTCAAGTGGGCGGTAAAGAGCAGCAGGCAAGTGCTTGGTAGGCCAACAGCCTAGTGAACTAGGCGATTCACTCAACGAAAGAGGGGCACACTAAGTAAGTACGATAGACTGGCCCCATGGAGCTTTCTTAAATAAAAGCAGGACCACTACGCGAGGTTGAACCAAAGACCTATGGAAGTCGAGGCTCGTCCCAAGGGGGTTTGGTTAATGGAAAAATAAAGAATTAACTCATTTGATTAGATTTTTCAAAGAAGAAAGATGAAAAAATAGTTTTTATATGGAAATAAAATTTTCATATTTTATGAGAGAGCAAAATCCATGTGGAAAAAATCAATTTTGAAATTATAATTTTTTTCAGAAATATTCTTAAGCTTTTAAATAGAATGGGGTAAGATGTTTTCTACCATTAAGAGTATAACAGATATATTACACAACTTTTGCAGGAAAATAAATGCTCAATCAAACATAAACTACTTTACAATGTGCCACTTTTTTCCGATCAACCAAATATGCAAAAATCTTTTTTCCAAGCGTCATATATTATGTTAGTGGTTTTATTTGATTATGTAATGTTAGTAATTTTATTTGATTGATTTGATTATAATTGTTTGTATTATGTGGATATTATTCAACTTAGACCTTACATGATCTTTAGGGCTTCGCTTTAGGAATTATGCGGCTGTGTCACATGGTCGACTGGGATGAGGGGTTTGGGGTGTGACACTACCTTCCTCCATCCCCTTGTCCCCAACTCCCATCCTCTTTCCTTCTCCGCCTCCTTTTCCTTCATCAACCTCATCAATGACATGTCTTCGAGAACAATATCGTCATCACGTCTCTCTATGCCACCTATAGCTGCCACCTGTCGTTAGCGCCATCGCCAGTTTCATCTCCTTCTCAATCGCCGCCACCACATTCAATAATAAGCCTGGTTCAGCATGCACAGTCATCGCCTCCCGCCTATATCTCTGCCCGCACCAGACGGATTTCAGGGAAGATTCATCTTCATCGTGGATTTGTAGTTTTTAAAAGTTTAATGATTGAGTTTTAAGTCCAAATGGACTCGTTTTCTTTTTTTAGATGTTTTATTTATTCTGATTCAAGCTAGGTTTGATTCAAACAAATAAAAATAAAAATAATAAAATAAATAGTTTTTAAAAGTAAAAAGAGAGATCGATAACCTGCTGGCAACCGGTTCTAGTAAAATATCATTAATACCCCAAGCAATTAGATAATCATGTTATTCTTTATTTTTCTATAAAATAATACAGAGAGGCACTGTAGCAAAACTCTTATTGAAAAATATTAAGCAAAACATGAATAGGGATGGTTGCTTGTGAACTTGCTAAGTCTTGAGTCCGAGAAACTTTTTGCCCGCTTATAACGAGCGTCTCAAAGTCCTTTTTCCTCTGTAATTTGTGTTATAGTCTATGAGATCAAATGGCACAGCGGGTCATCCGTACCATGGAATAAATCAATATTTAAAAGGGATTCTTACCCACTTAATTAACAATCATATTACAAAAGGCACGTAATGCAGCACTGAAGCTTTCTAATTCAAATTTAAGCAAAACAATATCAATTCAATGTTATGAAATGTAATATAAAGCATAAAAAAATTAACTAGAGAATTATGTATTTTTGAGTTATCGCTTGGCACTTTTCCATTAACGGAAATTTCACAAAAATAATATTTTATATATTTTTTCTTGAAAAGGTATATAAAAAATAGGAGTCATTTGAAGGATGGGAAAGTAATTTTCCGTAAAAAATATTCTATAAAAAAAATATTCTATATATATATTCTTTTCTTGAAACGGCCTTCCATTATGTAACGGCCGTCAACCTATGGAGCGGTCTTAAGTTACCGGCGGAGGAGAGGAAGTTGTCTACCTCCGCCTCTGTAAGTCGTGTCGATCTTGTCACCCCCGACGCAGAGAACCGCGGAGCATCGGAACTACCAGATCCATGGCGCACGGCGAAGAGAGAGGTGGGAGAGGAGAGGAGGAGGAGGCGGCGGGGCGGAGGAAAGACGGGATTCGTCGGATCTGACGCCGGTGTGCCTGGCAAACGTCCGCAGGCTCACTCTGGAGGATCGATGCAAGGGGGCGATGCTGGTCTGCCGCGCGTGGCTTCCCTCTTCTAATCCTTCGACCTCGAGCCCTCCTTCGACGCCTCCGGTCGCCCCGACGACGCCGCCTGGTGGACCCCGGCCTTCCGCAGCCGCGTCGACTCCATGCTCCGATCCGCCGCCCACTGCGCCGCCGGGTCGCTCCAGGAGATCCGCCTACGCCACTGCTTTGACGACGTCCTCTCTTTCTCCGCCGAGAGGTGCGCCTAGGGTTAGGCTTACGGTTTCGTTTTTTTAATTTTTTTTCTTTTTTTAAAAAAAATTCCCCGGTCGTTTAAAAGTTAGAATCTTGGAATTAGGGTTTAATAAAGTGCTATTTGATTTGACTTCGAGAATTTTGAGGAGACTTTTTTGAAATTTAAGAGTAGGTTTCGGTTCTGATTGAAGCTTTCTTTATTTCTTTTTGTTCAATTTATTGTTGGAATAGCAGTGTTGGGTTTCGACAGAGACTATAAGATTTAACGCTTTGGATGAAGACGAGAGAAACTTAATCTTGAACTTTGGTTATCAGATGGATGAAAATTTTGGTGGTGGTATCTTAACGCTGTCGTTTTGATAATTCCACTCATTTAACGTGGTTGGATAATGGAAACTTTCTCTGAACGGAAATCAATTGCATCATACGTTGGCAAAGATCAAAAAAACCTACTTTTCCCAAAACTTTAGTACGACACTGCAGGTATATAATTTTGTTCCGGATTAAAATATGGTGATGAGGTCCGTTGAAGATAAGACGGTGAGGAGATTGATTTGACATTCCATGGGCCTTTCAAATTAAGATTTGAGGAGGAATCGGTTGAGGATTTTATTTTTATGCCAATTCCTCAGGGTAGAAGAGGAGGTGATGTAGGATTACTTAGTTAATAAGTATGTTAAAAAGATTTGAGTGGCATATAAGGATTCATAAGGTTTGTCATGAATAATTGACATAAAGTTACCTGTGATGATTATGATCAAAATTTGAAGTTTCTCTAGATATTAATTCATTTTGGCCGAAATGGAATTGTTAACTTGGAACTATGCTGAAACTAACTATCAAGGACTCGGTTTTGAGTAGGCCCAACAAGTTTTTCCAGGGTTCAGTCAAAAACTAATAAATTTTTGTTGACTTTTTGGTGGTTCACACTCTCAGCCTGAAACAGACCAAAACTAGTCATATACGGTGTTTTTGTTCATAATATTGATATTATCTATCATTTTGGAGCCATTTCTCCATTCATTTTTAAGTTTAGTATCATTTTGAGGCCATTTCTCCATTTCTTCTAGTAAATTGGTTAAACAGCATAAACAATGGTTTACTTCATTTTTAAGTAGCAATTTTTATGGGTGATTAGTCTAACATACAAGGAGTAAAAAGTATAGCCACAGTTTTTTTTTTTTAATTATAAAATCAGAGCATATAGGTGTTTACTATAATAATTTGAGAGAAGTAATTGTTCCTAAGAATATTTTTTATCCTAAAAAACTGTAAAAAAGCTAAAATGAATCTATGTAGTAGATCTACCTCCTGAACAATGAAGTTGCAAAATTTAAGGTTGGATTTGCTAGATCTCAGCCTAAATCGTAAGGTCATCTAGATTGGATATATGTAATTGTTGAATTCTTAATACTTAGTACATCGTAAGTTTTAGTGCTTGGTACTTAATGTGCTTTGTTAATGCCTCTTTATGTTAGTATTTGATGGTTTTAAATATTTGTGTTATTAGTTACATTTTGTATTTTAATATAGTCTTTAGATTTATAGATTTGGAAAATGAACTATAAATCCTAAGTCTATAGATCATACAATATTCTTTAGAATCTTGTAATATAAATTCCTTGACTTATTTTTTTCCGCCTTATTTTTCCTATTTTTCCATATTTTTCTTCTTTTTTTAAACCAATGTTCTGAAACTTACCAAAATTATGAAAATTGCCGAAACTTTCGAAACAGAAACCAGGCAGGACAGTTAAACGGAAAGCGAAACCAAATTTTTGAATCTTGGTTGTGAATAAAAACATCAATTGACTTGGATACGCAAACTTGAATATGTACTATATAGTTGTCAATGTGAGAAATGAAGCAATATGACGTATATGATCAAAAATACAATGCTTTGATCAGTTTTATTATTTTGGATCTACTGTACAATATGGTGGAGACTCTGATCCCCAAGCCTGATTCAAATAGTTGGAATGAGGCTTGGCAGTTATGGTTATGACTTTCTATATTATTTCTTATAGCTAGCAACCAATTTCTCTCCTAAAATTATATTTATAGAAGAAACTATTATTTTCTCAAATTCATTCATTATAATGGTAACCACTTGGATGAAATAGCTCAGCTGCCACTTCGTCTTCTTCTTCTTCTTTAAATATAGATCTGATTGAGTAATTTGCTAGATCCCCCTAAGTTATCTTCGTTTTAAGGTGTTGTTGGTGACCAGAGAGGCAATCTAATTTTGTCTCCCGCTGAGGGTCAAGTCAGAAAATAGTGATTTAAGAATAATGATGACCAGAGGGTTGATGTTAGAATTTTATCTCCCAGTGAGGCTGAAATCAGACAATTGTATTTTTGAGAATAACAGTGACCTCAGGGGCAGTTTTAGAAGTTTACTCTCAAGGAGAGTGGAATAGATAATAAGACTTGAGAGTAATTTCCCAATCTACATGGTATGTTAACTAAACAGCTGAGTGATGTACAGCTCACATTAAACCTGGGGATTGTTTTAGAGTTTTCTGAGGCTCCGCTTGGATGTTTGAACCACAATCCTTATATATATGCTGCACATGCTGAAATTGGTGCCTAAAGAGGATTAAAGAAAGTTGGAGGGATCTAGTGATCCTTCACTATCCTGCTATCTTCAGGATAGTGAAGTTCAACTTACACAATGATTTTATCCTGAAATTTTAAATTTTGGTACCCTTAGCCTCTCTTTTTGTTTACTGACAAATTGTTACTTCTGCCTCTTAACTTCAATGCCTTCCACCCATGTAGGAGAGATCATGGGCCCTCAGAGTTTTTCAGTAACTGGTATTAGAATTCACTAGCTGAAATGCAGGTATTCCTACTCATGCAGACTTGGTTTCTTTTTCAGATTTTTCAAGCTTAAGTCTGTTCCTTGCGAAATGGCATTTGGATCTTGTCTTTTCCATCCACTGATGATTATGTTTATAAATGCATTCATTGTGTGTATTTTTCCACTTTTTTCTTAAAATTTTCTGATACTTGGATTTGTTGTCTTCCCTTTCCTGATGTATGTTTAGCAATTCCTTTGCTTTTTTTTTTTTAGCTCAAGAAAGAGGAGTGTTTGTATTTTGGGTTGTTATGAGCTTATTGCATTTGCAGGTCACCGAATCTCCAAACCCTTTCAATAAAGAGTTCTCGGAATGTGACTGATAGATAAATGTTTAAGGTTGCATCCTGCTGTCCCATGCTTAGGGAATTAGACCTAAGCAATTGTTATGAGATTTCCTACAGGTCATTCCAGGTGATTGGTCAAAAATGTCCTAACCTGTTAATTCTCAAACGGAACCTGTTGAACTGGCTTGACCCTTCATAGCATGCTGGGATAGTTCCACATGAGTACCTAAGAGCCTGCCCCCAGGATGGAGACCAGGAGGCTTCTGCAATTGCGAGATCCATGCCAAAATTGAAGCATCTTGAACTCTGTTTTTCTAAACCATCCATCAGCGGCCTTGTCTCGATTTCAGAGGGATGTGGAGATTTGGAGGTATTGGACCTTTATGGGTGTGCAAACTTAACAAGCAAGGGGATAGAGCAAGCTTCCACCAATCTAAAGAATCTGAAGACACCCGTGAAGGCCAACTTTTATATTCTGATAAGTGTTCCATACAGAAAGCGATGGGCACTGGAGATTGTATGATGAAAGGTTCAGACAAATGCTTTTCAGATCTGCTTTGCCCTGATCTTTTAATATTGCTTTTTGTATAAAAGATTGCTGAATCTAAAAAAAATACTGTTGTTGTCGCGTTTATTGTAATTATTAATGTTGAAGTTTGATTTTTAAGTAGGGATGAAAGTGGATCGGATAATATCCGTCCGGATGCATTTTCGTATCCGAATTTAGCCGGATATGAATAAAAATTTGAGTATCTGATTAATATCGGTATCCATATTCATCAAAAAAAAAAAGAATTTGGATATAAATATGGATAGACAACTATGGGATCTGTATCCGAATATTCGATTTTATTTGTAATCCTATTTAATTTTATATAATACTCATGAATGTTTAATAAAAATAAATAATTATATTGATATGCTATTAACTTGATTTATCATTAACTTAATAATATATTTAATTTTATGACTATAAAGCTTAATTATCCGATTTATATCCGTATTAATATCCATACTTTTAGTATCCAATTTGTATTCATATTTGTTTAAAATAAATATGCATGTGAATTTTTTCATCTGACTAATATTTGTATCTGTATCTGTATTCGTCAATCAAAATAAATATGGATATGGATATATTAACATCCAATCCGATTTTAGCCTTATTTTTAATGCATTTGAACTGGTCAAGTAGTGCTTCATCTTATACTATGTGGCCATTCGAGCCAGTGCCTTAGCTTTTCTGTTACAATTTAACCATTGATTTCAATGAAGTGAGTGAGTATGCTGAATACTTTTCTCTCTGTCCGTTTCTTTTTTTATTCATGCATTTGTATTTAGCTGCAGTCTTAGTAAAGCATCACATTGTAGCAGCAATTCATTTCTGTTTCTCACAAAGCGATGCCTCCGGGCGTCCTTCTTAGTTGGACCACAACAGCGGTGCTTCCCAAAATCCTGCAGCATGCTTGTGCCTTTGAGGTCTTGCTAAAAAGGTATCAATCTACCTCTTTACTCCAATAGTATGTTATCCTGATGAGTTTAATCAGTGTGCCGGCCGACTGAAGTTACTTTGGGCATTTTTTTGGCCCAGTTCCTCTCAGAGACAAGTGATTTCAGGCCGCTTCAGAACGACCAAATGCCCGAAATCACTTCTCACACACCCAAAGTGATTTATACCTAAAGTGACTTTGGGTGTCTTACTTATGCACAACCAAACGTGCCCTGAAAATATAGCAAAGTAAAAAAAAAATATTTAAAGGACCCTGAATAATTTAAAATTACTCATAATTTCTTTTGCTGAAAGCTTCAGCTTTGCCAACTTCACTTTATATGGCCTTTGACATTGTAGTTGAAAGATATAGATGAGAATCACATGTAAAGTCAGCAGAATATGCCATCTCCCTTTTATACACAAATTTGTTGGCAGATCGTTGTTACGAAGTCCCTGAATAATTTTAATTTGCCTGTTAGTACCTTATTTAAAGGCTTGGTATAAAGTTGGGAAGGTCATTCACCATCATTCTGCACTACATTTGCCGATAAAAACTATTCTTAAGCTCCTGACTATGTTGCAAGCCACATATAAAGTAGGCAAACCTGTGAACTTCATCTTACATGACATATGCTACCGAAGAGACATATGCTACTATATTTATAACTTAGTAGAATGGCATCAAGAAAATATTGCAGAGAAGGGTATCATATCTAGACTTTGCATGTTTGGCATCTCTATGCGACATTCTCCATTTTCTAGATGAGCAAGAGTCCGTATCTTGGATGGCGTGGTAGCTATCCAAGCATGCATTATTCTTTAGGGTGCAAAATATATATCGGACTTCAGATCCAATGCCAGCTTGATCAAGGGAGCTTTAGAATTTTTGTTGTTGTTGTTGCTAGGATAGGTAACTCATGCTTGACGAGTACGTATGCACCTAATAAAATTAGAAAACAAAATATCTCGAACACTCCTCAACCCACAAGGTACTATCTGCATGACTGGCCACATAGGCGGCTACTCAATCCACGGCTCCATTGGCTTCATGGAATACATGGCATGAATACATGGTTGGTCTGAGAGGCCCTTCTATTATTTGTCATTGTCCAAATATCTCGAAGCAGTGGATGGCTGCCAACGGTATCCCTCGGACCTCTCTGTATTCAACTAATGATCGTGGCCAAGTCATCCTGAAGGATGACTGAGCTGGCTCGTAACTTAAGTCGGGCATGTCGAAGGTCTTCTTAGGCAACCCTCAGCTCCGCACCGAGCGCCAAGATATTGAATAGCTGACAGCTGCCTTTTGCCCTCAACGCTAGGATACTTTAATTTTGAAATGTTTATGCATTAATACTGCTGAATTGTTATGGAGGAAATTAAGTGATTCTTATTTGCTTGGTCAAGTTCTTAACTATATCTTTCGAAATAAATAACTATTGTTATAATGGCCATTATTGGTCATTATAAACAATATAAGAGATCTCTAGGAAGATGAATTATATAGTTGGTATCGAGACAAGAACATCATTTTGGGTGGGATGAAGTTATTAACTTGGAAAAATAAAATTTGGGGCCAACGTTCTTATAATATGATGGAGCCTAGGCATTAGGTATGATGAGCCAAGAAGCTGTCTCTTTTAGGGCTCGTTTGGTTCGCGAAAAAAGAAGGGGGGAAAGTATGGTCAACGGAAAAATAATAAGATGCCTCTTGTTTGGTTGGAGTTTTCAAAGGAGAGAGATGGAAAAGTTGTATTCCCATGGGAATATGATT
>JAOXJJ010000001.1:17394383-17419367 GCA_025769935.1 Phoenix roebelenii | reverse complement strand
ATAATACATTGATATGTTATGTTATAAAATATAAAATTATGTTATATTATTATGCTGTAGTATACAATATTATATTACTGTATCATAATAACATTATATTACATTACAGTAATATTATACTATGTGATATCATATATTTATGTATTAATACATATTATTATTTTATTATGCTTTGTCGTATAATACTATGTAATATCCTTTATGGTCATTTTGTTATAACAAAAGTACTTTCTTAGTTTGTTTTTTTTCTAAAGTGGGTATTTTATACATCACGGGTACGAATACACCCTAAAGAGTCAGAATACAAAATGTCCCGAAGTGCTCCGAGCATCTCTCTCTCCCCAGCCCATAGGGTGCCTTCTGAGTGGCTCGCTACATACACAGCCATCCAGTCGGCCGCTCCATTGGCCTCACGATATACATGCATGGCCTGTAATGTAACCCCCTCTCCCACCATCATCCAAATGTCGCGAAGCAAGGGATGAGCAGATCCATGACTACCCGGGATCCTACGGATCCAGCTAATCACCATGGCCGAGTCACCCTCCAGAAAAACCGAACTTGCCCGGAGTACCCGCCGCGCATAAGATAGGCCCATCCAGGCCGCTTGCAACTCTGCCCCTGGAACCGAAATATCAAAAATCTGACGGCCCCCGACTGCCACCACATCAAAACTCGGGCCCCTAACAACGAATCCGGCCCCTCCCCTCTTGCCACCATCCAAGACAGAGCCATCAAAATTGACCTTAAGGAAACTCGAGGGTGGGGGCTCCTAGGTAAAGAATACCCTATGTGGAGCTGCCGAAGCAATGTGGGAGCCCCAGATGTCCCGAGCTGTCTCCTCCCCTCTCTCTCTCCCTAATGGCTCTCTCTCTCCCCCCCTCTCTCTCTCCCTCTTTCTCGGCCGGCAGCGGCTCCTCTTCAGATAGCTTCAACGAGAGGAGAAGCCCTAAAAAAAAATAGGGGAGCCGGCTTCTTCTTGGGATGGGCTGGTTAATGGACCGGGCCCAGTTTCAGAGTCTCACAGTATCAGAAAAGAAGTCCTGAGTTCGAACTTTGTCTCTGCACTCTTTAATCTTATTATTAAAAAAAAATCATATATTGGGCTCACCCATTAAAGAAAAGTCTGGCCCACATATGAGGGGGAGTATAAGAAAATATAAAATATACAAATAAATCTATCTCATTCTATTAGTTTAAGTTTTTTTGAGATAAGTGGTAATTTTAATATTGATTTTAACAGATGATGTATCGAACGAGGATCCACATTGTGGTCCTTGCAATCTTGGCCCGGAGACTTGGAGAGTAATGAATGAGTTTGTGCACTGAGCCTGCTATTTTGGACTGTGAGGTGGGCTAATTGCTTGTTGTTTGATGAGAATTTTGTTTTTTATTTTTTAGAAAAAGATTCGTGCATGGCTTGCTCAATTTATATCCCTGACGCATATGTCCATTACTATTTACATGGATGACTGTGAATCTATGACAGATGTTGGTAAATTTGAAGAAAGAGCCCGGCTGTACTATATATATGAGAATGGGCAAAGGCAGATAGGAAAGAAGAAATAATAACGGCAGTTAGAGAAGGTATTATTGGCACTAAGTTTGGAATTGGAATTTCAACTAGATTTGTGAGTTTGTATGGCAAAATTTAGTGTCAAATTATTTCAAGAAGCACTTAATGAGGGAAAAAGAAAAGGTTGGGATGGTTGTTGAAACAAGTGCCTCATAAGCAACCCTATTCTTTTTAGTAAATTAAGTGATACAAGAACATGTGTAGGACATTGATCATTACAATGAAGTTTTACCTAAAAGAATTTATGTATCCTTATAATTCTTAGAGCATTGCTATGGTAACCTAGAGAAATCACTCAATAAGTCATTCTACCAATCACTTTGCTTCATTACATGGCATTATTCGTGATTGGAATTCACAGGGGCCAACGACAATACAACCTATTAGCCGAGTGACTTTTTTTTAGTATATTTCTGAATTATTGAAGAATTCTTGCAAATCTTATATTGCGTATTTTTACCCTCGATAAATAAGGAGGAAAAAATATCTTAAAAATTAACACTAGGGAGATGGATATGGCATATCGATATCCAATTATGTCTTATTTTGACTCAAGGAATGTGGCATTATTCTTTATAGAGGGTTTGGTCCCTGTTTGTTTGGATCAAACTTCATTATCTTGTCTTCCTTCTAAGCCATTGTTTGTTGCTGTGTCCTTTCAATTGAAAATCATGATCAATGTTTGAAAAAAAAAAAATTGAGTAGTTTAAAGCAAGCATCGTGGGGGTGATCCTAAGCATTGCTAATGTATAGTGTATGCACATAATAAATCCATGTATATCTTATTGTAGTCCACTATAAGCTAAATACAATGGCTGCCATCCATTTGTGGGGCATTCTTGTAAGCAGGGAGTTTCACATCTACTTCAAAGTTGCAATCCTGATTTCCTTAGATTGCCTTACCTATCTTTGTATCATCAAGGTTCCAGGAATAGATCAAAAAAAAGTATATAAATAATATTATTAAATGATGATATGAGACAACCATTGGCTAAGGCTTTATTTATTTGTCTATGATCTTCTTCTCAAATAAATTTACACAACAATTATTGTTGCAGTTCTTGGTAAGAAGTATATTAGATTGTTTGCCGAAAACTTAATTCTTAACAATGCATACTTCCTTGAACAACATGTACATACCAATGGGACATGGAATCACCAACTTTTAATGCAAGTATTCACTAGTGATTTGGAAAGCCAAACTACATTGTGAAGATAGATTGATTTGGAAGGATTCTGGTTCTACTAATCTGAAAGTTGGAGATGTCTATAGAATGATCAAGGAGGATTCTGCAGCACCTCTATATCAAGCTAATGATTTCGAATGGGTTTGGAAAATAGAAGCAAACTCCAAGAGTGAAGCTTTATTGGTGGAAGATAACTCGGGGCCGATTACCATGCACAGATCTTTTAGAAGCAACAATACTCCTCCATAATCAAAGCAAGGATTGCGATCTATGCCAAGGTATAAAGGAAGATATTCAATATTGTATAATTACTTGCTCAGTTGCAAAAGAAGTCTGGAATGGCATTAGAAGAGACAACCCAACAATGCCAGCCTTCACTCCATGCAAAACCTGATGCAATGCCTTTTGCATAAGAGAGTGATAGACTTCGATAGATCTCTTTTGTGTTATGTGGGATGGATGCTTTGGATTGCTAGAAATGAACATCTATTTCAGGGGAAACAATCCAACCTAAGATAAACTTCTCATCATGCCTAACATTATGCAAAAGAATATCATGAAGCTACAACGAACACAGCTAGGTTTGACATATCACAGCTCTAGGATACAAGCAGCTTAGTGAGCTCAAACCCACAGTCATCTAAATTGGTTACATGGGTACCTCTTCGTCATGGAATCGCGAAGGTCAATTTCGACACTTCATGGAAGAACGAAGAGGGCGGAGCAGGTTTTGTTATTGGAGATCATAAAGGATCGTTGATATTGGCAAGAACAAAGAAATTTAGAGCTTTTTCAGTTTCAGAAGCTGAACTTAGAATAGCATGGGAAGGAATGCTAATAGCCATCGACCATCTTAAATTAACAAAAATCTGATTAGAAGGGATTCAAGTACTATAATCAAATGGATAAGGGAGTCTTCCAACAGTTTTTCAAAAGCTCAAAAGCATCTTTTGCTATTAGATATCATCTATTTTGCTGCATTTTTTGATAACTTCTATGTAAATCATATTTTCAGAGAAGCCAACCAGCCAATAGTATTTTCTATATGTTTTTATTTTCTTTTATTCTCATTATCTCACTATATATATATATATATATATATATGTAATGAAACATAGGATTAATTCGCATTATTAATTTAGTAGTGCATCGACTCTCCGAACAGTACTATAAGAATCGGTACTAAACATCCCTCCTGTAATAGTACAAGCTCCCTATAAGCTAGCAAGCTTGAAAGTTAATGAGGAATATGAAGCTAACAGTCTCAAGTCTCATGAAGTAAGATCACAATTATTGAGGATGTTTATGGAACCTAATTTGTTAGAGAGAAATAGTTGGTTTTTCTTATGTCTATGTTCCATTTTATTTCCAAGCCATTTTTTTTGTTTTTTAATCCCTTTCTATTCTATTGGGTACCTTCTCCCTTATGTACCAAAGGAAAAGAAAATGTAATTCCAATCTTTGAAATCATGCTTCATTGGATTGTTAAATCCAAAGGGCAGATATTGGTAAGGTTAGCCTTGTGCTATATATTTGAAGGGTCGATTATCCTCGAAGGTGATTCATGTACGGTGATCAGTTGGATCTTAGTAGGATTCGGTGGCACAAGCAAGTTTTATTCTTTACTCTAAAATATTCAAACTATGGTCGGCGATGGGGTGGCATTAGGAAGAGAAAGTTATCTAGTGCTCTTTGTGATGTGTTGTCTTTTAATTTTTTTTTATTTGTATTAGATTTTTATGAATCTCAGCAAAAAAAAAAATAAAAATTGTCAAAAAAAATTTTCTAAACTTTAAGGAGGCAGGTACATATAAATCATAAAATATACTCGTTCGATCGGATTGCTAGGATCATCAGCCCGGACATCCAACGGCTGATGTTACCCTTTGGAGAGCACGAGCACAACTAGCGCGGATAGCGACATGGCGTCATCGTAGCCGACTTCCGGAATTGTGGCAGTAATCCGATATTCCCGTCAAAACAGAAGGCTAATTCCGTCAAATCATAAAAACCTGCACGCATCAAAAATATCAGCGTAAAATCTTAAAGGCCTCTCTTGCGTTCCTATATCAACGCATGGTACCTTTTATCCCTCATAAGATACTTAATTACGAAACTACTCAACCCCAGCTCAATCCCTCGGATATATATAGGTCTTCTCTTCCCCTCGGCGGCCTCCTCTCTTCACCTCTCCTCTTTTCCTCCCCCCTTCTCTTTCGCCGAAGAGAGAGAGAGAGAGAGAGAGGGTTTCTTGAAGGGCTCCTCCTCTCGCCGTAGCCTCCGTACCTCCTCTTCTCCCTTGCTCGTCGGCGTCCAGCGCGATCGCAGCACCGCCCGCAGAGAGGATCTCCGGCGAGGTATGCAGTCGGATCAGACGGTCCTGAGCTTGAGGCCTGGCGGCGGCGGCAACCGAGGCAGCAGACTCCTTGTCCCCCGCTTCGAATTCGGCGGATCTTCCCTCAACTCCTCCTCCTCGGCAGCGTCGGATCTCCCCGTCCTCCGCCCCCATGGCGGCGCCGGCACCGCCCTGTCTCTCAAGGTCGGCGTAGGCCCTTTCTCCGGATCTAGGGTTTCATGTGATCCGTTAAAGTTATCTTTGTTACTGTGGATTTAGTCTGATATGGTATTTGACCTACGGATTCTGATTTTATTAGTAGATTTATAGATCGTTTGCTCGAGTTGGCTCATGTTTGACCTGATTAATTTGATTAACTGAAACAGGTTTCTTTAAAATAAAAAAAAGTTGTTTTTATGGAATCTCGACCATGAGTGGTGGGTTATTTTCTGTTGCTTATCAAAAAAATATTTTTGTGCTTTTGTTTTATCTTACTTACATCCTGAAGGCCTCCTGATGAATGATTCTTGAAGGCCTCCTGATGAAGTATCTTTTGATTTGTAATTTGTTTTTATCATTATTTGTGTGTTCTGAGCATGATTATAAGTGGTGATGCTGAAGAAGGTTCTTTTATTTTTCAGTGAATTGCACTTTTTTGTTCAGGGATTCTAGTGCAAATACATGCATCGTATTTGTTCAAAGCATCTGTTTCTTTTTCAGAATTTCCATATTCTCTGTATTACTAATATTTGTTTATCCCAAGTGAATGTTATTCTGTTGTAAGTATTGGCTTTTAGCATCTGGAAAGAGGTCTCTTGTTTTTGCTTTTGTTGATAGGGCTTGTGCCTCATTCCATTATGTCATGGTGTTGAACATAATTAATATACCAAGAAAGAAGAGTAAGACAATTGTCCTTTCGTCAGGCATGGTTTTTTTAATCCAAAAATATAGTTGACTGACTTCCTCATGTATCCTGTACGTATTGTGACTAGATGCAATGTTTTCTAAATTGCAAACAGTATGGGTTTCTGCTTCTACTTGCTTTTGCCTCCTTCCATATCCTCTTTTGAAGAAATGGCTATTGAGATATAATTTTTTTTTAAACTTTTGTCAGTTTGGAGATTCATGGTTTGAAGGCCGTGAACGCATTCGTTACACAAGAGACGAACTTCTACAACTTCGTGAGGTACGCCAGATTTTTTTCTTTAAATTTCTATTTTAGATTTTTTTTTGATTACTTGTATGCTCTTGTATCCGTTGCTGTTGGATGCGGTAAAAATCATCATCATCAACATCATCACTTTGAGTGTCATGCACTCTTTTCAAGGTTTGCTTAAATCAGTTTGAGTGTCCATCAATGATGTAGTAACTAAAGGAGGAGCAAGTTTTGAAATAAACAAAGGATTCAAACATGTGGAAGTGTATATTTCTGTATCCACTCAACTCCACCCCTCCCCTCCAAAACACACATACACACACAAAAGAAGCACCCTAGCATGCATGCATGTGCAATGCATGTAAACTATATAAAGAAGGTGTCATATCTGTATGGTGTCATATTTAACTAAATCCACTAAAAGAATGCAAATAAGGTAAGCACTAAGTAGAGACGGGGCTTACAAGAAAAAAATTAGTATGAAAAAGATGGTAACCAAATAAATGAATGGGTTTGCATTTGTAAGTGGTAGGTTGTGGGGGGTGTAAGATGGCAAGGGTGAGCAGTAGGGAGAGAAAGGTAAAGGCCAATGAGAGTGGAATTTAGAATTTAGTGTATTAAAAAAGAGTTAGAAAAGTTTGTGAGGTAGCATATTCGTAAATCTCTTGACTAGTTAGGATATACATAGAGGGAGAGATAAAGATGTGGAAGGAAATTATTTGTGTAAGACATGCATGAAAGGGGAGAGACATAATAAAAAGATATTTTGTTGGACAAGAGGACAATTTCTTCTAGATAATTACAGAAGCCTATCATTATAACAAATTCTTTTTGATAATATTTGGTTAGAGAAAAAGAAAAAAAAACTAATGGCAAATCTGGAAGAAAATCAATGTACCCAAAGCTTGAACTTGGTCTATTTAATATATTACATTTATATCTATATCATATGTGCATATTATGGAGGGCGGGCCATGGCGCAATGCTAAGGTTGCTCCTTTATGACATGGGTGTTGTGGGTTCGAAACATGAAAACAACCTCTTTGCATGCTGAGGTAAGGCCTCATACATATGACCTTTCCTAGATCATGCAATGGTGGGAGCCTCATGCATTAGGACACCCTTTTTATATGTGCATATATATCTATACCAAAAGAGTTGGGGTATTTGAGCTTGATAGATTTGTCAGTAGTTGGAAAATTAATTAGTTTGCATGGAAAACATGGAAAACTTTATTATTTATATATGCAAACACGCTATATTATATAATATACATAGTATATTAACAAAATAAATTAGGGTTGTTAGCTTTGCCCTCAGATGGAAAATTAATTAGTTTTGCATGGAAAACTTTATTTATGGATGGCCACTTTAAGAAAGATTTATTTACATGCTTACGTAATCCCTACCCCACGGCATTAGTTCTGCCCTCTGCCTCTCTTTCTTGTGTTGCTCACCATGCCAAATTGCCAATATCTCTCTTTCCCATGCCCCCTCACACCCATATCCCAATTGATGATAGAATGAGACAATCTCCATGGGGACAACCTTGTAGAGGATAAAAGAAAAAATGAATCAGGACCATTCCCCCTCTCCTATGATCACTTGAGTTATTAGTGAAGATATGGATGTTGAATGTGAAGGTGGACTCATTCCGATTTATTTCGTAATAATATCATCTGCAATTGATTAGAAAATCTCAGCTGGAAAGATATTTAAATATCCATACCTGATAAATATGGTTATTATCAGTAACGTATGAAAAAGTGAGAGGTAGTTTTTTAAGTTTGTCAAATCTGCCCATATGGGAAAGCAATTAGTCTATTAATTGTGACTTTATATTGTATAAATCATGTCTATGGGTTAAGTTGGAATCATAAATAGTTGTCTCATTTAAAAAAAAAACCCATTCTACTTCAAAGATGGGCTGGCCTTGGTGAAGTCTTTCTTTTTCTCTCTCTCGACCATTCTAAATAATAGCCCACCATCCTAACTTACTCTTGCCCCCACCTGTAAGTGCCCTAATGGCCATCCCTCTCTTCATCTCTCACCCACATCTTCAACCTCATTAGCACAACCTGTTCTCATCACATGTTCCGGCTTCTCTTTCCTCACTCTTGGTAATCTACCTGACGCTTCTCATCTTTATTCTTCTTTTCTGGTGGAATGCTCATCTTATTCACTTCCTATGTAATGAATCGCTTGAATATGGCCTTATCGCTTTGTTTATTTCAAGTTTCTTCTGTCTTTTATTTTTTTTAATTTCTATATGATATTTTTATTGATAAGTATATGTCTTTTTAGACTTAACATACACTGTGCATCTATTCCTGTTAAAAAATGAAGGCAAATAAGTTTTATATTTGCTTCACTTATGGAGCACATGATGGTTACATATCTTGTTTCATTACATGCTTCATACATTATTTGTCATATCGATGGCATCCATATCCTTGGTAACTACTTAAAAAATTAAATGTTAGTACACATGGTGTCAGATGTACTCGTTGCATTACTTTAAATATTTGTGATCAGCAACTTTTCTAATCTGCAGATTTTGCTTATTTTTCTTCTGACAGGTTGTCGAGATTCCTGAAGCTATTCTGAAAGTTAAACAGGAGATTGAGGCCGAAATATATGATGAAGATCAGACTTGGGGTCGCAGTGATGCCAACGTGAGTTCTAGTTCAAGATGTGAATCGCATGTGTCATTTGAATTATAGAAACAGCAAGTCTGTTCTGTTTATATTTCTAATGATGAAGAGCGCTGTCATCACATCTCCAAAAAAAGAAACAAAGAAGAAGAAGAACACCATCTTCAAACTTCTTAGGCTTGCTGTTTTATACATTTTCATTTTTTTCTTTTCTAGTAAATAGATGTGTTTCTGAAGAACATTGCTCTTTCTTGCTGCTTAAATAGGCTTCATCATTATGCTTTTCTATATTCCTTATGCTTAATGTTTTCTGTTATGTGCTTCTAATTTTTTTAGGCACGTTTACTAACATTTGTCTGTACTCTCAGTTACAAAATCAATCGCAGAGTCGCTATTATGAGCCAGATAATCGTGATTGGCGTGGACGTTCAGGACAATTGCCCTCAGTTGGAGAGGAGAAATCGTGGGATAGAGTGCGTGATAATAAAGAGGCACATGCATCCAATTTGAGAGCACAAGAGATAAGCCAATTTAATAAGCAAGACCAACTGAGTTCCCAATTTTCTTCGAAAACTTCCTTACAAGGGGTAATTATTAAATAGTGTTGTGATGCTCTTAGGATGCCTATTTTCCTTCTTAACTCATAACTAGTGTATATTTTTAACTCTCTGGTACTTATAAAGAATATCATGCTTCTTGTTTTATGTGTGATACTTATTTTCACACGCCTTTTTATCTATGTATGTGCTTTGTTTGTTGGTCAATAATTCCATTGAGGAGGTCTAAACATTGTGCCAATGAGAATTTGGTTTACCAAAAAAAGTACTTTATACTTCTTTAGATGTCATGAAATTTTTGACTGCGTACATTGTGTTGCTCCATTCAAGTGCATCATTCCTTAATGTCAGTTTGCATCTAATGACTCTTTGGTCTGTGGAAGTTGTCTCAGGTTAACCCTTTCTCTGATCATGACTTTTTTGCTTCTAAATTAACCAAGCTCTCTTCAGATCATTTTTTTGTATGATGATAGCATTTAAGTTGGCTGCTTGATATCTTTCTGTAATTAATGGTTTGTTTCTTTCATCTTTTACCAAATCTATTTTATTGTTTTACATGTTCTCATCTTTATGATTCTTGGTTTATGTTCTAATCCAACTTTTATCATTCAACATTCTGATCCATACATCACTACTGGTCTTATTGCCAGCATAAAAGTCAAGTTTTAAAGGCATGCAATGTTCTCACCTTTGCTATATTGTCCAGTGCTTCTATTTTTAAATGGTTGTTTATCTATATCTGTTTTTATATGTAAGAAAATGATGATTGCAAAAATGGTGATCACCGATGGAGTTATTTGTGGTTATCTATAATTGTTGATTTACATTTCAATTTCCACTAGAATTGCATTCCATATATCTTATTTCAGCTCTGATTTTAAACCAGACTAAGGCATTCATTTGAGTTCCATTTCAGGATTCCCTCCTATTTCCGGTTGCATCACGTCACTATGTTCTTTTGGAAAAAGAAAAAAGGCAATCTCTCCTAGTTATTTAAATCCCTCTTCATATGAAGCGAAGTTTCTTTTTCGTGCTGACCAACCTCAACTGGAATTTCAGTTTTCACCAGATCTTTTAATTGTTATCAGTTATGACATTCACTGAGTTGTTGAAAAATTGACAATATGATAACAATGATTTCTTCGTTGATCAAATGATTCTCTGAATTATTCGATAATAATCAAATCATTGTTCTTAACGTCTCAGTGAAAAATAGAAGTTCCGGACTTCCAATCAGCATAAATTGGATTCTTTACTGAGGGCGTCACTTTCCTGCTCCTTGTGTTTTGTTTATTATCTTTTTTGCCATAACTGAAAATGTGATATGCTTTTCTCATCGTCTTCTTGCCTCCATGTTAAACATTGATTAATTTTTGTTTTGTTTCTCTGTCATAGAAGCAGGGATCGGTATAATGGTGTTTGTGTTATTCTCAAACTGTACTTCAAATCCTTATCCCTAGACGATGTTGAATTTCGAGCAGCATAAAATATAGCGCCTCTTCTGACTTGCAACTCGCGCTATGCAGTCCCATGTCAATATAGACTGAACGAGCCAGCCTTGTTGGGTTGGTACAGTTGGCTTTTAGATAGGAATCAGTTCTGTACAGGTTCTGCTTTTCACAAACCCAGTTGCTTCGGTTCGTTTCCAAGCCAAGGGGACAAATAAACCGATCTGACCGGAACCAAGCTAGTACTATATCACATAGATAAATATACGTACGTGTAAATGTAGTGTCGTACATACTAACCATGTTAAGGTATAATATGTATATTATTTTTAACCTAAACTGTTATTCAGATGATGTAGACCTAAGTCCTTGTCTGCTCAAAGATTCAAACCCTTATTATCTTGCTGTTCCTCATCGAGTCAGTCCCTTGGTACCTCATGGTTGTTTCTCTTTAGTCCCCCAGGACTCATGACTCTGCTGTCCCTCGGCTCCTTCGGCCTCATGACTTGTTACCATTTGCATTTCAGGCCCTTACACTCCCATGTCTTTTCTTATTCTTGCCTTTTTCCCTTTTCCTTTTTTCCTTTCTTGTGGAAACATATTCACTGAAATTCGAATTTATGGTCTCTAGGTAATTCAAGAACCAAATTGAACCAACTGATTATGATTTGCATTATCTTTATGGCCTCGAGGTAATTCAAGAACCAAAATGAACCAACTTGATTGTGATTTGCATTGTCTTGGTTGGGTTCTAAAATTATAATGCTGATTGATTGTGTTTTGGTTATAGTTCCAAGAAATTGGGAACTGGTTAGGATCAGGTTGGTTCTAGGTTGGTCACTAATATAAACCAGCCAACTTTTGGGACTTCCTTTTTAATTCTTTCACCTCATGTGTAAGGTAGGTTTTTTTGCTAAATCTTGAACTTCTATATACATCCTTTCATAGTCATGTGAATGATCATAATATATGGCAAAAAGCTGCAATCATCCAATCTTTTATGCTTGGAGGATGCCATGTTTTGACATTTGGCATTCCCCAATTTGTTTATTTATTTGTTTTGAATATTATGGTGTCTCTTGTTTTCTTCTTCTCCCCAGATGCACAAATGTTTGTTACAATTATCTTTTGTATGACTATACAATCTGTGCATATTCTCTTAGATACTCTTATGTCTACTGAAGAAGGAACAAGCTAAATTAAGAAGGAACAAGCTATATATACATAAGACGTTTTGTCCACTCTTGAAATTTGCTTTATTCTCATTCTTTTCTCTTTTATCTTTAAATATGCTTATGTGATTGTTCACAGGCAACAACGGACCCAAATATCTATTCTCCTATCAAATTCATTTCTGCTGCTCTTCGTCCACTTTATATCTTCTCATATCCTCTATTTCTTATGACAGAGCTGTTTAAGTCAGCACACCCTGACATTCCCTCTCTCTCTCTCTTGCGTTGTGCTATGAGCAGAACCATTCAAACAGTGGGCATGAAATGTTTTTGGGCTTTGAGAAATGTGTCTATCTAATTCTTGAAGGGTAGTGTGTTGACATTACATTTCCTCTTTCTAAATGTAAATCCACTATTCAGAAAAAATAGCATATTTATAATTTCCTCGAGCAATACGTCTCCCATACTTGTATTCTAATTTGTTCCTCCAGATCCCATTTATGGTGAAATGCTAATTTGTTCCCCCAGACCCCATTTGTGGTGAAATGCTTTAACAGCTTCAATTGTCTTTCATATCTTTCCTTGCTGATAATCTTACTTCATCACCAGCGCTATCTTTCCTGCATATGTAAGGGTTGTGAGTTTGTGACCATCACCAATTTCCTTAGGATGTGGTTATTTCATTATCTGGTCTTTGTGACTTGCAATTTGGACTCATCAATATAACCACTTACGTAATTTCTTTGTCCTGTTTAACTATTAAGTCCTGTTTAACTATTAACATTATAAGTGGCAATACATACCGTTCCTGTCTATTGACCTGTTTCTTTCACTGCTACTTGCATTCTACATGGGAACTCTTTCTTCTCATCATGGCAGTTGGGCATTGGCATGTTGCTTACAACAGATGTCTCAGCTTAACCTTGCCCATTCCTCGTGTATCTGGTATCTATTCATTTATATGTATGAGTCCAGGATGCATGTGTAGTTGTAGGTGTCAGCTAATCCTAACAAATATTCTATGGTTGCCTTTTTATGTAACTCACCATTCACTCATAACAAGGGCTGCATTTACTACCATAGTTGTTTTCTTCCTCCCATTTTTTTTTTTTTTTTGTAAATTTATTTCAATCTATTATCTTTCCTAACTCCTGTATACAATCTCCAAACGCTTCTAATCTTCTTTTGTCATCCTACCTACTTTAGTTTTGATGACTGATGAGTTTCAATATTCACACAACTGGCTATATCATCAAAAACAAATTTGAGAAAAAGTATGATTTACGTTGATGCTGGACTCTGGGGTCAGGGCTGCATTTGCAATGGATGAGAATCTAGGATTTTTAGAAGGGTTTGATGGTTTGGTTTTCTGCTGCAGGAAAGATGACAGCTCTGGACGGAGCTAAGTTTCATGAGGTAAAGTGGAGGTGTTTTTCGAGACTTTGGTCATTAGGATGAATAAAAGTTGCAACTAGAATATAGGGCTGGGATACAATAGAGTAGGCTTGTAGGCTTGCAAGGTTTTTGAGAGACTTTATGATCAAATTTGTGGGTTAAAAGGTTCTAGGATTACATGAGTTTCATCAGAGTCCATGGATTTGAGGGGTTTAGGTGGATCAAAGTGGGTGAATCAAGTGGTTAAGGTTCCATGAAGTATGGAATTGATAGAAGGATTTTTTTCGGATATTCAGGACACTTGTTAAAGTAATAGTGCATGCTATAGTCAGAAACCAAATAAAAAAATTGGTCCAGAACTAATTTATGGCACATAAAATTGAAGCTTAACATTTATTTTTGGTTTCTATATCATATTTTCTAAAATGAGGGAAGCCCTAGGAAACATGAAAAGTTGTAAAAAGCTAAATAGTTCCTTAGAGGATGTGATATAATATATTAGCGGATATGGGAATCATCAATAATTAATTCTTGGTCGGCTACTGGTTTCCCTATGTTGTGGCATGTGTTCGTCATATGTAGCCTTGTGAAGTTTCAAAGTCTCTGCATTGGTGAATTTTTCCCAACTGTTTTTACTTCTTGCAGATGTTGAACTCTGCTACAGTTTCTTTATTGTATGCTCTGTTTTGCCATATATCTATGATCTATCCTGCCGCACCTAGATGGGAAGCGTGTCAAAATTTCTATGTTGGTTATTGTAATTGAAATTGTATTGTTCGTGAAGGATGATCATGGAAGTGCGGAACTTAATTTTGGATAATGTTCACAAGCAAAAAAGGCAAGCTTGTGTGCGGCATGTAGCCGGGTTACACGAATATAAGCTTAAATGAGTGAGCTAGGCACAGAAAGCAAGAGCATTGTGCAATGTTCTGGTGGTTTTCTTTCACACTTACAATTAAAAACTGAAATTTCACATCTAATTCAATCTAAACTTAGAATTAGTCATTTTTCTAAAATAGACCTCATTCAACATAAGCCACATGCTATATGCAGTTTGCTACAGGGACGTGGCAATTGATGTTTGAATGATATCGTGGTCTGATTTTTTTTCTTTATGAAGAAAAATGTAAATAATTTTTTTGGTTGTCACATGGGTCTGTCGTTGAAGCCTCATTGCTATATAGAATTGTATAAACTGTTAGATCCAAAAGTAATTTATATCCCTTCTTTTCAATTAAGTTGGATTATTAAACAGTTTTACGATGGATCATCCTCTATCAACTGTGGAAGTCAATGTTGTCAGGGAACTTTTGCAGATCAAATGCAGTCTATAAGTTAACCATGTGATCATGAAATTACACTATTACAGCCAACTCCATAAAGCTGGACAGTCTGCCTATATTTGTTTAAAAAATTTCATATTAACATGCATGTTTGTGCTTTTTTTTTAAAAAAAAATGTTTTTGACTTCCGTAATCACTTGTTTGATAATTTCATGAAAATGATGTCCAGATATAAAAAAATCTAATGTGCCTTATCCCATCAATTAGGGTTGGCTGGTGGATTCTGCTCTGTCACAATTTTTATTACATCTTCCAAATTGAGAAGTTTCTCCTTAGTTCATTGTACTCATGCCATCTCTTTGTTTCTTTTGACATCCATATGAAAGAAGTGTATTTTGTTTCATTCACCCTATTTAAACTCAACCACTTTCCTATTTTAAGCGTCTTTCTTTTGAGAAGAAGTAATGATTTTTTTGGTGAATCCTTTGTGCTTTTAATTGAACTGCAGCTTGGACTCCACCTGTAAACCTATTAAAGGTGCAAAATATGATCTATCTTGGTTTTACTCAGTTTCAACATTTTGTTTTTGCAATATGGCCTCTAATAGTTCTAACATTAACATGTATTTTTAGTGTTGGGTCCTAAAAGGAATTCGTTGAAGAGGAAATTGCCGCTTAATTCATGTATAAAATGCATGTGCATGGATTATCATTATCATTGTTTCTTTTGATTTCTTCAATTGTTATGCCATCTTTCATCACCTTCAAAGCTATCATTCTGGCTTAATATGGAGCAATCTTCTTCAGTCTCTATATATGCTATGTTGTCTGCACCGTTGGTATGGATCCCTTTTTTATTTTGACATTTGATAACATGAAATGCAATTTATCAGGTGGGACCTGCACCTGCTCTGGTCAAGGCTGAAGTGCCATGGTCTGCGCGAAGAGGCAATCTTTCAGAGAAAGAACGGGTTCAGAAAACAGTAAAAGGGTGATTAACCTGACTGTTTAGTTCAGCCTGCTCGCAAATGCTGATCATATGAATGGTTTTCCTTTTTTAATCTTTTAGTTTTGAAGGTGGATTTATATGTGTTTTGTTGTTGTAACCTTAAGTCTACTGCTATCAGTTGTTTCTTTTGGTTTTGCATGAACTATTCCTCCCTGAATCCATGCTCCATTGATAATACATGTTTCTTCCCTCTTTGTTTATTGTTTTGTTTAGCTCTCTTGTATCTGCTTAGTGGAAGCAACATAATGAATATGTATTGAACTTCCTTTTTAATTTTCTGTTATTTATTTTAATGCAGTATATTGAACAAGCTGACTCCAGAGAAATTTGATGTTCTCAAGGGCCAACTGATTGATGCTGGAATCACAACACCCGATATTCTAAAGGTTTCATGCTTCCCAGAATATATGCACAGTTCCTTTTCAATCAGATTCCATTTAGTTGTTAAAACACACGAATGATGCAGGATGTCATTACCCTCATATTTGAAAAAGCTGTTTTTGAGCCCACCTTCTGTCCCATGTACGCTGAATTATGTTCTGATCTCAATGAGAAGCTCCCTCCATTCCCTGCTGAAGAACCGGGTGGGAAAGAAATCACTTTCAAGCGTATACTCTTGAATAATTGTCAGGAGGCATTTGAAGGTGCTGACAATCTAAGGGCTGAGATTAGAAAGTTGACAGGCCCAGACCAAGAAATGGAACGCAGGGATAAAGAACGAATGGTGAAGCTCCGCACTCTAGGTAACATCCGCCTTATTGGTGAGCTTCTAAAGCAGAAAATGGTGCCAGAGAAAATAGTGCATCATATTGTTCAGGTATGTTGATCACACTATTCTGTCCCACTTGTTCTTTTACATTTTTTGAGCGATCTACTGTTTCTAAGAATTGCCCGACATGGTTATCTAACAGGAGTTAATGGGGCATGATGGAAAAACTTGCCCTGCTGAGGAAAATGTCGAGGCAATCTGTCAGTTCTTCAACACCATCGGGAAGCAGTTGGATGAGAGCCCCAGGTCTCGTCGTTTTAATGATGCCTATTTCAACCGGCTGAAGGAGCTGATGACGAACCCCCAGCTTGCACCACGAGTTAGGTTTATGGTTCGTGATGTCCTTGACCTCCGTGCCAACAACTGGGTCCCTCGACGTGAAGAAGTAAGCTTCTCACATCTGTGGAGTCATCTTGCTGGTCTCATCTTATAACATTTTATTTATATTATAAGCTATTTTACTTTTGGACATGTGAAAGGTCATGTGTTTCTGAATTTGTTAGAAAAAGAAATGTATAGTAACGAAAAACAGGATTAAAGCATTTTTGTTAGCTTTTCAAGTTTCTGCTGGTATGCTGAGCATTTTTGGTTGTCTTGGTTTTGCAGGTGAAGGCCAAGACCATCACTGAAATTCATAGTGAGGCAGAAAAGAATCTTGGGTTGCGGCCAGGAGCAACTGCAAACATGAGAAATGGTCGTAATGTTGGTTCTTTAGGAGGCCTCAGCCCTGGCAGTTTACCCATAAACCGACCTGGAACTGGGGGTATCATGCCTGGAATGCCTGGAACAAGGAAGATGCCTGGAATGCCCGGGTTGGATGGGGACAACTGGGAAGTTCCACGGAGCAGATCCATGCCCCGGGGAGAAGTTCATCGTGTCCAGAGTCCTTTAGTTGGCAAGCCATCACCCATCAACCCCAAGTTATTACCTCAAGGTAGTGGTGGCATGATGGCTGGTAAAACTAGTGCATTGTTACAGGGCAGCGGTCCCCCATCTCGTCCCTCTAGCCTTGATTCAAGTCCAATAGATTCTCCATCTCAGAATATTCGGGCCTCGAAACCTCTTTCACAAGTGCCACCACCTGTGATCCCAGACAAGGCAATGGCTGCACCAAGGTTGAATCCTAACGAGCTACATAAGAAGACTGTTGCTCTTTTGGAGGAGTATTTCCACGTCCGCATTCTAGATGAAGCACTTCAATGCGTGAAGGAATTGAAGAGCCCCGAATACCACCCAGAAGTTGTCAAGGAAGCCATCAATCTAGCTTTGGATAAGGGCCAATCATGTGTGGATCATGTTGTTAAACTTTTGGAATACTTGTTGGCTCAGAATGTTCTTACAGCAAAGGACTTGGGGACTGGCTGTTTGCTTTATGGGACAATGCTGGATGACGTTGGTATCGATCTGCCAAAAGCACCAACTTATTTTGGTGAAGTGGTTGGTAAACTGATTCTTTCTGGCGGTCTTGGTTTCAAGGTAGTGGAGGAAATTCTGAAGAAAGTTGAAGATTCCAGATTCCAGTCGGCAATGTTTGATGCTGTGATGAAAACCATCAAAGCGAGCCCCAATGGTCAGGCAGTACTGGGCAGACAGGCAGCTGATATCAAGGACTGTGAAAGCCTTCTCTCTTAAATTCAGCTCTATTGGCTGCTACCTCTAGTTGCTTCCCTCAAACATCTGTAACTTTGATAAGACAAATGTTTCGAACCTTTTCTTTCGTTCACCCTTCTCTCATTCCTTTGTCTTTCCTCTGTCTTTAGTACGAGGTAAGCAACTCATAATACAATATACCCTATGTGGTCTGTGAGGAACAGTTAATTTTCGAGTTGTATATTTCTGCGAGGGCACATTAAGTTTATTATTTTATTGAAGATGATAAGAAAACATACCATGGATTTTGGTCTCATGTTTGTGGCTAATTTTCTTGTTGTTTGTTAAGAAAAAGATCATAGACTATCCATGCTCGTGTTAATTTGATGGCATCTTTTATATCATATTTATTTTTGAATAAATTACAAAAATCATTTTGACATTTACTGTTATTATATTTATTTCCATTAGTTTGTAAAGTTAAATTAATGGCGTTACTGAATTCGTTTACTTTATATAAAAAGTTAAAATTGTCCTTGAGTGATGAGTAAAGTATAGAATGCCTTTTAAGATTATAGGTAAATTATAATTGCATCCAATAGATTGAAAAATTTATGCTTATTTTTGTAAGATTTATTTTTATCCAAAATTTTAACTAATAATTTAATAGAATGTTAGCTAAATCATTAACTTTAATGGGACTTTAACGCCACATTAGAAAAAAATTAAAAAATAACCAAACTAGCTTTAAGTGATATAACATCCATCCAAGGAGGAGAACAATCATGAGGTGCTATGTGTTTGAGCTTGATCTTGATGAATTATAAGAAGTATTATAAGAAAGGAGCCATGTGCGAATGAAAAAGCGATCTAGAACTCTTAATTAAGTGGATGCTTCTACAATTTTCTACTGCAGGAAACTAATATCAAGAGTTTTATCGCTTGAGCCAGTCTGTTTATGATCAAAGCCATGCTATGGAATCGCCACTAATCCACCCTCTAAAAAGAAAAGTTTCACGCACGTACTAATTTGGAGCTATTATAGTTCCATATATAAATATAGAAATTCTCATTCACAACGACAATATTAAAAAATCATGTCTACAGTATTGGACAAGTAGAACTCAAAATCAGCAAATAATACATTGGTACTTCCGATCTCTATGATGTGGTGGGTGGGGAAGCGAGAACAAAACCTGATCAAGAAGGATGGATGCTGGTCGGAAAGGATGCTTGTCGTCGGATGTCGATTGGGAAAGAAGTTTGTTGTTGGTTGCTCGTCAGGAAGGGACGCTCGTGGTGAGGTGACGAAGTGGAAAAGAACCTCTAGCTGCTTAATCTCGAAGAGAAGAAGATTTTTGAAGATGTAATACTTCGAAGAGTTCCGAGATAGAAAAAGTGATAGAGGATCCTTATTTTCTTATAGAGATAATTTTGATTTTTTACAATAAATAAACAGTTTCACTAACACTGTCAATTTAAATAGGGTGTAAGTACAGATTTTTTAAAAAATATTGATTGTAAGTATAATAAACATAAACCTCAAAGAAATTTTTGTAAGATTATTTTGATCATTTTAAAATTTTTTTCTAAGTAGCATTTGGGTCCCATTAAAAGTTAACAGTTTGACTAACATTCTGTTAAGTTAGGGATTGAAGTATTGGATAAAAATAAACCTCATAGGAGTAAACGTAGTTTTTTCATACTATTGGGTTAAGTGTAATTTACCCCTAATCTTATAGAGGTTTTTCTAATTTACTCTTTATTTTTTATCGAACGAATGATTCACGTTAATCTTCTTTGAATATATATAGATTTTGTAAATCTGAGTGTAGAAGCTGCCTGCCTACCTCTTTCCTCTTATTGGAAGGAGGTTCTATAGAATGGTAGTTAGAGCACTTATCATATTAAGCTCTTGTCATGTCTACATGAGATTTTAGGCCTTGAGACATAATGCATTGTCTTCTCATTCTATATATTTTTGGAAACTTTAAGTTGGAAATGCTGCCATAAAAAATAAAACTCAACTAGGTCTTAAACTATCCTTTTGCTCCATCTTACTTTAGGATTACAGTTTTTGAAAGGCATGGTGATATTAAGTATTTTCTTACTATTTTATCCCACATGATTTTTGGTCTACTTTTATCCTTCTTTTCTTCTACATATATCAATTGCTCCTACATATTATTGCATCCATTGGCCAATATTGTATATTTTTAAACTAAGTCGTCATTCTTTCAATTTATCCTCAATTAATGCTATCTTTATCTTTTTATGAATGACTTAATTTCTTATTTTTTTAAAAAAAAATTATTTAGACACCTCATCAACTTAGAGTTAGTTTCATTTAATATATCTCGAGTTTAAAAAGTTTCATAGCGGTCTTTCAAGTTAATTAAAGGGTTCAATATAATCCTGCCATGCATCTTCACTTACTTGGGCTCATGGGATTCAATTAGACGATGGTCACATGAGACTTTTAGTATCGAAATACCTTTGTTAGTGATAGTATAAATGGAGAGGAGGGATGGAGAAAAGAATGAGATTGAGAGAGGTGTAGGAAGAGAAGGTGGTAGGAGTAGGTGGGGCTAAGACCAAATTAGATGGAGAGGAGGGATAAGGATGATAATGGTTTAGAGAGGAGGCGATGCCGGTGGGAGAAGATGAGTAGGTGGTCAGAGTGGGTAGAGTTTGGTGGGGCCAGGACTAGGTTAGATATAAAGGAGAGATGTTTAGAGAGAAAGAGTAGGATGTGTTAGAAGAGGAGGTAGTAGAAGTGGATAGGGTTTGGATGGGACTAGATTAAGTATAGAAGAAAGATGGAGAGGAGAGATGTGGAGAGCAACAGGATTTAAAGAAGAGGAGGAGATATTGGAAGAGGAGCGGGTGGCGGGTATAACAAAGGATGAGAAGAAAGAAGAGAAGGTATCTTTTGATAAATAAGCTATTTAGGTGAGGACAAAATTATCCTTTATGATGGTGTCTTAATGCTATTGGCTCTAAGTTGAGGTGTTTAAATAATTTCTCTTTCTTGTATTACCACACATCTGTCTCACTGTTTGTTTTTTGGCCACACTCATTTCATGGACATGTTGAGTAACTGCCCAACATTTTTGTATTATAAAATATAGCTGCTAGTATAATCGTCATATAATATTTATCTTTTCAATTTGGAAGGTATCCTATAATCATATATTCCCAACTATACTTCTCTATTTTATCAATCCTTTTATTTCTATCAATAACATCCTTTTCAATCTTTCACTCTTTATAAATAATTGATTCTAAATAATGAATATGATCGTTCTTAGCAACTTCATGGTCCTCAAGTTTCACTCTACTTTATTTATATTTCTATTTTTTAAAAAATTATATTCTATGTATTCTGCCTTGTCACTACTTAACTTGAAACCCTAAGATTCTAATACGCTCCTCCATAATTCCACTTATGATCAACTCCCTCCTTAATTTCATCCATGAAGGCTATATTATGCATAAATAGCATCAAGGAATATCAACTTGAAATTTTCCAATAAGCTCATCCATAACTAGCATAAAAAGATAAGTATTCAGATTAGAACCTAGTATGAACATATAGTGATTGAGAACTCGTTAGTATGATGATTAGTAGTTCTCATATTAGTGACCACTTTATTATACATGTCCTTAATTAACTAATGGAGATTGTTTTCTTCTCTAATTGTTTTCTTTTCTAACACCCATCATAGGACTTCTCTAGAGACCCTTTTATATGCTTTCTCTAAATCTATAAAAACTATATAAAAATCTTGTCTCTTTTTTCTATATTTTTTCATTAATCTTTTAAGGAGAAAAATAGTTTTCGTAGTTAATATTTCTAGCATGAAATCAAATTGTTTTTGATATTTTTGTTTTATACCTCAATCTATGCTCAATCATCTCTCAAACTTTCATAAAATGGCTCATGAGTTTAATACCATGATAGTTATATCACCTTTATTTTTATAAATCGATACTATAAAGTTCTTCCTTCATTCATTAGGTATCTTTCTTGTCCTTAAAATCTTGTTAAACAAATTAGCCAATCAAGTTATTTTGACATCATCTAAATGCTACAAATCCTCAATAGGAATTCCATCATGTCTAGCAGCATTTCCTATTTTTCTTTTTCTCATTGCTTCCTTTACGTCAAATACTCTAATATTATGTATATACTTAGCGTTTCTATCTTCAGTGGAACTTGTCAAGCAATCTAAATCATTTACATAACTTTTATTAAATAGCTTACCAAAATTAACTCCCCCATCTTTCTTTGATCTCGTCTCCCTTAACAATTTTTTTTTATTGTTGATATATTTAGTAAATCAAGTCTCTAATTTTCTTTTCTCTTAGTCTTGCAATCATATAGATACATTTCTCTTCATCCTTAGTTTTTTAACTTGCAATATAACTCTTTATACTTTGAATCTAACCTCTTGTACTACTTTCTTAACTTCCTCCTTAGCCACCTTATAGTTTTTATACACTTATTTATTCCTATGTTTAACACTCTTTTTTAATATTAACCTTCAGTTGAACTTTCTCATTTTACCACCAAGTTTCTTATTCAATATCTCTCTCTTTGATTCTCTTAATACTATATAGCTATTTTTTTTAATACTTTTAACCATCTCTTACCACATTATATTGATTTCCTAATTTAGATCCCACCTTTTTTCTTTCAACATTCTGTCCTTAACATTTTATTTCTCTCCTTGCAAATTCTACTACTAGTATGAGGTTTCTATTTTCTTTAGCCCCTCTTTTCTATTTTCTAATATACATATCTAAAATTACCAATCTATATTGGATGGTTAAACTCTCGCCTGGTATAACTTTATAGTCTTCATATAAAACTCAATCATTTTTTAAGTAAGGAAGAAATCAATTTGATTAGAATTATGCCCATTTTCAAAAGTTACTAAGCGAAAGTCTGTGTTATCTAATACTAAGTTTTACGCCATCATAAACTCCAAAATAGCATTTCTTTTCACATTTCTATCTCTAAAACCATAATCTATATGTACCTTTTTAAATCTACATTATGTTTTCTCATGCTCCCATTTAAATCTTCTCTGATAAACATCTTTTTTTGGGTATGAATCTCTTGAATTAGTCTATCTATGTCATTCCAAAAGTGTTGCTTTTGTAGCATCATCTATCCTAATTAAGAAACATAAGTACTAACGATGTTAACAGACTCCTCTCATAATATTAATTTATCAAGATTTTTTTAATATCCTACTCTCTTAATGTCTATAACCTTATCTTTTGAACTCTTATCTACAATAATTCTTACTCCATTTTTATTTCTATCTTTTCCAGTATACCAACGTTTATAACTCATCTTACTAATTTTTTTTATTTTTTTCTCCTATACAATTAGTCTCTATCAGGCAAGCTATATTCATCAAGTTTTCTTAGCCATTGTATATATTTGTTCCATCAATTTTCCTATCAATAATTATATATTCCAAGTTGCTAAGTTAGATAGATAGATAGATAGAGAGAGAGAGAGAGAGAGAGAGGGAGAGAGAGAGAGAGGTTCACATTTATGGAATTTGACAATAATTTTATATAATCTTCAATCTACGGGAACCCACCTCTAACCTTCCTCCAGGCGAGGACTGGCTATGTACAAAATATTAGCGGAGTAAAGTGCTGCCATGAAAAATCTAGATATTAATTGATGCAAGTTTTTTTTTCCCCCTCTTTTCCTATAATGCATTTCACTGCGGTGGTCGGGTGGGTTCTTTCGCTTTCTAATGCAGTATTGATACCTTTATCCAACGTTGAATCGAAGTGAATGGCGTTCGCAACTTTATGATGCACTTGTACCGGTTCCCATGATCTCCGGCAATGGAATAAAGCCATCAAACAAAAGTTTTTGGAGGGGAACGCCACCGAGGCCATCATCACCTGGAATTCGATGGTCTCTTCGTACGTAAAAGCAGGCAGGATGGATTTGGCTCATGGTTTGTTCGACCGAATGCCTGAGAAGAATGTAGTCTCTTGGAACACCATCATCGCTGGTTACTAGCACAGCAGGAGCTGCAACAAGGTCCTTGATTTGCTGTATGAGATTGCGGGCTGAAGGCTTCAAGCCTAATTATCTCACATTACCGAGTGCCCTCTCTGCATGTGCTACAATCGTAACTCAGAATTCTCATTGTTTGATATGAAGGAAGTTATGGGTGGTGAAAGATTTCGGATGCATATTTCCTAGCGTGCGCAAATGATGTGTCTTGTGCCCAGAAGTGGCAAAAACGAACTGGATTAAGGGACAAGAAGAGTGCAGCCAATAATAGATAATTCCTAGGGAAATGTATAAGAACTTGTCCCATGTATGCATTGCCAAGATACTATCTAGAATGGGATGATAGAATGATGCCTAAATAGTGTTCCAGAGCGCGTAGGTTCAGCCACTGCTTCTTTATTCTCAATTGATTCTTAACGCTCTCCATGGTCTCAGTCTGCTTCGGCACTTTACGAGGTCAGGATTTTAGGGCACATTTGGTTTGCGATTGGAATCGAAATCGGTATTGGAATCGAAATGGATTGGAATAGAAATCAGAATAACCGTATCCTCCGACGTGTTTGGTTCGCAATCGGAAATCGAAATCGGAATTGAAATGAAGTTTGAATACTAGATGAGAGTATTGATTGAGTTTTAGAGGGTTGGAGCATTCCTCTTCCTTCTTGTAACTAAAATGAGAATGTTCCTCAACCAGACATAGAGATGGGCATCGGGCCTGGGCCGGCCCGGCCCGGCCCAGGCCCATCGGGCCCCAGATTAAACGGGCCGTGCCTGGCCCGGCCCTGTTACTAAACGGGCC
>JAOXJJ010000001.1:17350492-17394283 GCA_025769935.1 Phoenix roebelenii | reverse complement strand
ATTCAACAACGGGGTAATACCTACGCGGATCTTTGAGACATTCAACAACGGGGTAGTACCTATGCAGACCTCCATGGTGCGTAACGACGATGACGAGGTAGTACCTATGCGGACCTCCGTAGTGCACGACCCAGGGGTAGTACCTACGCGGACCCCCTGGTGTGCAGCCGCGCCCAAAGCGGACTACAAGCCAAAGAGCACCGCTGAAAGCCAACTTCAGAGCGGAGTCGCTTACCTCAACATGAGATGCCCGGCTCCGATGGTGCGAGAGGTATATCCTACCTAGCACCTACATCATTGTGCTTACTTGCTTATATTATAGGACGGTCAACAAAACCCCGACTAAGGTCGGGATGCTCTCCTGAATCGATTACGAGCCGAGGTTCCCTCGACCTCGCCCGTAATCTCCCGACCGGGTGTGGGGAGCTCGTCACCGTCAATCTCCGGATCAATCTCGCTTCAGGCCCCCTGGATGAGGGCTTTGCCAAGTTCGAACGTCGACTCAAGCCGCGACGGCCTGTAACGATGACCCCAAGCCTCGCCCGATGATGCTCTAGCTGAGCTCCGAAGCGCCAAGTCACTCACCATGAGCCCTAATCCTACCTGCTGGCGCCCCGACCAAGTTCAAGATCAAAAGCATGAAAGCTCTAACGATATTCCGACCTCGACCTATGTTATCTTCGGAGTCCGAGCTCAAAGCTTTGGCAATTTGGAAGCCGAGCCCAAGGACTTGGCGAAATTCTTACAGAAGATAAACCTAAAGGCCTAGCAGAACTTCTTCGGAGTCCGAGCCCAAGACTTCGACAAGCTTATTCTGGAAACCGAGCCCAAGAACTTGGTGAATTTTTTCCAAAAGATAAACCTAAAGGTCTAGCGGAACTTCTTCAGAACCCGAGCTCAAAGACTTAGCGAGTTCTCCTAAAGTCTAAACCCAAAGCCTTAATGTGATCCCTCTCAGAGCTAAGCCTAACAACTTAGCGAATGCTACCGGAATCTAAGTCTAAAGACTTAGCCGAGCTCGAAGACTTGAAGGAATTTGCCAAAAAGAATCCAACTTAAGCAGCCAGGAATAAAAGTTTATCAATTACGCAAATGAAAACAGGCACAAGTTTAGAAAAAGAAAGCTCTTCATTGATGGAGGCCCAAAGGTCGAGTACAAAATCAAGGTTCGGTCGCACAATAATTCCAAAGGCCGACCTCACTACAAAAAAGGAGAACAAAGAAAAAAAAAGAAGAAGGGGAGACTAAGTCCTAAGCGGCAGCAGCTGCATCAGCGCCGACCTCGGGGTCATCCACGATGATCACTTGGGGGTCCTCGGCAGGAATTGGCTCGGGACCTTCCGCGGCAACCTCGGACGGGGCCTCGCCAGTAACCTCGGGAGCGTCCCTGGTAACTTCCCCAGAGGGAGCCTGCAGTGCCGCCTTCTCGGCCACATTTGCCTCGGCCTCAGCGACCTCCTGCTCGGCCGAGAGGATTGTGGGAACGTTGAGCTTGCTCTCTACACCGACCCCCATCCTTGGCTGAATGCCTGTGAGGTCGAGCTGGGGGCAGAACGCTGCATCTGCCTCCGAAAGTTCTCGAAGCTCTGGAGGAATCCATCCACGGCCTCCTCCTCCAACATATCGCGGAACTCCCTCAATTCCTTGAAGAGTGTCACCATGTCCCGGGCCTACTCTACCGCCCTCCTTTCCCAAGCTTCGAGCTGCTTGGCCTTCAGGTAGAAGACGCCCACCTCGTACTTACGGTCGGCGGCCTCCGAGCGGGCCTCAGCCAAACGCGCCCCGAAAGCGTGCAGTTCTAACCTCGCCAAAGCGTGCGAGGCCTTTTCCTCCTCGAGCTGGTCAATCGTCGATCGCTGCTCGGCTTCAGCTGCCTCCATCCTTACGACGGCCTCCCACCGCATAGCCTCGGAGTCGGCGAGTTTCTTCTCGGCCGCCTCCAATTGCCTCCGACTCCTCCGAGCCGCACTATCGCACTCCGACGCGATGAGCACCAGCATATCAAGTTGGTGAAGGTGTTGCCGAAAAGAGAGGAAGAGAAAGAAAGAAAATCAGCCAAAGTCAAGGAGATGTGAATGATCAAGATAAAAAAGCAAAAACTAAGATTACTTACCCGGACGGCAGTGCAGTAGGTCTCGTCGATGAGACTTCCAGGATCGGTGGCCTCAAACTCGGCTCGATCGGCCGGAAGCAGTGCACAGCAAAACACCTCGCGCGCAAGTTGCTATCTCGGAGGGCCGAAGCGCCCTTATGGATTGGAGACTTGGGGTCGTCGGACCCCCTCTCGAAGTGCTCGCCGACCCCGAAAGAGCTCGGGAAGGTGGCCCCCGACGAGCTCGGCCTGCCCGGGCTCACGACGGCAAGACGAAATGTGCCCGAGACCCCAGGGCCCCTGCTCGGTTCGGGGCCCGAGCGCCGCAGGCGGACGATCGGCCGACCTGGCCGCTGAGAGATGGGGGCAGGGTAGGCTAGGGGCACCGAGTTCGCCGCCCTCCCCAAACCCGAGCTCGCGTGCTCAGCGGCTGGGGTCTCTTTCCGGACGGATCCGAAAGTTCCGACCCCAAAGCCCTTCGCCTCGGGAGGAGCAGAAGTTGAGGCCGGCTTGGCCTTCTTCCTAGGCTCGGGGTGAGCCCCGCCGGCCTCGGCAGCTCGCCTCTTCAGCCGGGCGAAGAGCGCAGTATTGCTAGTCACCATGTTGGAAATATCTGAAAAGAAGGAAAATTTCTAAGTGCCAGACCGACACCAAAAAACAAAAAGGAAAGACACATATAAGATAGAAAATAGTGAAATGGAGGAGCAGTGCAACTGCTCTTACCCTTGGGGCGCGCTGAGCTCAAGCCGACGTTCACCAGGGCCTCCTCGCTCAAGAGGTCGGCCAGAAGGATATCCCCTCCAAGGTCGTGCAGGACGTCGAGAACCCTCAGCTCGTTCGCCGAAAGCTATGGGAGCTTATTGAGGGCCTTCAGCCGAGGATGCCCCCACCTCGGGTCAAACCCCCACGTAAGCTCGGAGGAAAGGAAGAAAAGCTTCCCCTTCCACTCATGAATGAAGGAGGGAGCACCTCGGAAGAGTGGCCTACTGCCTCGAAAGGCGAAATAGAGCCACTCCCCATCCGTCGGGTTCGACTTCAACATGAAGCACCGGCAAAAGACGTTCATCGAGGTCGGTATCCCATGCGCAAGGCAAAGGGATAGAAACCCGATGATGGTCCTCCACATGTTTGAAGCGAGTTGTGCTGGGACGAGCTGGTACATCATCAACAACTCGTTCACGAACTCGTGAAGAGGAAACCGCAGGCCGGCCCAAAGCGTCTCAACGTACACTTCGATCCGACCTAGAGAAGGTCTCGTCACCCGGTCCTCCGACCCCGGAGGCTCGAGATGAAACCTAGACCGGAAGAAGAACCAGAAACTGACCAGCTCTAGTTCCTCCTCAGTCAGGTTAGACCCGACCTCATTTGGGCCACGACCCATTTCAAAAAGAAAGGCGGAGAAGAAAACAAAGGATGGAGGAGGAAAAGAAGAAGAAGAAGGGGAATCCCCGAGCCAACGTGGGAAAATGACCTACTGTGGGGTTGCCGGGAATCACCTCAGGGCACCACCGAAAAGACTTGGTCCCAATCGGGAAAGAAGGAAGAAGGACAGAAGGAAGAAGGGGGAGCAGCAAATGCGGCGGCGAAATAAGAACTTTTAGGGCCAGGTCTGAGGTTTATATAGGACCTTCTGACGGCCCAAATCCTTCAGGTCCGGATCCTGCCTTCTGTCCAGATCGTGCCACGTGTCGATCCCAAAGGCCGAAGCGAGACATTTTATCTGGATCAACGCTTCGAATACAGAATCAAGGCGGCGTCCCATCGGATCCTGGAGCTCCATCATGAGCCCACAATGCGAGGCAGCCTCGAAAGGCGAAAGGGCGTCACCCCGTCTCCTTTCATTAAAGGTGCCCCGAAGCGCATGGAATGCCGGAATAATTTAAAGCTTTCTAGCCCCCACTAATGCAATGAAGGCAACTACTTCCCACGCCCGAGCTTACAAACGGCTCAAACTCGGAAGTTGGAGGTAGTGTTGGAAAAAAATAAATTGCCCCGAAGTACGTGAGCACATCGCCAACACGTGATCGGAGGCGTCCGATCCGAGTGCCCGACATGGGGGCGCTCGACCTGAGGGCGCCCGGCCTGGAGGCATCCGACTTCAGGGCTCCCGACATCAGAGCTTCCGACCCGGGCACCCGACCATAGCATTCTTGACCTCTAAAGCCCGGCCTCACCATTCATCCGTTGCGGTCACATCCTTCTGCAGCTCGACCGGGGACCATGCCCTACTATCGCTGTCAACAATTAATGCGCATGGCTTCTGCTGATCTCCGGCTCACTCAACAATTAATGCGCATTGCCTCTGCTGATCTCCGGCTCACTCGATAATTAATGCAATCTACAGACCTCAAGCCCTCCACGGCAGACAGTTGAGCTACTCAGCTACGTCCGATCAGCCACGACGACTCACTGGCTCCGGCCTGATCTCCCACGGCAATGCATTAATTCACATGATCGCGCATTGATTCATATGATCATACTCAATTACGACGGTAACCTGTTCGCCCTGTCACATCACAGGTACACATGTACCTCTCTATAAAAGAAAAACCCCTCATCCTTAGAGGGGGTTAGCCCCCTCTGACTTAAGCATCGGAGGGCCGGCATCGGAAACCCCGGCCACTGACTTTTTGCAGGTCCCCTGGAGGACGCCGCTCGCCGACGGACCACCACCTGCCATCTCATGTCGGAGCTCCTCCTTCTCAGCCACTGATCGTCCCCGGGTCCAATTTCCAGCAACAGTAGTCATCTCAGAAAAATAGTGATCCAGTCTCCAGTGGATCTCTGCTATTTTTCTTAAATTTGTGACTGATGGAAGAAATAAACTACAGGACGAAGAAGCAACTCTTCTGTCATGCAGTCTTTCATCATCCTTTCCTGCAAGACATTCAAATTACATTTGCAAGCCTAGTGTAGTATATGGGTATAATGCTGCTTGGAAAACCCAGACAAACGAGGTCTTCAAACTTTTCCTTTTTATGGGAGGTGATTGCTTCCCAATTTTCTTTTTCCATGAACAGAAATTGGATAAAAGCTGCGATGTTCTTCAACCAAGTGGTGTTTGCCACAGAAAACATCTTTCTGCCCAAAATGACCTGACTTCCTTGAAGCTCCAATCTTCATATTGCTTCTTCTTTCATCCTTTCCTATTCTATAATTCTAGTTACTAATTGTTGTGGTTGAAACTTGGCCTGAGGGTGACCACGCTGGAAGAAGCCGAGAAGATGCTGGCGAGGATGAGGAAAGAGAACCACCTCCTGTGCTGTGGGGTACATGCACAAAGCTTTGGCCGAAGATTCCGGCAAAGGCCCTCCTGTGGCTAAGTTAGTCGGATTTTTCGAGAGATTTCTGAGTGCCTTGGATGGCCTCTTATCACTTGATACTGCTTGTAATAGTTTACAATAACTTACCATGGGCCTTTTCCTGCCTTTTTTTTTATAGAGTGAAGGTCTTAGCCGTTACATGAAATTTCGGATCGATTCGTGATCAGCTGGCCATCAATTAAAGGTGGCATACAGCACGGAGATCAATCCTGCAGGCAGAGAATTCGAAAGATGTCTTTCCGAATTTGCTCTGAGAGTCCGCCACGTCGTTCCATGCGGAAGTGCTCGAGAAATCTCTTTAATGTGTTGTGCGCGCACTCACTCCGAGGCGTTACCTAGTGGTATGCGAGGGGCCAATCATCAATGCTCTACCCCTCGAGGCAGCCGTCATAATGACCGGCCTTTAACCCCGCGATCCAGGAAGATCTGCTGAGGAAGCTTCAGGGTCTGCCACGTGGCACGATCTAGCCGCTCGGCCACCTGGGCATGGAATCCGCGGGATCTTCGACGGGATTAAGGTTCACAGGGTCGAGGTCGGCTCGGTCTTCAGCGGGGTCCGAAGTCAGCCTGGCCTCTGGCAGAGGTCGGCTCGGCCTTCGGCGGAGTTTGAGGTCGGCCTAGCCTCTGGCTGAGATCAGCTCTGCCATCTGTAGGTCTGAGATCAGCCTGGCTCTTGGTGGGACTGAGGTTTGGCCTGCTCGGCTCTGAGCTCTGTTCGGCCGGAATTGGGCGACTCCATGCCGGAGTGGGACGATCCATTTTGCCTCCCATCACTAATAATACAGAATGAGCTCACTTCTCTTCGATCTCTAAATATAGACAAAAAGCATCCAATAGATCAGCCATTATACAAGTCAGTAAAATGCGTAAGCAACCTTACATGGTCACGCTAAATAACAAAAAAATAATGACAGCGATAATTCTGTGAAACCATCCTTATGAGCAACAATGTTAGTAGTAGGCCATAGCTTATATAAACTCACTAATTCCAATCAAGTCAGATAATCATTGTAGGGGGGGGAAAATACATAGTGAATAAAAGGTGTTCCATCCAACAAAATGAAAGTCAACCAGATTCCTTCAATTACTATGTAACACATGCAGCAAGTTGACTTCCAGTAACTAGATTATGATGAACTAGAGTCAGGTGCCAAATTGTACAATTTTGTTTAAATTCAAGTTACCTTCCCAGGCTCATGTAAGCTTCTCTTATTTTATTTTCAAAGTGTTTATTTCTGTACCACTATATCTTCTGAAAAGTATGAACCATCCTCCCAAACATCATTTTTGACTCGATTTGTGCCAATACTAATTGGCAGCAAATTTTAAAAATCAATGAGACATGAATATAGTCAGTCTGATAAGTGAACACACATAATGTAACCATACCTGAAGATCCTGAAAAGCAAAGTGCAATTTATATCAAAAGAAGGTGTAAGAGTATGTTGTTGTTGAAGAAGATAATAAGGTTGATAGGCGATGGACAGAGTATTGATGTGGTTGGTGACCCATAGGTGGGTGCCCTACCCTTGAGACTCTTGCCGACTATGGTTGATATTGAGGCAGTGGAGGGACTGCAGGTCTGCGACCTCCTTGTCCCGGGCAAGGCTGCTTGGGATGAGGCTAGGTTGGGTCACTTTTTTGGGGCACACTTGGCCGAGAGGGTCCGATCCCTTCCAATTTTGGGGTATGCGGGTCCGGATACCCGGGTGTGGAGCACGTCGTGTAGGACCGGAGTGAAGGTGGGGAGCTCTCCCGAGTGCTCCGGCCAGAGCATGAGCCAGGACCGGAGTGTGCCTCGGTCTGGCGCCTAGGCCTCCCATCTGGAGGTCGCACTATTCTTATGGAAAGTCGTCTGGGATCGGCTTCCGACGAGAGCAGTACTGAGCGAACGGGGCTTAAGGATGCCCTCTGAGTGTGGGGCATGCGGAGCTGATGAGTCGGTGGATCATGCATTGTTTCAGTGCACATGGGCGAGGGCAACGTGGCGTGCGGTGGGGCTGCTATGGGAGGGTTGGTCTCGGGGGGACCAGTTTTTACGAACCATCCGTTGGTGGTCGGGCAACCCGTTGTCAAGCCAAGAGGCGGTTTGAGCGACGTGCACAGCATACCATATATGGATGGCAAGGAATGCTCGAACCTTTGGTGAGCAGGGCATGTCGCCAAGGCTCGTGGCCGAGAGCGCCCGGGTGCAGGCGGCAGAGATTAGTTGTGCTTCCTTCTTAGATGGACTTTTGATAGCTCGGGATATTTGGGGTTCCCCTTCTGCCTCGGCAGCTTCTCGCACGGTGTTTTTCACCTGGGAGCCCCCACCCCCAAGCTTCCTCAAGATCAATTTTGATGGGTCGGTGCTGGATGGTGGCACAAAGGGTGGAGCGGGTTTCATCATTAGGGACCCAAACTCCAGGGTTGTGGCGGCAGGAGGCTGTCAGTTATTTGACTGCATGATTCCTGGAGCGGAGCTGAGAGCTGCCTGGGTAGATCTTCGACATGCTCAGTGTGTGCTCTCAGCTAGTTCAGTCATTTTGGAGGGTGACTCGACTATGGTCATTAGTTGGATCCAGGGGGGTTAGAGAGTTGGTGCTGCCGACCATCCCTTGATCCGCGATATCTGGATGATGATGAGGGACGGAGGGATAGTCCAGGTGAAGCATATGTTTAGAGAAGCCAACGGGGCTACGGATTGGGTGGCCACATATGTGGCTAACCATGCCTATAGTACCATATGGGCAAAGGACGGGGAGCTGCTTCGGGAGCTCCGTGATATTTTGTTTTCCGACTTTATTGGGTACATTCGTACACGTGGTGTATAGATCACCCGAATTAGCCAAAAAAAAAGGCACATGTCTCGCATGTGCCCTTTCAGTTTACTTACGTGGCATTTCCGGAAGCAAGCCAATGGCTTTTTTTTTTTTTGGAAATCCGAGGGAAAGGCTAGGGTTTTTGTTAGACACTCTGCAGCAAGAGAGAGGAAATCTGATAAGGAAAAGCCAACATTAAAAGAAGATGGCATCGGAAAATAGAAAGCAAGGGAGCAAGCATTCGAAGCCAAATTATGGTATGTGCTTTGATTGATCGAGAATTTCATCTGAAATTTCTTCCATTACTATTTGCTGGTTAGGTGTTTTTTTATCGTTGTGGTGTCAATATAATTACTCTATTTTAGTCTGTTGTGATGTTTCCTTTTTCTTATTTAACTCTATGTGGCATGTAATCACTCTGATTATTTAACTCTATGTGGCCAGTCATTGCTCTGATTATTGAATTGTATGCAGCCTGTAATTGGTATAGTTTACTATAGTTTAAGTATGTGCACTGTTGTGATATTTCAATTTTTTTATAGAACTCTATGCGGTCTGTGTTAACTGTGTGATGTGTTCTTAGGTATAGGATTACTATATTTTTGTGTGCACTGTGTTATTATCATGCCCCAAACCTACCACTTAGGTCGGTCACCTGATACGGCCATATGAACCCTAGAGCAGTGCTCTAAAAATCATGCAAGACCTGATGAACAAATTTTCAATAACTCCAAAAATATAAATCAATAGTTAATAGCCAAATAATCTATCGCAATCAAATAATTAAACTTATCCAATTACAAAATATTCAAATGTCTATGTGGTATTAGAAAATAAACTAACTAATGACTCAATCACTTGAACTCCATGCCCAACCCAATAGAGACTATGTGTTCTGCAACTCTGAAAGAAAAAAGAAAAAAGATAGTGTGAGTTTTATAGCCTAGTAAGAATCCCCACACACAACACCAATACAATATTATAATTCAAAAATAGCAAATAAACCGTATCAAAGTGAAAATATAAAGCATGAAATCTCGTATTAAATATCCAGTATAACTCGAACCATTAGATATACATATAATATACATTATGTATCATCATAAATCTATCACAAAATACTCTCAGTGGCTTCATGACTTATTATCTATTTTTCATTAACCGGATCCAAATCAATCAACAACTATATTAGGTTATAAATTTAGCCACAGCCAGGCTCCAACACGTGACCAACAAGCTCAAGTACCATATTCCTGCCTATAGCGGGGTTATCCACAATGCAATATTGTTCCTGCCCATGGCGGGCTATCCATAATGCCACGCTCCTATCGAGGCTATCCATATTGCCACATTTCTATCTATGATGAGGCTATCCATAGTTTAACATGGCTAGTCTAAATATCTATTTCATAACCATTAGTTTATTAAATCTCATTCATACCAAGTAATATAATATAATATTATATTTCTTTCAAAATTTCAAGTAACTAATATCATATTCCAAATATTTGAAAAGCCATCAATATTTACTATATACATAAAATATAGAAAACATAAATATTCGTACCGGCAATCATATATTAGCCACAATCAGCTAAGTAAAACCAAAACCACACAATGCACAAATAAATATATGTATAAATACAAGTGATTATGTCCAAAGATTTTTAACTTTACCGGTGATAGACTCAAGTACAGCGAACACAAATCCACTTCTTGATCTACAAACTCGAGGGCAAAGTATTCTACTCAACACCCTCTAGTCTCGACGATTGCTCACCTATAGGGCCAGATCTCATCATCAAAAAATTATAACCATCCATAGATTATGGTAGATGGTCATAACAAAATCAGTCCGAAAACCCCTCCTGGGCTGCATATCGCCGACCCGGGATCTCTCTTAGGGTCAACAGTCATCCTGAGCTTACCTAGGCATATGGACCTTCATGGGTCCATTAATCATGTAGAGAGAGAGGAAGAGGGAGTAGAGGAAGGTGAGGAGCTGTCCAGGTTGTTGCAATGGGTCGTTGGGCAGCAACCTATGGTGGCGTCCGGTGGCAAGGCAACGGCGATGATCTGTACAACGAGTCACGGTCGGTGGTGGTCGGCAAAACAAGAAACTAGGGAGAGGAAGTATAGAATAGGACATCTGGTTTCCAACAAAATCTGGCGACTCACCAGTGGCAATCTAGCCATTGGCGATGGCCAAGGGACTGGGAGATAAGTATGGAAAGGGGGTTGAGGTTGATTATCTTGCTCTGGCAAGGTAATCGATGGCAGCTCGCGCATTACACTCAATGGAAACCAAAGGAAAACTCAATGGGATTCGTCGGACTAAGTCTGGCCTGCTGATGATATGTACTCAATTAGAACAATGTAAATTTCATTTTAACTTAATGACATATTCTGCTTAAGTTCGGCAGCAAGATGGTTCACTAAGTTTAGTTCATTACATGTTGCAATGCATCAATTTTGTTCACTTTATTGCATGTATTGGATTTAATCAAACAGAATTAAACCATATCAGGATTGAACCAATACAGAAAATCAGCGAAGCATCAGCATGATAACATAAATAAGTACAAAAGGCAGTAAATTCCATTCATTCCATAACATAGATTACAAAAGGCAACATCTGCTCTTACAAGCATTCACCCAACCCACAAAAGCCTACCGAAACTACACACAACTCCTAACATATTATAAAAATATGGCACTTCACAACAATTTAAGGGAGGTGAGATGGTTGCCCTTTTAGAGTGTTTGGGGCACGTCCCTTGCACCACATGATAGGTACCAAAAACAACCCAAGTATTATTGCCAACACCAAGAACAACCATCTTTCTTGTGCCCTATGACTCATTGCAGTGCCCTTCAAGCTCTGGATGGCCTCACACGTTCTTGAAATTTCACCACCTTTCCTATTTAGTGCCTCTTTCTTCTCGGCCAGCAAAGCAGTTAACCTTTGCACCACTTCACCCTGCCTCTCAGCTTGACTTCTCTACCCATATTCCAGTCTCCTTAGCCTCCTCACTTGAGTCTCCAGTGAGTCCTTTGCTCATAGCAAACCAATTATAATCTGCTTTGATCTTGCGCGCATTACAGGGTCCTTCCACGTAAATATTTAATATCCACTTAGAAGATCAGCTGGATCATACAAACCACATCCATATAATCTCCTCCTAGGGTTCTAAGGAGTCCATGAGGTGTGCTCGACCACTGGCAGCTTGTAGTGGCGTTCATTAATGCTCGGAGAATGCTGGTTGTGCGAAGTAGATGAATATGCACTCATTGCCAAAATCTCCACCCAGTCTCTTTCTTTCTCCTTCTCCTGCTCTGTTTTTGGCCTTGTGAAACATATTCTCTAGCAAGACCAAAAGACATCATTTTGATGGGAAATGAATTGATTTTGGTGGTAAATGAAGGCCAAGTGTCATCAGAACAATATAGGCTTGCTTTCGGAAGGGACACATAAGGAACCTGAAAGGGCACGTGCGAGGCGCATGCCCTTTTCCATTAAGTATGTAACACCTGAGCAACGAAGAGATCCTATTGTTGATGGATTATAAGTCTGGGAGTCGAATTGTGAGAAATTGAAATTCAGGACTTAAGTTAAAATGGATCATAAAGTTCAGGATTTTTTATGAAGCTTAGCCAAATATATAATTCCATGCTTGTATAAGCACTTATGTATTTTACTTGCCAAGCCAAGTTCAGGGCTGCCCAAAAAGCCATAAAAGAAGGTCCATTTGGACCTTGATTTTAGGCATGAACCGCAGCCCAAAAAATAAGAATTTTGTTATGGACGTGGCAAAATTAAGAAGATTACAATGAAAAATCAGTATATTGGAGTTGCAACAGATGAATACTAGAATGTGGCGTCTGAACCTTTTAATAAAAATTATGTTAAGCAAATAACAAAAGTTAGAAGGGCTCGATTTTTTTATGTTGTGGTTAACAACCACAAGAACGCACAGATAAAAAATGGGATAGAAAAGGCGGGATGGGAAAAAGTGCAGATGGAAAAAATGGGTAGGAAAATGCAAATGATTTGCCTCATACACGGATATATTAGAAGTTGGCGTTATAGAGTACAGCAGCTAAAAGCAAACTAGTAAATAATCAATTAAGATAGAATATAAGTAATAAAAACCTTTGTATGCTCTTATAGAAGCATTACTTTGACACATTTGAGAAGAGGGGGAAAAATATTTTGAGGGCAGACTCCCACGATGCAACATGAACAAAACTTATGAAAAAAGAATACGACAAAACTTGCAATAGAACAGCCTATACAGGGAGGCTTGGCACAGGAGAATTTACCTGATTAATTGGAGCAAAGACTTGATAATTATATTTAATGGTTATGAATGTCCCGTTACTCCAGAATAACAAATTAACAACGCTGTCAGTCCCATGTAGTCTAGCGATTTTCCCTTCCCATAAGAGTTTTAACATGAAAAGCACTTGAATGCATCAGCAAATTTACTTTTATTATTATCATCCTCATTTTTATAGTTGAAACTCTCTGAACTTTCATGAATTCCCTCATTTCTCAGGTATCCAGACGAAAAAAGCTCGCCGACTTGTTGCCGAAGCCAAACTTTGTGACCATGCCCTTGGCCAGCTTAGGCAACATAGTTATTTCATTGCAAAATTTAGCTGATTTGGAGGGGGCATGTACACGAGTAGCAAGTGTGTTATCATGCCTAGTCCAAGAGGTCGAACCTATAACACGGAAATACCACCTAACACTGGCGGAACTTGGTAAAAGAAACATATTTCCGAAGTAAAAAGACACTATTTTTGCATGACTATGGAACATAATAACAAGAAAAGAAAACATGAGGTCAAAAAATGTTTCGAATCATTTGATTACCAGGCGTATTACCAGGCAAACGTCTAAAGAATTTAAAAAATGAATTAGATGACGGTGAATTTGCTCATGTCCCATACCATCAATATATAGATATGTCGCTGAGCCCAACTTGTTGAGGCATTGTGCATAAATCCAACCTATAAATCAGTTTTCCATTTGCTTCTGTAATGAACTGTAAATTTTTGCTATCTGGTAATTCATTGTAGCAAGCAAAGATTAATTAGTAGCCTTTATCGGCAGGCATACACTCCAATGCTATTTACGACCCCAACTTCATTGAAGCAAACTCTGAGGCCACGTCCATAGCCTCATCCACACGAGAAGCATCACTTCCCTGCGTAGTTAGATCATGATATATATTTAGTATACATTCATTGTAATCAGAGCTTTTTCTTTTTGTGTATTTATTTGCATGACAGTCAGAAAAAATAGCTCACCTGGCCCTGAGCAATACCATTCTTCCCACCACCACCTTTTCCCTTCAGAGGCCCCATAGCAGCAGTCAGCCACTCCAACACTACCAGGCCATCCTTTGATTTAGGCACTCCAGCATACACCACTGCCTTGTTCAATGTTTCATCCGTGCTGAACACCATTATAGCTAATGCCTGCAGTTACTTAAGAGGTAATAGAAAGAAGGTGCATAGATACATACAAGGTAAAGTTTATAATTTGGTCCTACCAAGAAATGACAATTTTACCTCCTCACATATTGCACTAGTTAGCTTTACTTGCATGAGGGTATTTATGTAATTTATCATAACCCTTAATGCACCTTATGTAGGTATGTACATATGCATGTATACCCATGTATGATGTAACTGTTGCTATTGCAAGCTTCAGGGAAGGCATGACCATGATTATAACTGGCAGTTGAAGGAATAAGGATAAAGTGAAGTGTTTCTGCTCTCAGGAATAAGAAAAAATGTATACACAAATTACGAATCAACAGTCTAGGTCACATCTAAGCTTCTTTGGCTCTATAAATGCATTTCTCAAGAGAACTGCCCTAGACTTGCAAGGTCTACAACTAACTGAGTTTAAAATATTGCCAAAATTTTCTATCCGCAGCATTAGTTAGAGAATGTAACTCAGGGAAAGGTGGAAAATAATGACCTTTTGATCCATGACTTTCAGAACAGCTTCCCTAACAGCAGTGGTGTCAACACCTACATCCACTCGGCTTATACAGAAAGCTTTTCCTTCAGAAGCAGCAGCTTCTGCAATCTTGGTTGCATCTTTAATTGCTTTCTGGATATTTTCCTCACCAATCTTCTTTTTTGCCTTTCTAACTTGATCCTGTCACAGGCCAATACATGAAGTCTCAAATCTATTAAAAATAGTTGTCTAAAGAAAGAAAAATACGAAGGAATACAGCCCTCTCTCTCTCCCCCGAATTTTTTCATGGCAAATAACTTATTTCAGTATGTGTAACATACCTCCAGCTGGGAGGTCTTGGCTCTGAGATCTGCTTTTATGGCTGCTGGAATAGCCGCTGCATCTATCTTACTTTTCAGAGAAGCAACTTTCTGACAAAAAGAAAGATAATATTAAGAACCTGTCATTATGTTCCAAATAAGAAATTTATGCTGTTTAAGTTCTGTAATGTGGATTTCAACACAAAAATGGTGTCAACAACTAACACAAACAGTAGATCTTTCAATATAAATCAAATATAAAGCAACTAGAAACATGGCAGTTCAGATTAGGGTCATGGCTTCCTGATTGGCAAGGGAATTTGAAACTTTACTAGGGGAAAAGAAAATCATCTTAAAGAATAGAAGAGAAGATACAAATAATCTACCAGTACTAATGAATTCTCAACAGCACAAAGCCTGTCTTTTTATTGGATTTTCTGTATTTCTACATACAGGAAAATAAATCCAGTATTTTGATTCATTAAGATATCATAGAATAATATCAGAAAGTTACTTCAGCAGTCACAACTCAAAAAGGCTTGAACTGTTGAACATAGGAATGGGTGTTCTGTTGCAACTCAGACAAAAGTTTTATCATGAAATTCGTGCCCCCACTCAAGTTGATGTATGGAGCTGATTCATTATTGCTCTACAAGTTTGTATTGGTGGTGTCCCTTCCATTGTTGGCAAAATGAGAGTTTGGGAGAAAAAGTCCGCTTACAACCAAACAAGGCAAAAAGGCTTTTTTGGGCAATTAATAAAATTCATAAAGGTTAAAGAAATTCTGTGTTAGATCTTTGGATGTCCCAAAAAAAATCAAAAGGCAATTTATTAGTTGGTGCTGGTCTCTTAGAGTCTTAAAAAAAGATTAGATTGCAGCAATTACACTTAATCACTTGCACAGATTTTTTATAAAAAAAAGAAAAGAAATGTAAAGTTTAGAAGAGTGAAAATAGGGAATAAGAGATACTGAAAGGAGGTGAGGGGTGGGAAGAACAGAAGTCTGTTCTTTTTCCTCAAAATAAACCCTGCACAAAGATCTTCAACCAGCCCAACTACGCTTCTCATAGAGTATAGACTCAACTAACTTGCTAACACTTCCCAATTTGAGTCAATAAATGGAGTTTCTAGATAGGGCATCTAAAATCCCTTGTTAGACCAAGGTGTTGTAGCAGTGCTGTAGCACAATAATAACATGAGAAGTAAATATCATTATTTGCACAATTTTATGATCCATGATCCAGATCATACGATATGAATCGAAATGGTTTAAGTGATCCACATTAGATCACTTAACTAGTATAGTTACGGATCATAGGATCCAGATTGTAGAGATATTATGATCCTTTGGATTGTACAAACCAGGTCTAGGTCGCAATTTTACATCCTAAGGGCCTATTGGGATGCCACAAGATCTCATCAGTGTGATAAGATCTTCTACAGCAGGACTCCAGTTGAAAAATTATGGCAGAATTAAAGAGTTTAAAGATTGAGGGAGCAGGTTGACACGTAATCCCTAATAGTTAGGGATAAGATAAATCACCTTGACAAGGGGATTAGCTATCACTGAGCCTTGTCTTCCTAATCTCTTTAAATTACCCTGATTTCCTCCATGTATTTTCACCTGAAACCCTGCTGGGAAGTTTCGCCAAGCTGATAAGTTCTTCCGGCATCCAAACAAGCCCTAAAAGCTATTAGAAAATCCATATTTATGATAAAATTATTCCTTTGAATTTTACACTGACAAAAATATCATTGATGAACTTCCAAAACATCAAATTAGCAATGTCTTTAAATTTCCAACTTTTAATCGTAAAGATAAAAGAGATTTAGTATCTCTAGAGATAAGACCTAGAATTGATTTTTCCCCCACGTCTCTCCTACCATCTTCAAGATCCGATTCCTTCTCTAATCTCATAACTCACAAGAGAATTTTGTTCAATAAACCTGTCTATGTTTGTTCAGGTCAAATAACTTAAATTAAGATGTTCTAAGGAACCTACGTGATGCCATAGAACCATCCTGGTTATTGGACGTGATAATTATTTTGTGTCATCATATGATGAATTCTTACTCATTATTCATCAAATTACAATTTAATCGGGTGCTTCTTATTTTATGTTGTTTCACTCCTGAAAATCTTATCATTCGTGAATCGTGATCCAACATGTCAACTCCCTCTTGTGATATGATATCAATTAACAAAATATTGGTAACATACTGACAGCATAGAAAATACTAAAAGATCTCTAATCAACCAGTTCTTTGCCTGAAAAACTTTCTAGATGCTGCTCATACATTTTGATAAGCAAGAAAATGTTCTTAAATCATCAGACTGAGACAGCTCCGAGCACAGATGGAAACAATTTGCTCCTTGAATGCTCACTTGATTGTAGGTTTGCATTTTCATGAAATCTTGATTATTTTCGGATGCAGATTGCTTTCTGCATCACTGCAGATGGCTAGGGAAGAGAAGGCTTATCCAGAGAAATGAATATTGCTGTCATTGTCCATCCTTCTTAAATAAATTCCATTTATACCGTAAGCGGTGGTAGAGACTTCTTTTGCTAAGCAAAATTTCAAAACTGGTGACTAATCTCAAATTAATCATGAAGAACAGGTCTTGAAGCTTAGGGGTTATAAGTTTCACATTTTCTGGCAAATGTGACAGCAATATTCCAGAATTTGCTCGCATTTTTGTATACCAGAACTCTATGATAGGCATCAACTAAGAAAACTTATATTATGCCCAAATAATGTGAATGCCGACTAAGCTCATAACATGTAAATGGTGTGACAAGCTATATAGACAGCTGTGTTACCTTCTCAAGCAAGCTTCCTTCATATTTGGATGCATCACTAATTTCAGAAGCAAGAGATGATGCCAACTCGATTGCCTTGAAAGCACATTCAGTTGTGACAGCTGTTATTCTCCGAATTCCCTTAGCAATTCCCTCCTCAGACAGAAGGGCAAATGCCTTAGCTTCTCGAGTATTTGATATATGGGTCCCTGGCAGAAAAAATCATCAATTAAATCAAATAGCAAAAAATCCCCAAGGAAAACAAAACTGGAGTTTAAAAAAGAGACCTCCACATAGTTCTGTAGAATAGGATAACCACTGTTTATTATCGGGATTTGCAAGGAGATCTTCCACCTTACGACCAATTGACACAACCCTAACTGGGTCAGGATAGATCTACACAGATGAAGGCAGGCATAGCAATGATTGCACACAGTTATTATGATAATGAACCAAAATGATGTTTCAAGAACTAAGCTTGAACTAAAACATCTTACGAAAAATTCACTAAGAACTTACTTCTCCAAAGACTGCTCTTAGTCCAGTTATCTGCTTTGCAGCAGCAAGGCTTGCTTCACTTGCATATACATCTAATTCATCTTTAATCTGCTGATTCACAATTAACTCAATTTTTCTCAAATCTTCGGGATGAACAGGTTTTCCTGTTAAAATTAGGTGTAAATTTTACGAAAAGAACTAAATACACTTAAATGAAAGGAATCTTACTGTAAATATTACCATGGGAGAAATCAAAACGCAACTTTTCAGGGAGAACAATGGAGCCCTTCTGATCAACATGATCACCAAGAACTTCCTGCATTCTCATGGCAATAAGATCAAGACAATGGTTAAAAAAGTAACATCAACTTTATAAAGCATAAACATTTCATACCCTGAGAGCAAAATTGAGCATGTGAGTACATGTGTGGTTAGGAGCAATTAAGGTACGCCTCTCATAGTCAACCTATTAATGCAGCCAAGTAGGAAGTTAGGGACACAATTATCAGTATTCCCAGAAAACTCTAAAGAAAAAAGCACATTACAAACTGATGTTTCTTTTTTATTTACTTCACCTTACATATCACTTGATCGCCAACTGAAAAAGCCTTGGCCCCTCCAGCAATTGATCCTATGTGAAGTACAAAACCTCCATAAACTTGAACATTACTAACTTGAAATGATCCAAACAATCCTTCAATTGACCCGGTGTCGTATATCTGAAGCCAAAAGGTCAAGTGAAACATGAAATAGAACAATCTTGTTCGTTGTGGCATCAATGAGACCAACAGTATGAAAGATACATGAATAGGATGTAGTTAAATGATGCAAATGAAATTCTAGATCAAAGAGACCATACTTTCTAGTGTATGGAAATGTTTTCTCAATCAGCCATGTTTAGCCTATATGCTCTCTCTCTCTCTCTCTCTCTCTCTATTTAGATAAATAGACATATTGCAAAAGGCGAAATACGAAATAATAATAGATTATTTTGTGTGCCATCTGTAACAATTTAGAATAGAATGTATAAAATAAATCTAAGGAATCCACTTGGTTGGCTCCACTACAAAAAAATCCCTTCAAAGCCATAACATATGGCATCAATATTATGAACAAAATTCAGAATAAGAATTTGCATCCAACTAAAATTTTAAATTTGAATTACATAGTTTTTTAGCACACTAGTTTCTACGTTTAGCTCAATAAAAGATAAGCCCAACCTGGCCTTCATTTGTACATATTCACATACTAGTTGGGTTACATGAAGCAAAGTTGTCATCACCAAAGAGGCAGGACTCTGACGAACGGAAATTAAACAGCAGGGCCATGGGGAGAAGGTAGCTTGTTGAAAGGTCAGGAATGGATGCAGGCTAATCGCTTTTAATCAGAAGCAGCACTAAAATGTGAAGGGAAGTAACTCAGGTTTACTTCCACACTTCTAGAATTCATGAATCACATATACTGCCTTCTTTTCCAATCGTTATTTTGACACATTTTGAAATGGAGAATCGCATGGTTGCATGTTCAAATAATATCAATCGAATTAATGTTCTCACATCATGTATGCCGATTGTAAATGTCTGGATCAAGTTGTTTCATTAACATGGTTTCTAGGGTGGAAGAGGAGGGGTAAGAACAAATGCCATAATAGTACAATAAGAAATTCTGGAAACTTCCATCAAAACAACACATATTCAGAAAACCATCAATGTTACATGTTGGGAGTCTCGTTATAAATCCCTGATGTAGTTACAAGTAACTCATATTTGAAAAATATTCAGACCTCATGTAAAAGTAACATGAATAAGCTAATCAAATTGGAGTTGGCCAGAAAGCAGGAGCAGTACCTGACCGCCTTGTTCAGCATAGAAACTTGTACTTTCCAAAACAAGACCAACATCAGCTCCAGCAAAGGCAGTTTCAAGGAACTCAGCACCAGTGTATATAGCTTTGATCACACTTTCATGGTCCTAGTAGAAGACAAATATTTTGTTGACAGATAAAACCATGTAAACATAAAAACAAGGCATTTGGTATCAGGCAATAGGACATGATGAGCAGGCAGTGTAAATAAACATATTTTCAAAACCATGGCAGCATCCTCAAAAAAGTTATCTCTCATATTATTCCGTAAGAAAGGTAGGGCTTTGTTTGGTTGTTGATAAAATGAAAGTAAAAAAAAGAAAAGCGCAAAAAATTTCTCATGTTTAGTCGAGCACTGGAAATCAAAGAAAAAGTTGTGGAAGTAGTTAAGAATATGTTTATCTTGAACCATTTGCCTATCCGTTATTTTCCTTCAAAATCACTGCCTTTTATTGAAGAATAATAATTCTAGGATTATATAAAATTTTGGCCCCTTATTTCTTTGCCTCTCTCTCTCTCTCTCTCTCTCTGTGGCTTTCCTCTTCAATATCAAACAACAGAACCTCTCTAACTTGTTTTATTTCTTTCACTTTATTAGCAACCAGATAGAGCATTCAAACTTTGACTGAGAAATAAGACCAGAGAACAACCAATTTATGCTAGCTAAGATATTTGTTTTAGAAATAATTTAGTGGGATGTTTTATAGCATGAAATCATTGGGAGGTCCATACCAATTAAAGCCAAAGTGCTTGCAATGAAATTAAGTGGTCCTAACCTGGTGCCAGATAAACTTGTAATTGTCATCTGTTGTAGTGACACCCTTCCTATGCAACTCTGATGTAGCATCAACATCCATTACAATAGTGTCACCAACTGCCTGTCAAGTATTCACACAAGCATGTGGCAACAAAGCAATAATTAATATCATAAATGGTTACTGAAAACCAGTAAATTCCCCTCATTTTATGAAAGGATAAAGTCAGGAAAAAATTTCTAGCCATTGAAATACATCTGACCACCAAGGGCATTAAAATATAGTGGAAAGCCTGTTGTACACGATGCAGCAGAGTATAGTTGATAGTGCTCATAATAGCATGAACTGCTTCTGTTACATCCATCGCCGCATCAATTGAAGTGAACCATTCATAAAACAGTGACAGAAAAAAAAAATTACAGCATGAAGAACGTGTGCTAGAAAATGGACACATTTGTGGATTAAAAGGCTCATAACACTAGATCATAGATCCAATTGTTCCAAAGAAATGGACACCCCACCAAAACTGGGGCAGGATCAAATATTTTGGATCATAGTGGTCACCAACCATGAGAGAGCACAACATTTAGAAAGGGAGATATTAAATTATCTGCAGTTTGGTCAAAGGCAGCAACTCCCTCAATCAATTGGCGCTAACTCCACAGTAATCATCTTCCAACGTTCTTTTTTCTTCTACATAGTATTTTTTCCCCTGAAACTCCATATACTAAAACCCTTTGATAACTATAAACAAATCTAAATCACAAACACTTTCATCTTCCAAATCAAATAGGTTTTCTTCAATTTTATTAGTGTTCTACTTCAAACCTTTGTCAAAATGAAGTTCTGCAGACAATCTCTAGCAAGTCTTGGGGTTTTACATTCTTATATTAAAAGCCTCTTTGGATGTGGAAATGGTAGTATCTTATGCTCGCATGGAAGAGGCAAAGAAAAGAAAGCACAAAAACAAACAGGTCGAGGTATTGATGGAGGCTGTCGGAGTTCCCATTATCCCTATCACCCTTTTTATATAAACTCATTGTCCTATTTTTCTTTTTCTACAATTGCTAGTGTCTAAAGCCTCCTAGGTCCCTTCAAATTCTTGTCTCACATATTTATTGCCCGTTAACTACCTCCCATGCAAGGAGGTTATGAACAGTAACCTGATGCGGCAACCAAACAAGCCCTAAAACGTCTCACATTAAGCAAACTATAAAGATATTCTATCCCTAACAATAGCTCCTATCCCATACAATCCACAGAAATTTGAGGGTTCATGGTTCAAGATAAGCTCAATTTCAGCCATTTGGAATTCCTATCCCTGACAAGGAATTCCAGCAAACCAGAAACCAAGGGCCTCTTTGGATGTTTGATTAAGGTGTCTAAGATAACCTGTGCATTTATGAGTAAGATTTGAGAGCAGAAGCAAGTGGTCTAAGAATTTTAAAGAATTAGGGCTCATTTGGTTCGCAAAAAGCATTTTCCCTCCTAGGAATATGATTCCTGGAAAACAAATTCCTAGTAAGAGAATGCCTAGGAAAGTACTTTTGGCATGTTTGGTTGACCATGGGAAAATGATAAATTTTCAAAGTGCTTATGTTTGGTTGGCCATCCACTTTCCTGGAAAAGTTATGTATAATTTCTATTATGCCCTTAATAAAAATTAGGTCTTTAATGCCTCTTTAATGCTTCTTTAATGCTGAAGGGCTTTTTTGGAAAAAAATAAAAATAAAGTGATTTCCACCTCATGGGAAAGTAACTTTCTATGTTTCTCATGGAAAAGACTTTTCATGAAATGTGGGAATCATATTCCCATAGGAATACAACTTTCCATCTCTCTCTTTGAAAACTCCAGCCAAACAAGAGGCATCTCATTACTTTCCTGTTGACTATACTTTCCTCCCTTCTTTTCCCGCGAACCAAACGAGCCCTTAGAGGTGGAGTGAATCCCATTATTCTAATTTTCAAGGATACCGGAAATTATCTTTTTTGTGCAGTGCCTTATCAAATTTTTGGGATTATTGATACCCTCTGTGATCCCTTAATTTTCTATCTGTTCTTATCTCCTCCATGACTCCCAGTTGAATGGGAAGTTATCCGAGGATTATTTAACCGGCCAACCAAACAGCCCCTAAGTTCACCTTAGAAACATTCCAATTTGCCTAGCAGCCAACAGTATATCCATATGTCAATCCTTAAACCTAGATCACCTTTTCCTATTCCCATCCCATAATAATTTGGTAATGGAGCAGCCAAATACCTTTTCTGAATTGGCACGTTATAACAAAGCAGACAGGTAAGCGTTGTTAAGGGAAAAGAGAAAGACTGCCTATGGCCACGGATGCATCACATAAAATGCCACAGTTTCAGAGTATATGGTTACTTAGATACAGATTCAGAAGGAATAAAAAAGGCCCAGAAAGAATAATGACTTTAATATAAAATTAAGAATCATAAACATCAAGTTTTGAAGAGAAATGTAAGAAAAGAACATGCCTTGTTCCGAGCACACCTAGCCTTTTGTCTGGCTTCTTCCATCGCAACATTAAAACCTTCGACATCGACTGTTAGTCCTCTTTCTTCTGCCATTAGCTGAGAAAGAAGGCAGTTGGAGAAGGGAGAAGAAAAAGACTAATCATTGCAAGTTAAAAAGAAAGTCTACAGGAATAAAAGCCACATAATGAATGAATAATTACCTGAGTTAAATCCATCGGAAAACCATAGGTGTCCCACAAAATAAAGGCATCCTGCAACCACGGCAATCACACCACATAACAAGACATGACCTAAAGCTAAATATATTCTAAAAAATGCTTTAGAAAAACTCGGAAAATGCTGAAAAGAGAAGCTGATAAAACCTCATAGCCAAATGCAATTGCACATTAAAGATTAATACTGTAAAAATGTTAAAAACATAAAAAGAGGAAAATGCAACTTTTCTTGTTAGTCTGATCACCAAGGTTTTCAGCACTGGTATACCAATACCCTTACCAATATCTAACTTGTATGGTGTCAGTACCAAACAATACTTGGTACCAACACTCAGCACAGAGCATACTGAGTATTGATTCCCTACCTGTACAAGTGAGTATGGTCTCATGTTGAAAATCATGCTAATCACAAAAATCAAAAGGTAAAGAAGAATGGGGCGTCGTCAACAGGTACACAAGAAATAACAAAATAAACACCCTCTGGCTTATCATTCTCCTAGGACAGTAACTCACAATGCATATCAATGCACAACACCCAAATACCAAGAAAAAGGCATTCTTTTGAAACAAAATCTTCCATAAGAAAGAATTAAAAATAAAAGAAGCAACCAATGGACATAAAATATGGAATGAATGGCAACACATTCATTGTATCAACTAAAGCAACATATATAAGAAAATCAAGTCAGCCAAAATCTATCGCATTGACCAAAAATTGAAGTGAGAAATTAACTTATAATCATTGGACATCCATGAGAAATTGACAACTAAGATACAAAGACTAATGAAGTGTCTTTCCTAAATAAAGCTATATTTTCTCCAAGAAGGAGATAAACAAACTCATTGGCACTCCTAAGCACTTGAGCAAGCTTCCATGGCAGCATTCCTTGAGTTGCTTTCCATGATAAAGGCTTCCCAAAAACCTCCTTGGGCTATTTTAAGACAAGAAGACAGGCCTTTTGAAAGATATGGGGAACTATGGATAAACAAAACCCAAGTAGCACCCCATGTCTGCCCAATACACCATCCCCCACTAGCGGTCTACCCCGCAAAAAAAAAAAGGAAAGGAAAAAAGCAAAAAAAATGTGGGACACAAACTAAAGAAATAAGAAAGGTGGAAATCATCCAACCCACACCAGATGATAACAAATCACTGAATGTTTAAGTAGAAGCCGGTAGCAAATGCTGCAGCAAAGTATATCACATACATGATTTGGAAAAGAATACAAGGTTGTGACAATTAGACCAGAGAGGACTTGCCTGACCACTCAATATGTTCCCCTGGACATCCTGAGCAGCCCTTTTAAACTTCTCAATTCCCTGAATGTAGGATAATCAATCAAGCTTGATTACAAATAGAGCAAAGCAATTATAAGAATAACAGCATCAGTATAGACAATTAAAACAAATTGACTCCATGTTTGCTAGTTTGCATGCATTTGAATATGAATGTGCTCAATAATGTTATGGCTGCTGCCTTTCTCCTTCATTTTCTGGATAATTTATTTCCTTAACCAAAGATTTTCGCCTTGCTGACGATGAAGTGGTCTGACAAGGATAAAAAGTGATTCAAATGAAAAATGATAAGGCATTTAACAGGCAGCAGTCTCCTCCCATCTTGTGCATGCATTCCATTTTGTTAATTAATAACATGCATGATATTACAGCACTTAGAAACCAAACCTAAAAGAATGTGACAAAAATATGCAAGTGATTTAGAAGGATTTGAGACAAAAAATCTGGAGAATCATTTAGGTAGCAGTGCCAGTATCCATGATGCTCACCTGCTGGCATGACACGTGTCATTTCATGCTGAAGAAAAAAGTACTTAAATCCCTCTTTTACTTAAAAATATTAAAAATGAACTTGGTAAGTGCTTTGCCAACAGTGTCAGGTATCAGTATCGGCATGGTTTGCCACAGCTGGCACTTCAAACCATGTTTAATTTTCCCTTTTGGGGGAGCAAACTGCGTACTCTCTCATATTAAACTGCAGGCATTAATTCATTAAAACTAAGAAGACTAAGGACGCATGACCTATGCTGCAAAAAGAACAAGTGATACATGCGAACATCTATGTAGCTACAAATAAGTCTCACATTTTATCAGACTGATCATGCAGCACACAGAATTTAAAAAATGATATGCAGTTTGCTTTTTGCAGCCTTACAAAGTTCATACAGACGAATCTTTTAAGGAACAAAGTAGCAAAGACAAATATTTTACAAACAGAGCAAACAACCTGGAATATTAAACCTGTGTCAAGATTATTTAGACCTGCTAAGGAACATTACCTTTACTAGTGTCTTCCCAAAACTTATTTCTTCCTCTGCAATAATTTCTTTAATATTGGCCTCATATTGCTTAAGCTCCGGAAATACAGCACCCATCACTTTCACAACAATGCCTACGAGACTGGATATCAACAATCATATCATGAGATCAGTGACAAGAAAAATCTCCATCAACAATACAAGCATACACACATAAAGTTGAATTTCCCTTACCTAAGAAAAAAAAGCCTTAATTTAGGAGTAGAGACAAGCTAGAAACAAGGACAATGGAAAATCAAGAACCTATATCACATATTTCAGGACTTCGTGTTAATAAGCATTCTCCTAGCAATTTGCAAGCTAGTCAACCCCCAACCATTAACACATCCTTCATAATATCGTTTATCATATTTAAGCATTTATCCATCATACAAAATGCCAAGGATATTCTGCTAGTCAGACACCCAGAGACCACCACCTTCCAGTGGACTCATTTGAAAGGTTGCTCTCGAAAAGTCTTCAAAGCAAATAACATGCTTAAGCATCACTTGGAAATTCATGGCACTCATAATATTTTCATTGCAATGATCATGAATTACTGCAGAAATCACGAAGCCTCAATTTACTGGAGGAACTGCAATCAAATTAAAATAAGATATGATGTTGCTGATAGCAACCATTTCTGCTATTCTTTAAGCCCACATACCACAAAAATGCAATAAACCATTCTGCAGCAAGATCTATAAGACAGACTTCATGCACCAGATCTCCAAGATAGCATGCTCTGTTAATTACACCTTTGTCCCAGTTCTTCAGTCCAACTCCAACATTTCATGTTTCAACAAATCAATCACTGTTACATGTTAACATGTGGCAGCACCCACTTCCCCTGGCAACCTTGTGAACCTTCTCCAATTACCATATTAGACAGTTAACACCATTATCAGACTCTTCAATTTCATTTAGGCATTTCATAGAATTGCATACCACATGCCAAGCCAGACCATCATATTGACCTGACATCATTGCCCCTGATCTTATGATGAATATATACAATTAAATCAACAAAAGTTCCTCAATTACTCCTGAAAGACACCCAATTAACATCCAGCAATGGTTCATGAAATCTATCACAGACAGAGAAAAAATGTCCCAGATAGAAAAGTGTTTGTCCAAACATAAATTTAAGTGTTCTGTTCTATATATGGAATTTCCACAAGGTTATAACAAGGCTTCTAAACATCCTTAGAATGCACTTAGGGCATGTCTGGGGACTTAAGTTCCGAAATTTTCACTAAGTTAGAGGGGAACAGACAGTTGCTCCCCAGTTATTGAGTACATAAACATGTCCTTACCGGGAGAACATCCCAGCACCCTACAACAATTCCAATACTCATTAAGCTTAGCAGTATTTAGAACGTTGTACGTTGTCAAATATGCACGGCATGTATGATAAATAATACTGCTTGAGCACCGAAGAATATGACAGAAAATTATCATTCCTACCAACTAAAAAATCCTTCTTGTGCCTTTAGAACTTCCCTGCCGTAACGAACAGCACGTCGAAGAATACGTCTAAGAACATACTCCCGTCCCTCATTGCCTGAACACAAAATAGTACTTGTCTATCAGCCTTGAGACAGATTTGTATTCACAAAACAAACAAGAATAATTCGAATTCACTTATAATGGAATGACAGAGATAATGGAATACTGTTGATCCAAAAAAAATATTAACGTACAAATTAATTATACAAGCATTAATCGGGAACAATGATTTTCAAGTGCCACTGTTAATATTTTCAGTTACCTAAAGGATAGTTATTTCTATGTATGTAAAAGCTCAGAAATAAATTTTTAACAGATTAGTCAACATGTAGCATCAGCATCTCTTCTAAGCAGCATTTGATATCAGCTTCCTGATCTCAAGGTAATCACATTTGATAATTCAGGACACTACTTATTAGAATATAACAGCAGTTAAGCATGACGATAACCATAAAAAATGAACCTTCTCCCGATTGTTTCTGACTAGCTTCATAAGTCCTCATTTATGAAGCATTTTTTTAAATGGACCTCTGGCATTGTTTCAAGCAAATGCAGAGATGATGATAATCACAAATGATGAAGCATTATATTATTCTTCCCATTTCTTTATTTTTTCAATTTTACCATGAATTCACATAAGAATGTGACTATTGGGAAATGGAGGTACTGAAATTTTTTTCATGAAATTTGTGATTTAATTCTACAGTTACAATTGAAGTAGTTTCATATCCTACCATTTACCTACATATTTCGTACAACTCTGCTCACTGCTCTTACAACATAAGTCCTCGAAATGTGGCTCTTGAAAAACCTAAACCAAAGTACTTGCAATCTGTTCAAATTGAGAAAAATGAAGAGAATAAGAACCAAGGTTCGCCGTCTCGATACCGGACCCCGTACCGGTAACACACTAGCACAGCGTCGATACGGTACAGAATTTTTTTTGGCGTATCGAGTGTCGCTGCGCCATCCGTACCAAGGTACCGGTACCAAACCGGTATAGTATGGTACGCCCTGCAATGTCGAGTTCAGTACGGCGTACCATGATAAGAACAGAAATATAGGAAGTCAGAATCTTTTGTTTAGACCAATGGTATACAACTTTGTACTAAATTGCCTCGTTTGGTCGATATTGTAACATATCAATCACGAACTAGGACATTTCATAGTCTCGATATGGTATTTGGTCCCAACTAGTGTGAACCAATCCTTACCAGACTAAATTTCCTGTAACCAAGTAAGGACCCCACACTAGTTCAAGGCCTCAATAATTGGGGGAGAAAGGGAATTGGGGGAGAAAGGGTCTGACTCCCTTTTCTCCCTCTACTTCAAGAAAAAGAGGAGAAAGAGAGGGAGAGAGTGGAAGGGTGAGCGGGAGAGTGGAAGGGTGGGATCCAAGTATTTTTCTCTTCCTTTTCATTTTCTTTTACATCCCATAGATGGGTGGGAACAATACCAATGCTAGAATCAAGTCCTAGGACCCAACTACGAATGTGAACAAAATGTGTATAAGGGACATAGACACTCAACTTGGAATTTGAACAAATGCATGAATATTGTATTCCTAATTTTTTTTATGTTTTCAATATTATACTTAGTTAATTTAACAATGAATCATATAGTCACACCATTCTTTAGGCATGTAACAAAAAAAAAAGTTAAATCATATTACATTTAAACATTTACAACAAACTTGTAAGATATATATTTGGTGTGTATGATTCGGTTTGCTACTGGTTACACCATCCAATATTGAGATTGTAAACCTTGGTTTAGAGTCTTTAGATAGTAAAATGAGAGGATAAAAAAAATGATAAAATGGAGAAGAATAAAAGCGACACCTTATATGTAATTTTTAATTTCCTATTTTGCCCTAAAAGTTGAGTTTCTTCTTTTTTTATCCCTGTAGATCCAAATAATGGGAGTGAGATTCGCCTTCTTTTCTCTTCTTTTTTCTCTTTTTCTTGCTCTCATTGTGCTTCCTATCCTTTTTCATTGCATACCCAAGAAGGGTGTTGACACAACAAGCATCAAGTAAATGTCGAAAACATCATAGCTGATGCCTTTGAGACTAGGCCACTCTGGATGGCTGAACAAGATTGATGGAAACTACAGAACAGGCCTTTCCACAAATGTTTCTAACATAAGAATGTTAGTCTTTATCATCTTGAATTTGCTGGCACAGTGAAAAATTATACAAACATGAGAGAAAATTAAGAACAACCTACGAGCTTCGAAAGGATTCAGGGTAAACAACAAAAACAAAGAAACACTTTGGATGGTTTAACTGTAGAGATTTTTTGCAAACTTGAAATAATTCTATTATCATTTTTTGAAGTTGTAGTCTTGTGTACTGTCTAAACTAAGCATAGTTTTTTTCAATTTAACTAGTATGCCTGTATAGTAAAAGTTGAAACTAGAATGAAGGATATTATGATGAGAAATATAAAAATACATAACATGCTAAACATTTACCAGGACGAGAACCATCCGCAATAGCAAAAGAAAGAGTCCTTATGTGATCAGCAACCACTCTGTAAGCCATATCAACTTTGTCAACATCATCTAGCCCGACTCTTCCAGAGTATGGCCGAGCCCCTGTCAACTGTAATCATAAGAAAAAAACAATAAATAAAAGAAATAGTTAGGAATGAGACCTCGTGCTTATTTTTGAACTGAGTTCTCATCACAACAAATAAGTACAAGTTTTGAATCAAAAAGGCTGATTGGATTATAAACATACTTGCTGGATAGCGTCAAATATGGGAAAGAATACATCAGTGTCATAATTGCTCATTTTGTTCTGAAGAATTGAAGTCAAGCGTTCAAAACCCATTCCAGTATCGACATGTCTCGCAGGTAAAGACCTTAGGCTGCCATCAGCTTCCCTATTGAACTGCAGAAATATCACTGGAGGTTTTAAATACATTAATGGAAAACAATTCTTCCATAAGAAGGACAAAAAAGAACAGTATCATGCAATACACAATCAGATAGTAAACCTGAATAAACACGAGGTTCCAGATTTCAATGCAAGTAGGATCATCATTATTGACCAACGAAGCAGCATCTCTGTTACCAACGCGATCAAAATGAATCTCAGTACAAGGCCCACAAGGGCCAGTATCGCCCATCTCCCAGAAATTGTCCTGTTTGAGGTTCAAAACAGTACAAGAAAATAAAGATGAATACAAGTAAGGTATGCATTCAAGATTTAACATTCTATCATCTCATCATGCAAATTCAATAATAAGAAAAATAGATTACTAAAAAAAATTTAAAGAGCATCATGATGTAATTTAATTGGAAGTCACTAAGAGAACAAAGTAAAGAGTAATATCATCATTAAAGAAGAAAGTAACCAGAGAAGATGATGAGCACCAATGATCACCAAAGAATGCCACAAAAATATTCCGATCATAATGAGAAGAAATAAATGAGAAACATGAAAAAGAGAAATGCAACCAAAAATTGAGTAGCTGTCAAGATAGAAATTATCATGGTTCGAAGTTTCATCTAGAACACAAGAAGTGAAAATTTTCCACCATAACTGACATGAGACTCAAATCAGCTTCCAACATTCAGCCAGACCCGATTATGGGTTGTTTTAAAATGTTGTACATCGACAGAGATCCATGAAGAGTAGGAGTTTTGTATGTATTACAGATTATTTTAAACAATTCATTTATGGAGGATTTTCCTCACAATTATTTCTTCTCATCTACAATCTCAGCTTCGTCTCTTCTTTAATTTCTCTCTCTTCTGTTTTCTTCCACTCTACTCCTCTTGAATGAATCCTTTTAGCTCTAACTTTCCACATTCCATAGCAGAAAATGGTAAAAGTTGCAGACATGGACAAGTTTCTGCATGGAAAGACTTCAGCAGCCCAATTTTGAATTTGGAGCTGCATCACGCCTGCGGCCATTTGTCATACTTCATGTCTTCATCTAATAATCCTCCAAAAATTCTACCATACCTGAAACTTTCACGTCCTTCTCAAGACTTTCTTTACATCTATTATCCACCAGTTTCAGAGACATGCATTTTCAACAGGAGTTGTTTCCTAAATAAATATCTTGAAACCTACAGCAATTTTTGCACTCAGTACTAATCAAAGCCTAGGAACATAAGTTAACATCAATATTTGGTCAGTTGTTAATGTGATACTGACACTAATACTATAAGCATACAACTTGGGTCCCATACACAAAGTAATTAAGTGATCTCTCTCCATTGGCTAGTTCATGAGAAATGGTAAATTGGAAAGTAAAATGCAAATATAAATATCTACAAAATGTCAGTTTCATCCCTTATACCTAACATAGTATGGAATGTGCATTGCCAGATAAATGTCTACCTTACCTTACTACCAAAGGGCAATACTCGTCCAGGAGGTAAAAATTTTAGCCATATGTCCTTTGCTTCAGTATCAGCTGCAAGACCAGCCTTCTCATCGCCACCAAAATAGGTGGCGTAGATCCTGTCTGCAGGCAACTTATAGACCTGAGGACAAATCAAACAATAACAGTAACTATCAGCTGATTATATGAACAAACTCAGACAGACCAGACTCCGCTTGCAAAATTTTCTCAAATTTAGTGAAGGTGAAAGCTAGAACATTCTAAACATCTACACACACACACACACACACAAAAAAAAAGACTCTTTCCAATATCACGGTATCTGCATGATGTAAAAGGAATCCTTTGTTCATTTCCTTTGACGCAAACGAACTGTAAATTCGAATTATGCAAAAATGAAGCTCGCAATTTCGCAGAACTAGTTCCACTCAAGGTTTTAAAAAGATTGATAAGCAGAAATACAGAATTTTTCTTTTCCAACAATATAAGAAATTTCACAGTAAAAAATATGGAAACAAAGAATTCATATTGACTGAGATCCGGATGTGGAAACTTCTTAAAAGGTATATCGAATTAGCCTAAACAGAAGCCCAATTTACTTACGCACAAAATCTTGAACAAACAGTATCGGAAAAAAAAAAAAAAGAAAGAAAGGAGTAAAAGCAAAAGGAGAGATCTTGGTAAGAAAATTATCATTAGATGGGAATGGAGATCGACCTGGGTGAGAAGCTCCCAGGCCCAGGAGATGGCCTCCCGCTTGAAGTAGTCGCCGAAGGACCAGTTGCCGAGCATCTCGAAGAAGGTGTGGTGGTAGGTGTCCTTGCCGACGTCGTCGAGGTCGTTGTGCTTCCCGCCGGCGCGGATGCACTTCTGGGTGTTGCAGGCCCGGGTGAGCTTGCCGAGGGGGTTCGCCGGATTCACGTTCCCGAGGAAGATGGGCTTGAACTGGTTCATCCCGGCGTTGGCGAAGAGGAGGGTGGGATCGTCCAAAGGCACCACCGGACTCGAACGCCAGTTCACGTGCTCCTTTCTCTCGAAGAACGAGATGAAGGTCTCCCTCACCTTGTTCCCCGACCACTCCATCGCCGCCCCCGGTGGTGGTGTTGCCTCCTTCGTCTCCGCTGCCGGCGGATGGGGAGTGGAAGCGGTGGAGGAAACCCTAACCCTGACCCTAACCCTTGGAGAGAGGAGGAAGCGGAGCGGCGGGAGAACGTCGGAGAAGACCATGGCCGAGGCCGGCCATTTAAAAGATATTTATACGTGGACAGAGATTCGTTCGTCCATAGATAGAACATGATTCCCAAAGTTTCCACCAATACTTGGTCAACACTCAAATAGGGATCGGTTAGAGCCCTGTTAGGGGCACGCTTAAGAATACTCTGACCAAAGAAACTATCAACGTCACACCAGAGGGTTTTATTTTTTTTATATGATTACCTTGTAAAAATGTAAATTTATATAAATATTTTTTTGAAATTTATATTTATTACTATATACTTATAAAATACTGTTTTTACATAAATGCTCTTAAGATAACGAATTTACTAGCACCGTAATAAAAATCATATTTATTTTAATTAAAATAAAATAAATTTTTGAAATTATTTTTTTGTTTTCTATTGCGATCATCTTATAATATTTTTTTTGCATATCTATCCATTACGAATAATTTAGTCATTTTAATTTAAAACTGTTAATTTTTTAATGGCGTTAGTTGCCGTAGATATATACACAAAAATAAGGATGAAAAAAAATAGAATAGCAAAACAAGTGTTTTACGAGGTATACATGCAAATATTAATTTTGAGAAGAATGTATTCATGCAAAAAATTTTACCCCAAAAAAAAAATACTACCCCAAAAAAAAAATATCTCATGTTATCTAATTTTCCTTTTTTTGGGTTAATCTAATGACATTTTGAATTATTCTTGGCATAATAAATTAATTTGATCATGAATTAAATTTTCTCATTGACTACACATTGATTACCTAACTGTTATAAGGTGGTCCTTTACTAGGTTTTGCATGGACAGACTAGTATAGGTTACGGATTAATTTGTCATTGTAAATATTTTTTTCTTTATCATGCTTTATTTATAAAAAATATTATTTTGCATTTAGGAGGTAATTTGATAATCTAAATAATTTATGATGAAAAAGAGGGGAGAAAATTTAATATTAAGAGCAATATAGATAAATACATAAAGATACCAATATTTCACATATTATTACATCTCTCTATTCACTTTTGGGTTTTAATTATTCGCATTGTTTGTGAACTCTCTGACAAACTTTTCATACATTTTATCAAATATCAGTTTTGTTTTAAAAAAAAGTAAGTGTCTTTTTGTTGGCAAAAGCAACACTAAGATATATCAGAAAAGTGATGTACCACAAATCCATTATCAATCACTCCCAAATTGTCATTGAACACTAATGTGACTAAGATAGGAGTTGAACATGTACATAACTCTGCTCATTTAAGTTAGCTAACCTCGTCACAAGAACATGGTTCTATCTGTGGAATATAAGTTAGGCAGTGATAGAAAAAAATAAAAAGAAAAGGAAAGAAAGTTAACTTACTTTGCTTCAGATACCTGCGGTTTTAAATTGAGCTAGCTGCCATGTCCTTGTTGTAGTGACAGTCGTAATCGAAGCCATCGGGGAAGAATAATATCAGGCCACACGACATGGTGGATGCCATGTGAGAATCTCAACTTTGTTGATTCCAAGTATTTCATGCATTCTTAAGCAATCTTACCACTATTTGGCAGGTCTCTTTCACTTTTAGATCATTCATGAATCATAGAGAAACAAATCCTCTAAAAAATTTTATTCATAAACAAATTTTAAAATCCAAGTTGCGGGAAATTTGGCAGGAAAAAAAAGTTTGACAGCCAAGATGCACGACTTGTGCAACTAATTTGAATATATATACATGTAATCCTGGGTAAGGTGATTTAGGCTTGAAACTGAGGCTTGAGGATTTTTAGTTGTCCATCTCCCTATCTGGGTTTTGGTCTATTGACTTGGATATTTCTGAAGATTGTAGCAATAAAAGCATCCCAATATAAGATACTCTAATTTCCACTGCTATTGAATGCCTCAAAAAACCACCAATACCACAGTACCACAAATAGCAGGGGATGGGAACTCCTTTAGTGCACCAATATGACATGATCATCATGCAATGTATGATAATTAAACATGTCAGGAAATTTGCGGAGATCATCGAGTGTCAGATCATCGACAAATCACAAGAACGACAAAGCAGAACCCTCGCAGTGCCTTCCATCATCTCCTAATCGTGCACCCCACCAAAATCCGTGACCAACTGAATAATGGAAAATTGGGTATCCTTACAGTCCATACCACTAGTCAAATATGTAGATTATCACAAAAGGGCAATATGATTTCTTAATAATAGATTGATATACTATGGCAGCAAAACATGGAAGAACACAGCTCCTGAGGTGAACTTTGCTATGCTTCACTTTGTAGCAAACACTATCAGGACTCAAGTATATAACAGTAGATCCACATAAGAGCACAATTGAAAACTACATGTAGGGGAAAACGGATCTCCGTTTCTAGTGCACAGGATTTGTCACATTAAGAGATTACAGATATGAGAAGTTTCAAGCAAATGGTTGTCTGCCATTCTCTGCATCAAGAGAATGACTTCAAGACTTCTGGTTGTGCAATGTACACTTCCTCAAACTCATTGTCATCTGAGAAAAGAAAACACATCATTACATATCCAGTTGACAAAAAAAATCGTGGAAAAAGTATAGTACAAAACAAGAACTTGCAAATTTAAATGACATTAGAAACGAGGTGGGAAAGCATTATAATGTATCCTAGCTATCAAAGAATCACAAAAGGCCACTCTTTGGTTCTAAAAGAGATGATCTCAAATATGCTAAAGCTTCATTTATTAAACATTTCAATAAACAGTTTTATTTAACTAGTACTGACATCCACGTCTTCTTATACCTGTCATTCTCTTTTTCTGCCTACAGCAACCATAAACTATAATGCATAACAAAGTTCTCTAAATAAAATGCTGCACCATTTTCCCTCCATTTCCCTACGAATATGTTTTTTGACATAGAAATATGTTTTTTGGAACTGCCATTTGAGATAAATAATAAAAGAATGAAACCAGAGTTAATATTTATAAAAAAAAAATCTGTGAATTGATGACTGGAGGGTAACTCTCATACCGTTGTGCTTTGACTAAATTTTTGAGATGCAGCCTGCTGTCCTCGTATCATCTTCAGTTACTCTTAGAACTCTAAAGAATATAGGAGTACATGGTAGCCATTTGTCAATCTAATGTCATCTTTTCCCTCAATGCAAACTAGAGTATCTCAAGCTCTCACAAAAATAACAGAATCAAATAAAAACATCTTAAGAGTTATTTTTGTCCTTATTCCTAACATGTCTAAAGGAAAGATAAAAAGACACTTGTAGGAGAATTGTCCTCTCCGCTTCTTAGGCACCAAAACAAAAATAAAGGTAACAGACTCGGCAAAATGCAATCCATAACGAGCATCAGTTGTAATTAGTGTATGAATGCACAATGTTGATCTTCTTAATCCAGTTACAACTCATGCCTAACAACACACTACACTGGTTGAAACCGCATTATGCTTTACAATGTAGCTTTGACTAAATTATTGATAGATGTAACTTGTCTCTCCTTAGGATTAAGAAAATTATTATATTAACATCTGTCATGGGCCTTACATGGACTCCCAATTCTACAGTATCACAAAAGGAACATTAACTACATGCAGTGTGGGACATTCAATTTGTAACTATCTTACAAAGGGAAGTATAGCAAGCAGTTCCTTCCATATAACTTGTTATTGCATACAATTAGCTTCTCTGGATAGTATTCCAGCCCATGCAGCACTAAATCCATTTCCTTGGCATCTTTCATATTCAGGAACTTTGCTTAAAGAGGAAACATTTGATAAACCCCTTTTTCTGAAGAACAAATTCATTATCAATGAAAACAGTCAAGTAAAGCAAATAAAGTCTTAAAATATGGATATCTAAATTGGTTTTGCTAAATTGAGAATGCATACCATGTTGAGCATTCTTGCCGAAGTGTTTGCCTTTCATCCAATATGCTACAAGTGTGGACCCAATACAAGTTAGTTGCAACCCTAGCCCAAATAGTTTCTATCATAGCCTCCTAAAAAATGAATTCATTCTTCAAAAATATCGCCTCTCTATCTTGTAAGAAGCTACTAATATAGCCCCATCTTTCATCTGCAGTCAAGTTCCCTGCTTAGAACTCTTACAAAAATCTGACCTGTCCAGCAATCTGAAACCATCCAGAAGATTGTTACGACTTACGACCATCTCAAATTCTTGCTTTGCTGATATAGGTGTAAAGCTTCCATCTAACTTTGATTTTCTGTACACTCAACTAAAGTTGCAAAACCTTCCTAAAGTACTAATTCCTTCAGCAACATCACCTCCTCCTTTTTCTTTTTGTTTCTTTCCTTCCCCTTTTTTTGGCTGAGACTACTACTAGAGCCCTATCTTTCAGAACTCTGATAAATCTGCACTAAGTTGACTTGTCCAGCAATCTGAAGCAATTCAGAAAACATCCTAGAGAACCTAATAAAACCATAAGTCAAGAAATGCAAGATAGATTTGATTACGATTAAATCACCTGATGTTGAGCAGTCTCATATGAAAATATAGCAGAGATCAACCGATCAAAATTGCTAGTGAGCACTTGTATCTTTGTGACTAAACAATAGCCATACTAGGCCCTTATTCATACCCTTAGCAAAGCAAATTTATTACAATCAAAAAGCCTAAAAAGTCCAGATAAACAGTCGAGATCCCGCTTTTAACAATTTTATTGCATCAAAAGAGGGGAGTATCACTTTTGTATGACTGCCTTGACATAAAACTCAGCATGGACTGATGAAAGCAGGGATGTTGTCATCAAATTTGGCAAATAGCAGGTGCTTGAGTGTAAGACAGGTGGGAGCACTGTCGATATGCATGTGCAGCAAAGAAAGATGCCAAACATTTTTCTTTCAGAGATGATTACCTAACAGATCTGAACCCAGCAGGGGAAAGTCAAGTGATAGAAAACACAGCAAATAATAAAGAATATCTAATAGATTGAAGCAAAAGGAGTTGTAGAAAATTCCGATGAGGATCCCAGACCTAGAAGAAACTAAATATGGGAGCAGAAATGCCTTGGAAATGCAGTTAATATAAAGGGTATAAAAGCTAGAGAATAGCCGCAAGATAGCTAATAAGCTTTATCTAACATTTTAAAATGACATGCAATTACGCATAGCAAATCCAAATAAATTCACATGATAAACAGATCAGTTAGGTCATACAAGTTAGTCATTGCAATACTTTGCATGTAAATGTTGGTCATCAATAGAATCAAGATTTTAATAAATATAAGCAGAGCATAAGAAGAACAAAACCTTTTCTGAGAGTCAATGCCACAACAGCATCATTCTCGACCTACAAATAGATTAATAAAAAGAAATTAACGAACTTTGCTTGTCCAGTTGTTTATCTACGAAACAATAATCAATTTATGAAAAGCATCAATCAGGGAAAAAAGGATGCTTGTAAAACAATCAAATTTGGAGTGAGGTCAGACTGTCTTTTTTGAATACAATTACCTTCTGTTCAGCTAATGTCTTTGAATCATCTAAGACATCATTAGTTGATACCAAGGTTAAACGCTGATTATTGCTTGGTTGATCGATCAAAGTTTGCAATTTCTGCTTAATGTCTAAAGTTGTCTCAGTTGGATCACACTGCACAAAGTAGGTTGTCTTGTTGCGCTTCACACGAATATACATAGCCTGAATCATATAAAGGGCAGCATTATAATGAAACTGCTAAAGAGAAGACACTGGATAGAGAAGACCAATGTTGCCAGTAAACTACATTAACAGAGTTATAAAATAAGTAGCCCAACCAAACAAACCTGTTGAAAGTCAGATAACTAGTTCTGCTCATGGGAGCAAGCTCAACATAACATTTTCTTTTTCATCAAAAACATAGTAAAGAACTTATTTTAACCCCTCCTAGAGCAGTATAACTCAATCCATCACTCAATTACCAAACCTTCCTCCTATATCACATCCATTATTTTAGCTTCATACATTTACAATATAATATAATACATACATACACGTATATATATGTATATCCTTTGTACTTGGACAACTAGCTCCACATGTTGGTTCTAGCACTTAGGAACTGGTTTACTAACAGCCAGCATATTCTTTAAGCTTAAGAGAAAAACGTCCTACCTAGTTCAAGTGGGTTCCTCCTTTCTACCAAATTATGCCTTGCGGAAAAGAAAGAAGACGAAGAGAGATGAGCCATATGCATTTTAAAATGAAATAAGCACTAAAAAGTTGAGTTTTGGAACATTTAATAGAAAGTGACATGTGGCTTAATATATAAAAAAGAAGTGCTGAGAAAGAAAATCTATTGTTAAATGTAGACGTGGAACACACTGATATGGAACATGGTTGAGGATATGCTGCATCAGTTATTCATCACGATTTACACATGCCAGCAAATAAAAGTAAAGTAGGAGTATGTGAAGATCAGTAGATACCATTTTCAAAAGACAGCTGCAAGGAAAATTAAATATATTTTAACTTCTGATACAAACAGCTAAACAGATAAGCTGATTGTCCTGGTCAGGCTACTGCTAGACAAGCTGTAACGTAAAATCTGCATCATAGATTATAGAGAACATATGAGAAACATCCATAATATGATATACTATTTCCAGTGTTGCAAAATGACATGAGAATCAACTATAGCAATATGTACAGCTAATTATTTTAAATCTTTTAATTTTTTTAGACATGGGAAGGGAAGTCAAAAGAACAATTCTTTGCAAACCCAATAGATCACCAACATATCATTTCTTTACAAAAATGAGAGACATAAAAATGATCTCTTTTTGTACAAAATGTCATATAATTTGACAAACTAATCAAATAATTGCTTCCATAGAAAAGATTACAAGTTTTCATATGCACACACACAAAAACCTAAATAGAAACATATAGATAGAGAAAAAGGGGAATGAAATTAATAACCAGATGTTTGTTCTTTGGACCATTCCCAATTCCTTTTGCATTCTCTGCTGGTGGCCTGCTGCAAAATATATATTCTCGCCAAAATTTACCTCTGGAAAACACTTAACAAGTAATGCAGGCCATTCAAGACATTTTTAGCTGTAACACTAGTACCCTCCCATCACCTTCCACTGCTCGCTAAAATGACAATCCTTCCCTTTAAAGTTGACCATTTTTAAAAGCATCAATCCATCTATCTCACCATTGAAGAAGTATATAACAAAAAAATAAGACAGTTATGCCTGAAACCAACCTTCAGCATCAGCACTGCACCAAAAGCCCAGCTCAGCCGCCAAAAACAACTACACAAACAGTGTGATGTGACCTCTTACTGATTAGAATCTAGGGATGAAAACGAATAGGATATAGATAGGATATTAGTTTATCCACATTTGTACCCATATTTTTTAGATTGATGCGGATTCGGATATTAAACAGATACCAAGATTAGTATCCATATTTGTTCACAATGGATATAGATACGAATCAAATATTAAGCTTATCCATATTTGTTTTAGATGAAAATAGACACAAGTCAGATATTAGATGTATCTATATTTTCTTTATCCGAATAGAGATATAAGCCGGATATTATTTGAATATAAATCAAATTTTGTCAAATGAAATTCTATGAAAAAATAAATAAAGGACATAATTATAAAGGACAAGTACGAAATCCACTATCAAGATTACAAGCAATACACTGTAACCAGGCGATGGTCTAAGACATAATTTTAAACTTGCATAGAAACCAATTTGACCAAAGGTTTGGATCACTAATCCAACCTTATTTGTGTTAAAAATATATTAAAAATTAAAACTATTTAAATAATGTATGATATAAGTATTAAAAGTTTTCTATATTAAATACCATTTTTACTTTTAAATTGTTGCATGAATAAAAAGAATCATGAACTATCTATTTTAAAGAACTTTTAAAATATATATACATAGGACTATGTTGAACTAAGTAATATTTTTAAATATTTTAAACAAAAAGATTTTTAAAATATTATATAGAATAAAATGAAGTTATCATTTTAAATTTTTTCTCAAGAAGAAGATAATTGAATTTTCATGAAATAATTAATTAATAAAATATGAAATACCATAAACATATTTGAGATGAACATATTTTATAATGTGAACAAATTTTGATTAAGTATGATAAACCATAACTATGTACTAGAAATGAATGCTGCCATGGTGGTTGAGTGGTAGGCAAAAATTCAAAAGGTCTTGGGTCCGATCCATTGTATAAGTTTTCACAGAATTTTTTCCTATTATAGATGCTTGTAGACTTTTTTAACCAGATATCCAATCTGTATCCAATATCAAAAAAAAAAACTTAATATCCAAATTCGTAGAAACCCAATGTACGAATCCATACCCAATATCTGAAAAAAAATTTAAGCATATATACGGATCTGTATCCAAATCTAATTGAATACAAAGATTTTATCCAAATCTAATCCGAACTAGATACGGCAATGAATTCGGTCGGGTAATATCTGACCCTTTTTCATCCCTATTAGAATTTTTTTTACCGGTGATGTTAAGGCTAATCTGGATTACCAGATTTATTGGAAGTTTTATACATCTGTTCTCCAGAAATCTACCAACAGATATTGACAGATGCACAACTTTTGTTTGAGGATCATGGAAAGGTTTGTTGTTTCCTTAAGGGCCCATGATCGATAAGGGACGGAACTAGCTTTTATAGGTCATTTTATGAGCATTGGCAATGGTTTATTTATGGACTATTACCTGGTTTTTTGACAGGTTTGTGAAGAACAGCTGGCAATCTCAGGAAAGGCTAGAAAAGAAGAAGAAGAAGAAGAATGGTAGCCACTTAAACTTCAAAGAAAACCTTAACGAAAACTCTATCCTCTTCAACTGCCAATCTATTTACATAATAGCCACTCTATCCTCGTCATAACACAAAGAAGCAAACCACTTGTTAGAAAGGACTCCTATGAAGCAAAAAAATAATACATGGCATCTCTAAATCTCTTCTAAATCTTAATAAAAAGGAAAAAATGAAGAAATTTGAAAGAGAAGATCAGAGTGTATTTCTTAATGTCCTTTAGATAATATAATTGATTTGATTAACTAAATTTCTTCTATAATCTACCAAGATTATAATGGATCCTTAATTATGTATGTATAATATAAATTGTAACAGCAAATTAAGGCCTTTTGGATGGACCATGGACCTTCTCTGATATTTATTAAAGCACATGAAGCCAAAAGTTCTCCCTGTAGATGACTGTGTCATCACTTCTGTTGCATGTAGTTCAGCCTGAGATTACCATATTTACATGTGGCCCCTCTAACCACCCTGGATAAGGTCCAAGTATCTCTTTCTCTGGTGATACATAGATGATTTCTAAGCCAAAGCAAAATTTTCATGTTCACGTTCATGATCAGTTAGCTTGTTCATCAAAAAAGTATACTTTCAGCCTTCATATCATATGGTGTATGTGTTAGCTTAAACACTATGTTCCAACCTTCAACCAAACAACCATGAGTTTCTTGACAACAGGTGTGTGGTTATCATGGAAATGATATCACAGAACACCTGATCCTTGACAACCCAGTAAAGAAAGAAATTAGGAACTGGTGCTTCGTGACTAAATGCCTCCCAATCCATATTTAGTTCATCTTATCCACTATGTATGTGGAAAAACACTACACATGAATTATCTCCATTCCGCTTGTAACCTAACACTTATATTCCAACTTGACTTTTGGGAATTTTGTGGAACCAAGGATGAAGGGGCTGGATCCTAATCATAACATGATTTCTTGAATTGGACACTCTTGGCATTTGCAATGACCGCTTCAAATTTTGCACTTCTCCTCATGGCAAGATCTCTCAATACAATGTTCATAATTTTATACGAAGAGCTATAATACCAGGTATGATGTAGACTCCTACGATGAGGATCATGCACAAATGGTAGAAAGATAATAGACCAACATTTTTCCTTTTTCTAGTTCAATATATCAGCCAATACATCTGAAAATCTCCATCCTGCTCAAATTTCCCTGCCTGCCATCTCAGCTGAGATAAACCAAGATCTCAATTTTTCTCGGTTCCAGTCACCCAATGTGATGATTGATACCTCAGCTTTTATAGGCATTGTCTATGATAAGCCTTTCAAGAGATGGAGACAGACATTTAAAGCATATCAACAAAGTTTTCCACATGGAACGCTGATGTTTGTTGCTTAATAGAAGTTGCTTCTATATTCTCAAATCTTGATACACACCACCATTACTATTATTATTAAGTCATTCAGTACAATGCTTATTGGCAACCTACATTGATTTTTCATTTTATGTTCTTCAAAGGAACTCAATCTTCAAGGAGAATTATTGACATCAATCTTCTTCCGCGCAGCAAGAAAGGCCATTGCCAAAATCTAGGCAAACAATCCAACCACTCCGCAACTTGGTGGAGAGGATAATGATTCCATCAACCACTTACAAAGAACAAACACCATCCAATCTCTTTTTTGCTAAAAAATCACCGTCAAAATTTGGAACAAGGATTAATTGTAAACCACAAATTTTTAGCGATCATTAGAACAATGACGGCAGCAGAACACATAGATGAATTAAAACAATCAGCGCCACAAAATATATCCAATTATCACAAAAATTTGAATGCCGAAAATAACAAAAAAAAAATGTAATCCACAACAAATGCAAGTAGATGGAAGACTTTCTGTGCGCCAAAATAACATAATTTCCCAACAACCATCGGCAAAAATTAAAGGGAAAAGATGAAGGAAATCGAAACGAGGCTGGGAGAGAGAGAGAGACCTTAGAGCGATCGGAGAACCCGTGAGCTTGGAGGAGATGGAACTCTAGGTCTTGGCTTCGGGATCTGATGGGATAGATAGGAGAGAGGAGATGGAACCCTAGGTCTTGGGTTCGCGATAAGATGGAATAGATAGGAGAGAGGCCGCGATGGAGATCGGTCACCTCCGAGAGGTGGGAGGAAGATTGGAAGAGACGAGAGACGGGCGTCGTCAAGATCGGTAAACCTGAATAATTTGGTACTCCAACGAGGGATTTGTGCTCTGATGATGTATATGTATATGTATATGTATATGTATATGTATATGTATATATGTATGTATGTATATGTATATGTACATATATGTTTGTATCTATTTGTTTATATATGCATGTATATATGTGTGTATATATATATATATACATGCATGTATATGTGTGTGTGTATATATATGTATATATATGTATATATATGTATATATATATATATGTGTGTG
>JAOXJJ010000001.1:17334453-17345653 GCA_025769935.1 Phoenix roebelenii | reverse complement strand
TATATATAGTATTTAATTAATTTTTTAAAAAAAATTGAGAAGGAATTGTTTATTGGATGACTCTCCTTATTTTGTTTTCTTTGTTTTTTAAGCAATAGGTTCAATGCATATGATTTTTAACCAAAATCACAAGGGCAAATTTATTGGTCCATTTGCACATCATGCGTCGTGTTCGTTTGTGGGGTCCATCATGATTTCATTCCAGGCCCGGAGACGCGTTGCAGCGTGGGACGGCCGTGTTGGGCGGCCTGCCGCGCTTTCCCAGCAGTGCCTAGTGTCCGGTGGATACTTTGTTCCATCGTAGGCCTCAGATACGCCATCATGACCTTGAGATTCGGTTTAATTTGTGGGACTCTTGATGTCTCTCGTGTATCGTAGTCAAGGAGTCCATGGAAATAAATTTTCTACTGGACATTCGATCTAACCCGCGCCTCCGGTGGCCACATCGATTTCTATCCAAAAATGGCCGTTGATAAATGCACCCTCTAATACTTTTTTTTTTGGTTACATCACTCCCGAATACCATTAAATGCACTTTTTGGCAACGGATTTGTAATCCTGAAAGAGGGAAAGGTTCGCTTCACGTGAGATCTGAGAGAGAAGGTTCTGAGCTTGGTTTCTTCGAGACTCCACGGAATAGGTATTTATCTTCTCTTGCCCCCCTTCTATCTCTTGTTGAGGAAAAAAATCCTCGGGGAAGAAGCATTCTGATCTGCGGGAATGGGTGGATTCTCTAAGTTGTTTAATTTTATCTCTGCGATTTTACTCTTTGGGAAAAGATTTCATTTTTAAGCAATCCAGAGAACTTTAGGATCTCGGATCTGATTGATTTCTTTGGATGCAGGCCTATATCGTTGTTCAATTCATCATCCTCTTCTTGAGTCGTTGGGTCTAATCAGTTACTTTGGCGACTGTAGAGTTTCTGGGAGAACAAAAATATGATTTTTGGCACCATAATCTTTCAGGTTTTTGGCCCTGGGACCATTTTATAGTGCCGGGATCAGGTGAATCGGTGCTTCTCTTTCTTTTTGACCTTATTTTGTCTCTATCTCGATGCTGCTTGTTGGCCTATCTATCTATGTAGATCGGATTAATTTTCTTTTTCGAAAAAAATCGTTTTCTAAGTTGTAATCTTCTGTCTTCTCCGCTCTTATCTAAGTTCGAAGTCGCACGTCGGCAAGATGGCTCTATTCATGATACGGCACGTAAAAATTTTTACGCTTGGAATTGGGATTTGGCTTCTAGTGCTTGTGAGCTAATTTTTATTTTTTGTTCAATTAAAAGTTTCTTCACATGCTCTCTGTCTGATTTAATCATAGTACATATATAGATATATATTTTTTTTCTGTAGAGGTAGCTAACTACTAAATCTTTGTTGTTGTTGATACGAAAATATTTTCACCATCATTCTCATCATATGCTTCTGCCATATGCTACCTTGAAATCCACCTGTTAAATTGAGTTTCTGGTTGATTTTTTTCCTTTCTTTTTACTGACCTTTGGATGGAATAAGCCACAAAATGACAAGTGTTGTTCTCAGGGAAGATTTTTCTCATTCGCATCATAACAAATGCATAGAGTTGCTAGCAAAAGTGGTATTTAGCTTGGATTGATAGTTTGTTCTTTCTCATTAGCTTTTGCCTATGACCTTTCGCACTATTTATCCATAGGAGATAGATGTAAATCTATGTGCTTTCTGTTTGGGTGTTTGGAAATTAGATTGCTTGGAATTATTTATAGATGGTTAGTGTCTGTTTTGTGAGTCTAAGAATATCGTTACACGGTTCGGATACAGATTAGAAGACATTATTATTTCCTATAAGGTGGTTGGTTGAATCTGGATAATTTCTGGCTATGGCTGAACGTGAGGTCGCTGCTCTAAGGGAATCTCTCTACAACCAGTCTCTTGCTTTAAAAGAGCTTTACACTGAGCTGGAGGAGGAAAGGAAAGCTTCAACATCTGGAGCCAATGAAGCTCTGTCCATGATTTTGCGTCTTCAGGCTGAGAAGGCTGCAGATAAAATGGAAGCATGCCAATACAAAAGAATGGCTGAGGAGAAGCTACAGCATGCTGAAGAGTCTTTGGAAATTCTCAGAGAAGTCATATTTCAGAAAGAAATAGAGATTGCATCCCTCAAATATCAAATTAATGCTTATAGACGCAAGTTAGCAGGTATTGGTGTCAAGAACCCTGATGCTGGAGAAATGGAAACATTTGGCTATCCATGTTTGAAAAGAAGTACTTCGCTTTTAGACAAGGCGTGCTTTCACTGTACTGCTAAAAGGAACATCTCTTTGCCTGCCATTCTATCGGAAGAGTTGTGCACTGGAATTTATATTGCTGATAAAGATAATTCTTTATTTCCTACTGGACAATCAATTTGTTGGGGAAGTGGTGACTGCGTGAAGCAGCTCGGTGATAAGAAGCACAAATTGCAAGAGTTCTTTAAGGAGTCTACATGGGAGCCAGCAGAAACAAGCAGAAAACTAAAAGAGAAAGAACCAATATCTGCAAATGATGAATTTCAAATAACCTCGACCACAGATCCCATGAGTATGGGAGAGGACTCCAGATGTTCATGGTACATGGAGGGGAGTGGTGACACCTTGTACAAGTCAATATCAGGGATTAAATTAAAGGGTAAAGATGCCTTGTCTTTACCATCTCAAAAAGATGCAGATAAAATATCCAACTGTGACCACCTTAGCAGTTTTTATTTGGAATCGGAAGCAGATGGTCTCACAATGAATACTTTCAATCTGCAAGACATACATGAAGTTCCTGAAAGTAGCAACAGCTGCAATCACAAAGAACTACAAGAATCTACCTTGGAACCCAAGCAAACTACCAGAATGCCTAAATCAATGCCACATGAAGCTGTGAACTTCTTGTCAGAAGACAAGGACTTGTTAAAGGAAGCATGTACTTTCCATGAAAACAAATTTCCTGAACAACAGAAGGAGGCTTTTACGAATTATCATTTCATTTGTGCGGACTCTAGGAGTGAGATTGTTTCATCTCAAGTGGATATTGAACTGCTGAAGAAGCAGATGCAGCAGGTTGAGGATGATGTAAGGAGTATTAAGCAGGAAGACTTTCAGAGAAACAAAGAACTGTGGAGGTTGTTGAGAGGGATGGGCGAGCAGCTTGACACAATACAATCAGAAATAAACTCAAAGTCTAAGAAGTTCCCTCAACAGGATGAGCCTTCATTAGTGCATCTTATGGAGGTATGTCCTGTTTCCATGTTTTTGAGAATTATGTTCTGTTTGCATGTTTAACTCATGGTATCTTGTTTCGCTTTTTAGGATGTCATGATTGGCAGAACATGTTCATATATGAGCTGAGAATTTGTACCAATCTAAGTTAATGGATATGGATAAATTCATAGTTTATTAATGATAGTTTATGAACCCCAACTTTCCTGGGTTGAATCTACAGGGCTTCTCGAGGTTTTTATAAGGCCTTCCATATCTCAAGTTATTGTCAGTTTGATTTTAGTTTAATTCACCTTAACCTCTGTCCATTTTGTCCATTCTTGATCCTGGGTTCAGCAATAGTTATCATGACTATACTATTCTATTAAAAAATTAGTCTCTTTGCCCCTCATTACTTTTATGAAATTGCTTGTTATTACCAGCTGATTATAATTCATTATCACCATATTTATAAATTTAAACAAATAATACAGGCTTATGTCCCTTTCTCGACACAAATTTGCTTTCTTTAAGCAGTTTAGCAATGATCAGTTATGTTGTAGACCTTTTATCTGTTTATAATGAGTGTAACTGTTGCAACCATAGATTGCTCATTGCTTTCTCGTCATTGGCATCAACAAGTTCCTTTGACATGGTTTATTTGATTAACAGGCAATGCTATATTTTTGGCTATAGCCCCGTCAAGCTGGTAACCTGCTGACACTCATCCTTCGCTTGAAGTTCACTTTATTGGTACTAATCTTCATGTAAATTACAAGTTTTTTGTGGAGAGCCTTTCTTTGTTTCCAGTAATAGTTGCGACAGGAGAAACTACCAGCTGATACCTGCTTTTCACAATGTAACATATACCATGGCCGGACGACAAGAAAGATTCATTTGAACATACCTGTATATATAACATATACCAATTTGTAAATTGGTCCAATATTGTAGATTAACTATTTCTTGACTTTTTATTTTATGTCTTGCTATAATGAATTGTATTTAGTGGAGTTTTATAAATTTGATGGTATCTTTTATAGATCTTTTGCTATATAGCATCATGTAGGACCAAAAACATTCAAGTCTACAAATTTATACTGCCTTATATTTATGAAATTAATCAAATTTACATTGTAATAGATATCTTCAGTGGAAATTACTTATCTTGCTTGCTCTTGAACTGAGATATTTCTTGGTAGAATAGATACCTTTATTTTATTTATTTAAGTAGTTAAAAAAGTATTTCTAGGATGTAGCATGATGTTTGTGTATCCATTTCTACAAATGCTATATCCATCATATGATTCAGATCACGAAGTTAGCTTGCACAGATAGGCTTTCGTGGATGCCCTATTAATGAAATATCTCAAATCATGCATTCTGATGAAGATTGTTTGCTTGTTAGAGTTGGAATCATTATTTTTTTGTGAGATCATTTTTTGAAAGGATACAATGTAAAGTGTTTTCGTTGGTAAGATCACTGGAGTAAAAATTAGAAAATAGTATTTTGCTAATGGATGAAGCTGGTCGAAGCAAACGATTATTCCGGTGAATGACTTTCTTCTCATTGGAAGATGATAGCCTGATGTGCTTTCTTAGAAGATGCTTTTATGTGCTTTACAACAACGCAAATCTCACACAAAAAAAGTTGATGCAGCATTATGCATCTCTCCTATATTTCCATTTCTAAGTGGTGCTATAAAGAATGTCAGTTGCCATTATGTGGTAATTATGTGGTGAGAATTTAGGACATGATATGAAGATTGTTTGTTAAAGGAAGAGAAATAGATGGATTCACTTGCACGCATTAATTTTTTTCTGGAATATATCTGATAAGTATGCGCCTCGCATACTTTAGTATACTTCTTTTTTCTAGAATAAATATAAAGTTGTATATTGGTTGCCAACTAGTCTAGTTGGCAATGTCATGGGAATGTTGTACTCAATAAACTTGGATTCAAATTCACCTATACTCGGTTGATTGGATGCTGCAGGGGGATCCCTCCCTTTTCTATTAGAAAAATATGCACTTATTTATAAACAAAGTGCATATATAAGATGAGGAGAAGATGGTGTCTCCTAGAGTCCATTTGAGAAGTTTGCATAGCCCAAGAACTGTTAGCAATATATCACCTAAATAAGCAAATAAAACTATAATTATAATTAATGAAATAATCTTAAAAGGAATAATATATATATATATATTATTTAGAATCAAAATAATTTTATTTTAGCACAAAATAAATCTATTCTATAGAATATGTAATAAATTTAAATCATAACTTGTAAATGCTACATATATGCTAATATATAATTTAAAATAAAGGTAAAAGGAAATAGCATGAATGAAGGTAGGTCGACGCGCGTAGACGTTGTTCCAAAGAAGTATTTACCTCTACGTACGGATCTCCTGACAATCTTTCTCAGAGATATGACGACTCTAAAACTTCTTCTTCAGTACGTCTTGTAAGAAGCCAAAACGAATTCGATCAGACTTGCAAATCCAACAAAGAAAGAAATAAAAAGAAAAAAAGAACTTTGCTGAATAAAGACGCAAAAATAAAAATCAGGAAGTGGCTAAGAGAAGGAAAAAATTTTCCTCATATTTTTTTCAGAATTTTTCTCCTAATTTTTTCATGTCCGAATAGGAGGAAAAAGAGGAGTATTTATAAAGTTCTTGGGCCAAGTCTCGTTGGCCCAAAAAAGGAAGCATGGGCATTTTGGGGATATTTTTGCGGACGCGTCCGCGGTCATCCCGCGGAGGACGCGAGCGCGCGCGTGCATTTAATTTTTCCAACAATCCTCCACAAAAATTAATTTTTAAATAATTTTAAAATTAAAACAAAATGCTGGATATTTTATATTATGTAATAAGTATATGTATCTTTCGGTTTGAACCTTCACTTAGTAACAATTGATTACATTTGTGAAGTCAAGATGGTCTTAACCTTAAACCTCGATCCATGACTCAAATTAAATCAACAGCACACATAATATAACTTGATCTGGGTTCTAAGCGGGTTGCGCTAATATGACCATGCGCAGGTATCTTTCATGTGCTTTTTAGGGAATCGCACATTTTTCATAAATGCGGCCTCACGACTGCACATATAGATGAGTCCTATAAGAAAGTTACCAAGGAAGCTCCTGCCTCTTGGGTCCCGGACTCATTAAGAGTTATACAAACAAACTCATCCTACAGCACTAGCACCATAGGGATGAGGAAAACATAAAATAGTGCTCCTTTTAGTCGCACTCCGGTTTGTTTATACCCATTAAACTTTTTAAGATTGGATTTCTATCGTGGTGATCTATCTTTATGGGCTAAGCCCCATCACCCTCGATGACTCTAGAACTACTGTTCTAGACAAACCTTTTGTAAGCTGATCAGCTAAATTATTTTCAGATTTTACAAAATTCAAAGCTATAATGTTATTTTTAAATTTATATCTTAATGATTTATGACACACTTTTAAGTACCTGATCATTTTTACATTGACATTTTCTTGGTAGCACTTATCTATTGCAGATTTACAGTCACAATGTAAGGAGATAGGTGGTAAAGAAGACTCATCTACAGGAAGGTTTATAAGTAGATCTCTGAACTACTCAACCTCAGTGCTAGTGGTGTCTAAAGCAATTAGCTCAGACTCCATGGTACTCCTAGATATCAAGATTTGTCTAGTGGATTTTCAAGACACGGCAGCACCTCTTAGGAAAAGTCATATCCTGTAGTAGATTTAACATCTAAGGTATCGCTGATCCAGTTGGCATCATTATAGCCTTCTAAAACAGCAGAAAATCCACTAAAGTGCAAACTATAGGACTTGGTAACCTTAAGATACCTAAAAATCCTCTCTAATGCTGTCTAGTGATCTCTATTTGGATTAGTAGTATATCTACTAAGTCTATTTATAGCATATGCTATATCTGGCCTAGTGTAGTTTGCTAGGAATTCTAGTGAGCCTATAATTTGAGCATATAGACTTTGAAGGATAGGAATTCCTAAGTTCTTCTTAAGGTGTGTAGAGGGATCAAAGGGAGTAGAGACAGGCTGACAGTCAGTATAATTAAATTTTTATTGAGAATCTTATCAACATAATGATTTTGAGATATCTCAATTCTATTTGCACTTTTAATTATTTTGGTATTTAAAATTAAGTCAGCTTGTCCCAAGTCTTTCATATCAAACTTATAACATAAAAAATGCTTTACTTCATCAACTATCTGAAGATCTATCCTAAAGATCAGTATATCATCTACATAGAGGTACAAGATCACAAATTTATTTCCAACTCTCTTATGGTATATACATTCGTTTGTACTATTGATTTTAAATCCAAATGTCAGTATGATTTCATCAAATTTCAAGTACCATTACTTGGGTGCTTGTTTAAGACCATAGAGAGATCTGACTAATTTGCAAACTTTCTTTTCTTGGCTTGAGATTATAAATTCCTCTGCCTGATCCATATAAATTTCTTCATTTAAGTCTCCATTTAGCAAAACTGTTTTCACATCCATCTGATGAATCACTAATCTATGGATGGAGGCTAATGCTATCAGAACCCTAATAGTAGTAATCCTAACTACAGGTCAATAGACATCAAAAAAATCTACTCCAAGTTTCTGAGTAAAATCTTTGGTAACTAATCTAGCCTCAAATTTATCTATACAGCCATCAGGCCTAAGTTTCTTCTTAAAGATCCATTTGCATCCTATAGTTTTACAGCCAGAAGGAAGATTAATCAGTTTTCAAATATTATTTTGGATAATTGATTGCATCTCATTATCCACAGCTTCTCTCCGAAAAGGTGAATCCAAGAATTTCATTACGTCCTCAAAAGTAGTTGGAGAGTCTTCTATAAGAAAAGTATAGAAGTCATCTCCAAAAGTTTTCTCTACCCTGGATCTCTTATTCCTTTTAGGTTCTTCTTCTACTTCTAATTTCTTGTCCTTATTCTACTAGAGCTGCTAGCTATACTATTATCTACTCTAGTCCTAAGTGGAAAGGTGTCTTCAAAATATGTTGCATCTCTGGCTTCTATGATAGTGCTGTTACTAATATCATTTTCTTCTGAATTAATCACCAAAAATCTATTGGCATTACTATTGGTTGTATATCCTATAAATATGGTATCCACTATTTTAGGTCCTATTTTATTTCTTTTAAAATCAGGTATTTTTATTTTTACCAAGCACCCCCATACTTTCAAATAGCTAAGATTTGGTTTTTTATGTTTCCAAACTTCATATGGGGTAAGATCATTGTTTTTAGAAAAAAATTTATTGAGGATATAATAGGCTGAAACTAGAGCTTCCCTCCACAAATTCTTTGGTACTCCTGAGCTTGTAAGCATGGAGTTAACCATATCTATTAAAGTCATATTCTTCCTTTCTGCTACTCCATTTCATTGGAGAGAATAGGGAACAATAACTTCATGAATGATTCTATGATCTTCACAAAATTGAGTTATATCATTAGATGTATATTCACCTCCCCGATCTAATCTAAGAATTTTAATTTTCTTCTTTCATGGGTTCTCATCTTCGATCTTAAAAATCTTAAATTTGCTGAGCATCTCATCCTTGGTTTTAATTAGGTAGATGCCACAGAACTTGGATAAATCATCTATAGAGGTCACAAAGTATCTGTTACCTCATTTAGAAGTTCTACCAGAGTCACAAACATCACTATGGATCAACTCTAAAATCTGAATCCCTATTAACGATTTAAAAGGCTTCCTAGGGAGTTTGACTTCTACACAAATTTCATATTTCTCATGGTTCTTAAGATCACTTTTTGGTATTAAATTTAGGTTCATAAATTACTTAATTGAATTATAATTTACATAACCTAATCTACCATGCCAAATAGAAGGATGTTCTAAATTCATAATTAAAGAATTTTCATTCATTGAATGAACTATTACATTGAACTTAAACAATCCTTCACTAAGGAATTCTTTTTCAATAAACATTACACCATGAGAAATTACAACTTTACTGGACTCAAAAATAAGATAAAAGCCTTACTAGATAAGCAAGGAACCACTAATAAGGTTTCTCCTAACAACCGGAACATATTGGACACTATGTAGAGATAGGACTTTTCCAGAAGTGAGCTTTAAGTCCACACATCCCACTCCTAGCACACGCGCCTCCGAGATATTTGCCATGATCATAGCTTCTCCACTTGAGACTTGGTAAGAAAAAAATCAGGAGCGATCCGAACAAATATGAATACCAGCTCTGGTATGAATCCACAATTAAGTGCTTGTAAAGTCATGTTAACTTCAGGAGTGAAGAAAACAGACCTGAAAGCAGTCTCAGAGGAGCCAACGCCGGAAGTCACCATGTTGACTTGAGTATTGGTTGTGTGTGGACCTTTCTTCTTAGATTGAAGAGGTGCAGTCTTCTTATAGAAGCACTGGGGAGACAAATGGTTGGTCTGACCATACACAAAATAGAAACGAACACCATCTTTCTCTTTCTTCTTCTTCTGCTCTTGGGATTGGATAGGTTTTCCATTGAAGTAGTGGTTAGGGCTTCTAGGGTTGTAGGGTTTCTTTTTGAAATGCTTATTTTGGTTATGACGGAAGAGTCGGTTCTGATTTTTCTTATGTGGGGCCTCTAGATTATAAGCATTATTTTTGTATCCAGTAGAGGTCTTACTCTTGAGCCTATACTGCTTTTTAATTCTAATGGAGTTCAAAACTTGGGTTAGGGTGAGACCTCCTTGGGTATGGCTCGGAGTCTTAGCTAAATCAGACCAGGAATTGGGTAGTTTATCTATCAGATAGGCTACTTGAAATGATTCATCCAAATCAGTTCCATTAACCTTAAGTGGGTGGATCAGGATTTCAAAATCATGGATTTGGTCATTCATAGGCTTTGAGTCCACCATCCTAAAGTTATTGAAGTCGAAGGCCTTGAACCTCTTTACCCCAGCATCATCAAGACCATATTTGCTTTCTAGGGTGTCCCAGAGTTTTTTGGCACTCTTGGCTGTGTAATAAATATCATACAACCTCTCTGAAAGGGCACCTAGAATTTGATGGATACAATGATATTCAATCTCATCATATGTCTTAGAGAGTGTGCTGGTGGAGGCAGAAGGTTCAGTGTGGAAGGAGGATGAACTTCAGTTTGTGTTGTGGCGAGTAGCAGGTCGTGAAACAGTTGGGTTAAACCCGTTATCAACTTCAGTAGTGCTCTCACCTATGGCTGAGATCAAGCCTAATGCGGTGAGCCAAAACCGCATTTGGTTCTACCACCTCCAAAAGTTATGACCATTAAAATTTTTAGGTTTGGCACTAAGGTGCTCACTAGTGTTAGAGGCCATAGGTTTAAAGTTATAGAACAGAAACCTGAATGAAGGCAAAAAGTTTATGTCAAAAGATTGCACTAAAATTTATATTAAACTTTGGATGTCTAGTTAATATATCCAAAAAAATAATAACTAGATCAGCTCCAGATCGGTGGTGGAGCACTAGGCTTACTTGAGTACCAGCCTCTTAGGAACGTATAGTCAGCTGGATTAACGACTGAATCTGGACTTGGATCTACTCGTGCTAGCTTTGGATCTTGCCTTTTTGACAAACTTTTCTTTGACACTATTAGTTAGTGGATATAATCACTAGATATCACACAAATTCAACTTTTAGAAAAGCCTAAGTGCAACATAAATTAGTTATTATGAATTAACCAATTTTTGAATTTTCATTTGAATGGAATCTGGAAATTACTCCTTGGGGAGTCCAAATGGACGTATGATAAAGCTCTTGGAGGTTAAGCAAATTATTATCTTTTTAGAATAATTGATTATTTTATTAAAATAATTGATTACTAATTTTGTGCTAGCAAAATAATTATTGTAATTAAGATCTAATATGTCAATTCAATGAATTATATGTCGGAATAGTTTATTACCTTATTAGAATAATTGATTACTAATTTTATGCTAGTAAAATAATTATTGTAATTGGGATCTAATATA
>JAOXJJ010000001.1:17266769-17334353 GCA_025769935.1 Phoenix roebelenii | reverse complement strand
CCGATCTCGGAATAATTTATTACCTTATTAGAATAATTGATTACTAATTTTATGCTAGTAAAACAATTATTGTAATTGGGATCTAATATATCAATTCAATGAATTATATATTAGAATAATTTATTACGTTATTAGAATAATTAATTACTCATTTTGTGCTAGCAAAACAATTATTGTAATTGAGATCTAATATATCAATTCAATGAATTATGTATTAAAATAATTTATTACCTTATTAGAATAATTGATTACTAATTTTGTACTACCAAAGCAATTATTGTAATTAAGATCTAGTATGTCACAAATTATAATAGAGAATTTAATGAATTATATATTACTAACAAAAATAAATACTTCTTTAGATTGTTAGCAATATATCACCTAAATAAGCAAATAAAACTATAATTACAATTAATAAAATAATCTTAAAAAGAATAATATATATATATATATTATTTGAAATCAAAAGATTTCTATTTTAGCACAAAAGAAATCTATTATATAGAACATGTAATAAATTTAAATCATAACTTGTAAATGCTACATATCTACTAATATTTAATTTGAAATAAAGGTAAGAGGAAATAGCTTGATTGAAAGCAGGTCGAAGCTCATAGACGTTGTCCTAAAAAAGTATTTGCCCTCACGTACGGATCTTCCGGCAATTTGGGAACATTTTTTCGGATGCATCCGCGCCTTCGTTGCACGCGGCGGGAGCCACGCGCGCTCGCGAGTGCGTGTATTTAATTTTTCCAACAAGAACAACTAGATAGAATAATAAAAAGATCGTATTTGGAGTTCAAACAAACACATAACGTTTAGATGATTCACCCAAAAAGCCAACATCCTCTTGGAAGCAAGAAATCCATTACATAATAATATAATAATAAATAAGTTACAAGAATTGCACCTCTCAAACTAGGTTTTAGCATAAAAATTACAAAAGAGAGAGTATTGCCAAGGATAATTCAAAAAAAAGGAGACGGATATAAAAGGAAGTTAATTTAAAAATGCATAAGTAATTGAATCATGATAATTTTGAGATTGACACGAGCAAATATGAGCACTCTCTAATCTCACTCATTGTTTTCCTCTCTCTTTACTTCTCTTCTTTTGCCCCTCTCTCACCAGCTCTCCTTTATTTTTTTTGGTAAACCGGTTTCTCATTACATACGACGATGAGAGAGCCCAGAACTATCGCAAAGTAAAACACGATCTAATACCTGCGTCATATGATCGGAGGGACCCCAAAATATAAAACCAGAATGGTGGGTTGCATAGGAGGCGACCCAGTCCGCAGCCCTGTTCGCTTTCTGAAACACATGCAAAACCCGAAGTAAATCTAACTCCTCCCCCATGCTCCGGAAGTCTTGGAGTAATGGGTGCAAGTCCGACCTGGCCTGTCGGCAGCGAATCCAGTCCACCATTGTGGTCGAGTCACCCTCTAGAAGAATCCGTCGGACACCCAAGTGTACTCTAGCATATACAAGACCCTCCCAGGCCGCGTGCAACTCCGCCACATGGATGGATCCATCAAATGTGTGTCGGCCCTCAGCCATAATTAGTCTGGAGTTGTGGTCTCTGATCACAAAGCCTATGCCATATTTGCTACCGCCCTCCGCTACGCTACCATCGAAATTCACATTGAGAGAACCAGGGGATGGGGGCTCCCAGGATACCAGTGGTATCATCGCATACCAATGCGGGAAGGAAGAGAAGCCTCAGGTGTCCCTGTCATCTCCAGATGAAGAGTCAGCTGCAGCGCTCACCAGCTGGGCTGCATGTGCAAAAGCTCTAGTAACCACCGATCTCGGATAATAATCTCTGCCCTCAAATATCCTCGCGTTTCTGTTCAACCAGATGTGATATGCCACTCATGCCCATATTACTCCCCTATCTGCCTGCCGTGTCGAATCTCCGAACTGAGTCCCTCAGCTGACTCAAAAAAGCCTCAGTAACCAGCTCTCCTTTATAGCTAAACACATGTTATAACTATTTCCTAACATACTACTTGTAACAACCGGATCTTGAATTGAAGTGGACAAATGATTTGCCAACTTATCAAAAAAAAAGTCGATAGATATTTGCCGATATCATCGAAAAGTAAGTCGATAGATGATTTGCTGGCTTCAATTCAAAATTTATAAAAAACTTAAGGTGTTCTCTGTTTCATTTCAAAACAGGTCATCCATGTTTCAGGCCGCAGGGAACGGCCTTACCATTGATTTGAGGCGGCACCTATCAAAGACACGACATTTATTGTCCTTCTCCTCTCCCTTATTCCACTTTAGAGGTCCTTTTTCCTCCACCTCGTGACTGAGATCGTTGCTCCGTCGACTTCAAAGCATACTATCCTCTCAACCTCCATCTTAGCCCAAGCCTTATGGTTAGTCTCTTTCTCTTCCTAGTTCCTATCGTTCTTCTTCCCTTCCATCTTTTTTTCTCTCGTTCGCTTGCTGCCCTGCATCATCTCCCAACACATCCCTCCTTGTCTTGTATTCCTTCTCTCTTATGGTCAGTGGTTGTGCCATAAGTGGCACCCAAGGACCCCAACCACTGGTCAACCCACTAACTCTTCTCTCCTCTCTATCTATTTCCTGTTTTCTAAGTTAATTTTAATTTCTGATCGCATGAACTTCTCATTTTTAAGATGTTTGCAGTGGAAGCAAGTAATCGGTAGCCAGCTCCTTTTGCCAAGTTATAGAGGTAAGATCACTTTATCCCCTTTATTTGTAATTAAATAGCATTGTTAGGAATACATAGAGGAGTTATGGTTAAGGATTTAGATTAATTTAGACAAATTTGGGGATTTAGTCTGTAGGGTTTTTAGCACTAAATAGTTATTTATTTTTATCTTGAGTATAAAAATGATTTTTGTGGATACCACTATGCTTTTGGGAAATGAATCAAGGAAGTCAATTGTAATTTGGATGATTTTGAAAATTATTCTTAATTAATATTATTTACTAATTTATTTATCAGTTATTAGGACTTAGAGAGATTATTTTGGAATATTCAGATTTGATTGTAGTTTGCACTTGCTAGATAAGCAACCTCAACCTAATCAGAGTAATTTTAAATAGTATGTATTGTTGAAAATACATTTTGTATTAACTATTGTTGAATATTTTGAAAATTGCACTATTTCTTTTGTATATTTTTAAATTAGATCAAGCATGAACCTATTATATTATCGAGCTTTTGAATATACATGGCATCCATTCGTTTTTTTAATCAGGAGTTATTGTTAGAATTATTCTAGTTAATTAAATTTTTGGAAACTTCTACATGAACCTCTAGACTTTGTATTTTGGTATATTTAATTATATTGATTTAAAAAATCATGCTTGGATTTTAATTATTGAAATTTTTATATTTATATATAACTATGGTTTGTAAATGCTAAGCCATATTTGTATATTACAAAAATAAATATAATAGTTTTGATTAAATTATTGGATTTTGTGTATATTGATCGAACTCTGTCTGACCACATTTTAGAACCTGCCAATGAAAGTAATACATTGGTATTTGGCATTTGATCATTTCGGAACTTAATTAATTTGTTTTTACTCTATAGGGGTTAAGTGTGATATTTTGGACTTACTCCATAGAAGTTAAGTGCGATACTTTGGACTTACTCCACAGAGGTTAAGTGCGATACTTTGGGCCTATTATATGGATCATATGTGGTTGTAGTTATATAGATTTGTTTCCCCTTTTGCTCTCACTTTGACCACCTGTAAGGAGATGGGCATACTAGTAAAGATCATAGGCGGTCAAAGGGAAAACAAGCTTAGTGGCTACGCTAAAGATGCATAGACATGCCATCGGTATTGGATTAGCTGAAAAGGGAATGATCGAAGGAAGATGATTAGAATGGCATCGGCCCTAGTGTCTTAACCTTTAAGAACTTTTGCTATCATCATATCGCTCGTTCGAAAGAAGATGGATAGACTTTGATAGGGTGTAACCAAAACTATGACTGAAGAAATCCACTGTTATTGCTACTCCTAAGTTAGAGTCCTACTGGTAATTAAAAGCAAGGTAAAGTAAAGGCAAAGCAAAGATAATTAAAGATAAACCAGATATATTAATATCAAAAGATTTTTTCTAGAGATTCACTTATTTATATTAGAAGACAATCTACATGCAACTACTAGCTCTCAGTAGCAGTCTATGTCTTGCTCTTACTTTTGGTGATTCTGGTAATTGAGCTAGTTGTCCTTCCACTTCTCACACTTATCAAAATAGTCGAATCTTACACCACCTATTAGATCGATGATCATACACTATCCGCCTCGACTTGTTATTTACCTCCATTTTGCTTGTCTCGTGATAGTTTGCTTTCGCCACCTTTTTCTAATTGACCTATAGCGTGGTCTTTTGTAACTTGAATTGTCTTTGAACAAATTTGGCTAGCTCTCCTTATGCAGTACTTGTTCACTTCGGTCCATCAAACATCTTTTTGCCAACCATTTAGGCAACCATACCAGCTTTAGATCTTGGATGAAGGCTTGGAGTCCCTACTTTAGGGCTACCACATGTACAATGATCCCGGATGTTAAGATGTGTAAATAAGACTCCCGAGTCAGTAAAATATTTGTAAAGAATAATAATCATAAGATATTCATTAAATATTGGTAGTTGCTTCATATGGGGCTTATATAGCGGACGACACGGGGTGCACCTGTTGGTGTGGAAGATGGTCTGCTAGCCGACTGCAAGGGCAGGCTGGGTGTCTAGTCTCTTCTCATGAGGAGAGAGGCATTGATTACTCGGTATGTGACGAGATTGGTACTTGAGCTATAATGCTTTTAGAATCAGGTGATGATTGCCTGATATGGATCAGTTACGGCAGGTGGGGTAACTCAGAGTGGTTGGAGGCGCTCCTTCCTCTGGCAGAAGATCTGTAGATACATGCCCACTATTTTGGCTAACACCAGGTGGCTGATTGGTGATAGGTACAATATGGATGTTGTGGAGGACTCTTGGATGGATATTCTCTTGGTGAGGCTCTAGCCGACCATAGTCAATATTGAGGCCATGGATAATCTACTGGTTTGTGATCTTCTCTACCCTGACGAGGTAGGGTGGGATACCAGCTAGATCAGCCATCTGTTTGGTGGATACCTCGTGGAGAGAGTTCAGCTGCTTGGCAGTTTTGGAGAATGCTGGTTCCAGGATTGCGCCTCTTCATCCGAGGGTTGCTCTGTTCCTTTGGAAGGTAGTTTGAGGTCGGCTATCAATGAGATTTGTGCTGAGCGAGAGGGGTCTAAGCATTCACCGTAGTGTCTTGGGTGCTAGGTGGAGGAGACCATAGACTACATTCTATTTCAGTGCAATCGAGCTAGGAGAATTTGAAGGCTCGTAGGTATCTCGTCGGATGCTTGATGCCAGTCGGGCCCCTTCACCCATGCGCTTAGCTGGTGGGCCACCGCTCCTCAGACCTGGTATGTGCCTATTGGGGCGACTTATATTGCTTATTATATTTAACTGGCCAAAAATGCCTGATTCTTTGGAGAGAGCAGCCCTACACCTAGGTTCGTTGTCGAGCAAGCCTGTGTTCAGGCAGCAAAGATCACCCATGTAGGTCCATCGGACAGACCTTTGACAGCTTAGGGCATATGGTGCTCTACATCTACTCTTGTAGCGCCACAGATGGTGTTTATCACCTAGAAGCCCCCACCCCTGAGTTTTCTTAAGGTCAACTTCGACGGATGTGTATTGGATGGTGGTAGAAGGGGTGATGCGGGCTTTATGATTAGATGCCTGGATTCTAGGGTGATTGTTGCTGGTGGGTCCCAGATCTTTGACATTTTTGTTTCTAAGGGGGACCTGAGGGTAGCTTGGGTTGGTCTGTGTCAAGCTCGGCGTGTTCTGCGGGGCAGCGTAGTCCTACTCAAGGGTGACTCAGCTATGATAATCGATTGGAGCCCGGGGGCACCAATAGTATAGGTGGCTACAACCCATTGCTTCGGAATATTCAGACTATGGTGGGTAGATACGTTGCCTTCTAAGCCAAATATGTCTACATAGAGGCCAATGGAGCTGCGTACTAGGTGGCCTCGTATGTGGCCGACCACTCTGGGGAGCTCTCCAGGTTGGAAAGAGGGAGTTGCCTAGGGTGCTCTGAGGCTTGTTATTTTTTGACTATTTTAGATGTATTCATACTAAAAGTGTATAAGTCATTCATTGTAGCAAAAAAAAAATATTGGTAAAGAAAGGTTTGGTGATCCTCGCGCATCAGGATGTTGCATATATCTTAGTATTTGCTAATACTTACTTTAAAAAGGACTCTCGCTTGATCGCTTTTAAAAGTGGGCATAATACTAATCAAATAGATTTTTTTTTCTCACTAAAGAAATTGATCGAGTTTTATGTAGAGATTGTAAACGTTAACAAGTGAGAGTTTAACCACTCAACATAGATCGGTAGTTTTGAATGCATGTATTATAAAATACAAGAAAAAGACTAAAAGAACTAGATGGTGGAATTTGCAGGGAAACATAATTATGAATATTGAAGAAAAAATGAGATCTAGATAGAAAAATTAATACCATGTGGGTAGATATGACTAGTAGTATTAAAAACATAATTATGGAGATATTAGGAGAATTAAGAAAAAAGAGCTATCTAGCATAGAAACTTGCCGGTAGAATGAGAATAACAGTTATGGCTAAAATAGAGTGTTATAGAAGACTACCTAAATATAGGAATAGAGAAGTGCATGAAAGTTATAAGGTGACTAAGAAGAAGCTTGAAAAGGTAGTATGAGAGACTGGCTTCAAAGCATATGAAGAGTTATATCATAATTAAACACTATAGATGGAGAAAATGATATCTATAAGATTGCAAGACTAAGAAACAGAAAAATTAAAATTTTGATTATTTTGATATTCAGTAAAAATCATACAAATAATTTAGGATGCCTTACTAGTACCATTAAGAATAGAAATGATTAGTATACATGTAGAATTAAAGAATCTAAAATAAAGGAGTCATATAAATAATTTAGGATGCTTTACTAGTTCTATCATATATACGTAGAATTAGAGAATTTGTAATAAAGGGGCTACGAAAAAAATGATAATAGAAAAAGTGATTGGACCTCATAGAATTCTTATTGAGGCTTGAAGTATTTAGCTAACATGAAAAAGTAACTTAGTAGACTAATTTGTTTATATAAAGAGCAAAAAGATGCCTGATGAATGGAGGAAAAGCACTATAGCATGATTCATAAACCTAAAGGTAATATTCAAATTGTTCTAACTAGTGTAATATTAAACTCATGAGTTCTACTACGAAATTTTGGAAGGGAGTCATTGAGCATAGGTTGAGACATGACACGAAAATATTATAGAACCAATTTGGCTTTGACACCAATATGGTCAGCTATAAAAGTTATTTTTTTTCTTTCAAAGGTTAATGGAGAAATATGGAGAAAAGAGACAAGATCTTTCTATAGTTTTTATTAATTAAAAAAAAGCATGTGATATAGTCCCTAGAAAAGTCTTATACTAGGTGTTATAAAAGAAGAAATCTTTGTTAATTCTATTAATATGATTAAAGATGTGTACAGTGAAGTAGTTACTAGTGTAAGAACTGTTAATGGTAATCCCATCGAGTTTTAATTTATAATAGATTTACACTAAAGATTTGTTCTTAGTATTATTTTTTTTGTGCTAGTTATGGATGGTTTTACTAGGAATATCTAAGACGATATTCTTTGGAGCATGTTATTTATGAATGATAGAGTCTTAGTAGATGAAACTAAGGTTGGAGTTAATTGTAAGTTGGAATTATGGAGGAGTGCATTAGAATCTTAGTTTTCAGTTTAAGTAACACCAAGACTAAATACATGAAATATAGTTTTAATAAAATTAGAAATAGAGATGAAGGTAGAGTGAAAATTGAGGATCATGAATTTTCTATGAGTAATCATTTTTGGTACTTAGAATTGATCATTCATAAAGAAAGGCAGATTGAAGAGGATGCTATCTATAGGATTAAAGCAATGTAAATAAAATGTAGAAGTACAACTGGGATACTATGTGATTATAGGATATAAGCCAAGTTGAAGAAATATTTAATATGATAGCCATATGGTCAATGATGTTTTATAGTACGGAATATTGGGTAGTTAGAAGACGATATGTGCATAAGATGTGTGTGATTCGAAATGAGAATATTGAGATGGATATTTAGTAGTACATAAAAAGATGTAATAAGAAATAAGTTTATTTATAAAAAAATATAGAGATAACACCAATTGAGGATAAATTAAGAGAAGGTCGGCTTAAGTAGTTTGTATATGTGCAACATAGGTTTGAGGGGAGGTACAGGTATAAGGAGTGATGTTATACTTGTACAAGGAAAAGACCAAAAATCACATGGGAATAAGTCAATAGGAAGAAATTGATATTGTTAAATCTTTCAAAAAGTGTAGGCCAAAATAGAGCAAAATAGGAGAAAAAGGATTCATGCAAGCAACCACAACTAGTTTACGATTAAGGTTTAGTTGTGTTAAGTTGAGTTGAGTTATATGCTTTATTTATTTACCACAAAATATTTAAGAATTTTATAATATTATATATTTGTCTATTTATAATAAAATATTTTGGCAACAATCCATGACCTTATCCAAAAAGGCTAGCTAGAATGTGTTATTTAGATTTTTTAGCTCAGCATAAGTATCCAAGATTACTAATGTACATATTCAATGGGGGATTAAACGCACTCTCGAACGAGTTCTTACATACTTTCTCCATTTAAATTTTAGCATCCTTATCAACTAAAAATCCAAATCTAATGAAATTCAATTATACACACTATATTGGCTCATGCGCAACCCAAAAAAGACTATTTGATATCATTTGTAACGATTTAGAACCTATGAGGTATAAACTAGGTCCTCTCTTAGATCATTTATAACAACTCAGAACCTCACCTAAAAATGATGTTTCAGATTTTTTTCGATATTATTTGTAATGATACAGAACTTTACCTAAAAAGAATAGTCAGAAGATATTATTTAGATTTCTTGGCACTGTATAAGTACACAAAATCTCCAATATAAGCAATATAAGACTAAACATATGTTCGTACAGATCCTCATATACTCTTCCATTCAAACAATCATTACTGGACTAAAAATTCAAATCTAATCATAAACACCACGATTGGCTTTATTATCAATTCAAGTCTATCATGGGCTATAAGTTGGATTTGTTTTGATATCATTTGCGGTGATCCAGTATCTTACCAAAAAAATAAGCTACAATTTTTAACCTTACTCTGCTTGACGACGAGGACGTAATGATTCATTGAATTCAAAATAATGTCCTTCTTTTAAATTTAATTTAAAAATTATAAAAATATAAATATCAAGTGAGATGATGATTCTTTGAATCCAAAACAATCTCTCTAATTCAAATTAATTTAAAAAATTTTAAATATGTAAAAATCAAGTAAGGAGTTTTTACACATTCCCCTCCGAAGGTTTTACACATGAAAATCTTTATGCATGAAAAAGAAAAAATATCGAGAGGATGCCCCAAACCTCTAGGGGGCAGCCGCTCAAGACGCTGGAGTGTATCAAAAATATCCCATCACCTCGAGCCTTACCGCCACCGTCGACGAGTTGCAGCCGCAAAAAGACGTCGGTTGTAGACAGCAATATAAAAGCTCCGAAACAGCCGCCGATTAGGGGTTTATCGGTGGTTTTATCACTGTATTCATTCGCTTCTTCGCTCCTCCAGTCCAAAGCCAGCTCTCTCCTTCAATCCGAAACTCTGGCTTTCTTCGCTTCCTCTCTGCCAACCCCCTTATGGCGAACCCACGAGCTCTGGAGAGGAGGACGAGAGAAAACATCCAAGAATCCCCTGGATAATCCCCCTTTTCCCTTCCATTCGCCCTCTTCTCGCCCAATTTCCGGATGGGAGTCCTTCAGCTCGCTCCGTTCTTCCTCCTTCCCTCTTGGCTCGGAGCCGCCGGAGTCGGAGGACTCGTTTCCGGTGGCTTTCTCTCAACTGGGACCCCTCCAATCCCCCGTTTTGCTAGAACCTGCCATCGATGATGATATTGTGGAGTTCGTCGATGAGGCGATGAAGTTTCCGTGGCTGGGGTATGGGTTCTCTTCTGATTTCCCCAGGAAAAGCTTAAAGATGGATTTTTGCGAAGATCCGGACTGGATTTCACCCAATTTGTCGACTGAATTCGATGCTCCGGCGAAGATCGCGACATCGGATTCTCGTCGAGAAGAAAGAAAGAAGTATAATGCTTTAAGGAGAAGGCAGATTAAGGCGGAGACGGAGGCGTGGGAGAGGGCGGCGGCGGAGTACAAAGAATTGGAGAGGGTGATGCTTGAGAAGAAGCTGGCCCCGAGCTTGCCGTATGTGAAGTCACTCTTTTTGGGCTGGTTCGAGCCGCTGAGAGATGCCATTGAGAAGGAGCAAAGGCTACAGAAGACAAAGAGGCAGAAGGCGGCATATGCTTCGCATCTTGGGCTTTTGTCGGCTGATAAGATGGCGGTCATCGTGATGCATAAGATGATGGGGCTGCTGATGACGGGCCAAGTGGAGGGGTGTGTTCGGGTTGTCCAAGCTGCAATTCATATTGGGGAGGCTATAGAACAAGAGGTGAGTGAAGGAGATTTGCTTAACAAGGTTTTCAGCTAATTTAATAATGGACCCTTTTCTTTTACAGTAGCATATTTTGTAGTTCTGGTGGATTTGATGTATGTAAAGTTTCAATCGTACCTGCAGATCCATTGGTTGCTATCTACGCTACCTACAAGTTGAGTTTAGGTCAAATAATTCCTTAAAAAGAAAAAAAAATCAAAACATTTCATATGAAGGCCTGTCTTGTCCTGACAGGAGAAATTTTGTAGAAAGATAGTGCTGGTGTTGGTTTGAACAATTTATTTGTAATTATTTATTCTCCTCCTCTCCAGTTCTTGCTATTGTAGTGAGCGCAGTCTTTGCTCTTGTTCTTCAAATGCTTAGTTGTTCTTCTTTTTTCCTTTTTCCTTCCTTTCTTTCATATATCTTGGATGACAATTTACTGCCCGTCATTATTTAGCTGTTGACATAAAGGAATTTCAAATTGCTATAAGTTCAAGTAGTCTGAAATTTCAATTAAGAAATATTTCACAACCTAGTTTTAGTACTAGCTGACATGCTCAATTTGCAATAAGCTCCTGAAGTAGCTGAGGATAGAGGTTAGGCTACAGTGGAAGGGTGGTTGGAAATCCATTTGCATACTTAGGGAGACTCTAGTCCAACCTACATAAGTGCATGCTCAAAACGTTTAGAAATATTGTCTGTAGGCGTTTTTTTATTATATCAGGTTATCTAGTGATGCACACAACCCCTACCCATGCTTTGATTATGGATTAGTTATCGAACTTTAGGTTATCCATCTTGCATGTATTAAACTCATAACTTAATAACATGTTAGGCTTGTTAATGAATCAAAATTTCCACTATGCAAGTATAATGTAATCCTTGCCCAAAATTTTGTTGTGATCTTATCTATTAAACTATGGGTTATACACCTAATGCAAATATGCTATGAATGCATAGTCTTACATTCCAAACCTTGATGCCCACATAAACATTAAATTATAATTTCTAATCTAATGGGGGGAAAAACCCAAAATATTTTTACAGTGTGAGAACTCATTTCTTCAGGTTCAGAACTCTGATAAAAACTCATGCAAGGAAATTTTATGCTGCATAAGAAACTATTGGTAGTTTAGAGGAGTGGCTTTTAGAAGCTTTTGCTGATAGGGCTAGCAGTCTCATTTCAACAACAATGATAGTAGTGTAACATGAAGTGTATCTAGTGTTAAATTAACAAACTTTTTATGGAAGAAGTTGAGGGGACAAACCTAGTATGCTAGGTAGTGAAAGATGGATAGAAGAAAACTTCGATATTTTCTTTTTAAATTTAAGCGTGCACTCTTGTTGGTCTATTATGCAATTTGATTGCAACAATGCCTGCCAAACTGACCTGAACAGCCCGGAACTGATATGGAATCAGGTTGGTTTGGCAATTCGGTGCGGGAATTGGTGCAAATTGGCTTGAACCACTCTAAATCAAGTGGAACTAGAAGCTGTTTGACTTGGTTCGAGGGCCATACTGGCCCTATCTTTGAAAAAACTCTAACTTGGTTCTCACTTGACCACGCCTGCCGTGTGTGAGCCTCTCACACGTGTTCCTTCACTTGGTCAAGATCCTTGATTCTAGGGTTTTCACTTTTTGCCGCCATCGTCAATGACATTGTTGATGGGTACCTCTCTCTCTCCCCCTCTCTCTTCTCCCTACCTTTGTCTCTTCCTCTCTCTATCTCTCTCCCTGCCTCTCTATCCCTCTCCTTGCCTATCACTCCCACTCCGTCCTTGTTCTGCTACATTTTTTGTTGGTAAGATACACATCGATACTATACTAAACCAGTAGCCGGCCAGTACTTTCCCTAGTGCGATCCCTAGTGCCGGTAGGTGAATCTTGGATTGTAATGTCCAAATTGGTAGGGGCATCTCTCTCATTGAATCAACTATTTGCACCCTAGGCCTTATTTCTAGTTCAAGGTCATGCAAATAACATGTTCCTTAGCAAGTCATTGGATAAATATGTTCCAAAACTTTGACGAAAAGGAGTTATGTAGGATTCCATGCTCAAATTATTATAGATCTTCATCAATGAGAAATAAATATTTGGTAATATGTATATTATGGCATATGGATATCATGTTAAGATAACTGTGCAAGTTTCTTGTTATTGTCTTTGCTCTCATGCTATATTTGCATTCATCTTTATCTTGATAAAGTTTACTTACAGTTCACCTTTTTTTTCATTTACAAATATTTATTTATTCTCTTATTTGCCCTTATGTTTAATTTTGTAGTTTATTGTTGTTCTAAGATTGTTTCATTCAAATTATAGTTCAAAATCCTTACTTATCTTGAGAAGACTAAGAGACCGGGAAGGAGAAAAAGTCAGGAAGAAAAAGATGTGATCTTAAATCAAGGGCAGGAAAATCTTCGGAAAAAAGTGACGAAATTAATTAAAATGAAGAAGCTGATTGAGGTGCAGAAACTAGTGAAGAATGAGATTGAGCTGGATTCTTGGGGTCGAGATGGCCAAGCTAAGGTTTTATGAACTTTTTTCTTCTCTTCTGCTGATATATCTCACAAATATTTTTGTTTCTCTTATGGATGTTTGCTTTCTATTTCTGCAGTTGGGAAGTCGTTTGATAGAATTATTAATAGAATCAGCATTTGTACAATCACCACCTAACCAGTTAGTAGATAGTTTGCCCGATATTCGACCTGCTTTTAGGCATTCCTTCAAAGCTGTTGCTAAGGAAGATGGGTATGAAAATGGTTTTTTTTCTATCATCAATTGATAATTTAGATGGTCTCTAATTTTAAATTTTTATGTGTCCCACCAGGAAATTGAGAAATAAATATGGAGTGATAGAATGTGATCCACTAGTCCAAAAGGGGCTCGACAGCACAGTAAGTTTTAATTTCTCTCTTCTCAAGGGTTGGAACTAGGTTAGGCTAGATTGATTTTTCCTACCGCTTGTGCCCAGGCCCAGCCTTGAAAAATTTTTGGGCTTTAGACTGAGTCTAGGCCCTTTTTTTTTCAAGGTCAGATCTGGGCTTGAAGCTGAGCTAGGCCCAATGCCCAAATGGGTCCAACTTGATTTAGGCTCGTTAGGGGGAGAGGGGGAGAGGGATTTCATGTGGTGTGGGGCTCTGGCATGACCCATGAGGTCCTGTTCCCCCTAAGGTTAAGGAGAGGGAAGAGAAATGATCAAGTGTGGGAGGAGAGAAAGAGAGAGGAGATCATGGGGGTGGGTAGGGAGAAGAGGAAGGGAATCGGGGGTGGGGGCGGGGAGAGAGGTTTGGTTGGGGAAAGGGGGGAGAGAGAGATTGTGGGAGAGAGAGCGACTGGGAGGGGTTTGGTTAGGTCCGTAGGGGAGGTAGTGGCAGGCAGAGCTAGGTGATGGGATGGGTTGAAGAGAGGGGATGTGAAGATATTTTTGGGTGAAGAGAGACTGCACCAGGAGTCAAGCCTGGAGTTAGTTCGGATTTCAGGCTGGGATAACACTAGACCTGAACCTAGCCTAAGTTTCATTGGGCCTTGGATTCCAAGTCAAAGCCCGACTTGAATTTTTTCAGGTTGGGCCCAAAAAAATGGGGCTTGGGCCAGCTCAAGCCCATTTCCAACCCCACTCTAGCTTTCTGATCTATGTTAAATTTCTTAGGAGTAGCTTGAAAGGTATGGTTTGGCTGCCTTGTTTAACATTCAACCGGGCCCATTTCCAATCCTACTCTTCTCTCTCTTTCTCTCTCTCTCTCTCTCTGATCTATGTTAGATTTCTTAGGGGTAGCTTGAAAGGAATGGTTTAGCTGCCTTGTTGAACATTGAACTGGGCCCATTTCCAACCCTACTATTCTCCCTCTCTCTCTCTGTCTAATCTATGTTATTTTCTTAGGGGTTGCTTGAAGGGTTTGTTTTAGCTGCCTTGTTTAACATTGAATTGTATTAAATGTTGTCTTGTATTATAGTCTGCACTACAAAAATCTTCATTGTAATTAATATTTCTGCAGATGTCTCAGTAACAAACTGTGCTGAGTCAGTTAACTAGAGTCAGCACAGAATTTCTACCATGTGCTATTTTTATATTATATATGCATACTCTTCCTGACTGTGCTCTATAAGAAGAATAAATTTGTCAAGACATAATGTTTTATTCTGGAAGATGCACCAGGATTCTGGTTATCCACAATGCTTGTCTTTTTCATGTAGGTTGGTTGCAGAATTTTTCTTTTTATTTCTGCCTTCTAGTTTTGATTTTCATTTCCCTTTTGTGTTTCTGTAGGCTAGGCACATGGTGATCCCTTACCTGCCAATGTTGATACCTCCAAAGAGTTGGAAAGGGTACGATTAAATGCAAGCACGACTGTGTGAAGTAAAGCTATAACATTTATAGCTATTTTCTACCCTTGTTCTATTAAATAGTCTCAACATGCTGTTCTCTACCATGGTATTCCTTGTTTTCCTAATGCAAAATTGACGAGGCAATGGGATCCAAGAGATTATCATGGCCTTACAATTTTCTTTTATTAGTTGGAGCATTTTATTTGATTTATATGCTTTATATACTATTTTGGCTAAACTTTTTTCTTTAATCTAATTAGTTGTTTGTATTTATATAACTTCTTTTCCTGTTAAGGTATGACAATGGTGGACATTTGTTCTTACCCTCCTATGTTATGCGCACACATGGAGCAAAGGAGCAGCAGGATGCAATTAAAAGTGTTCCAAGAAAACAGCTGCGGAAAGTATTCAAGGTCTAGATATTTTGATTTTTCAGCGGTTTGATGGCTACTTTTTTGTCATGAATTTTCGCACTGTTGTCTTTTTCAACATTTGCTTTTCGACTAGCTTGATCTTGCCCTTGTTTAAAATATCTATTAAGGTATATGTTGAATAATTCAGGAATCTGGCACTTGAGGAATGCATTTGGGCAATGATGTATCAAGAACATATAGTATGGTTACTCAGTCTTCACTGTATGTATAAGTGTGCAAAATATTTGCCCAAACAAATATATGCATATTTGGCCCAATACTTTCATTTAGAATCATAGTCTCTAAAGATGTGAAGATGAGAAAAGCTGTAAATGATATATTTGTATCTCGTAATGTTAACAATGCCACTTCATCATCCATCGTCTTATACATTATGGTATGCCTATAGTATCGACTACTGCATGTGACTGGATATTCACCAGCTGTTACTATTTATTGAGCAACTCTAGGGGAATCTATGGGATGTTTCTGACCATCCAACACTTGATCTTCAAGTTACCATGGTATTATATCTGGCAGGTGTTCTTTCAGAGTCATATTGAATGCTTTAGCAGCCTTTTTTGTATCATGAACCATTTAATTATCGATCTTTGCCTTCAGATATTGATTGTAAAAATTGTTCTTCATGACATTATATCTTCTCCACAGTTTGGTGGAGACTCACCAAAATCCTTCTGTTCCATGCCAGCCAACCATTAAAATGATGCCAAGACATCTTAGCTTGTTGTTAGTCTGATCCATCATTTCAAGGACAATCTGGTCTGACATCCTTGAACTTTGCTAGCTAATTGCACAGTTTCTTTGAAATCACTGATAATTGCAATTGCTCATGTTTTCAAGTCATTTATGCCTTTTGGCATTAATGTAGGCAAGAACATCTTCGAAAGCTCTCTTTAGACGTTGCCACTCCTTTATTAATTGCTAGGCATTAGGCCTCTTCTTCATGCTGAGTCTTATTGTTGCTAGATAACCCAGCCTTTTATGCCCAATTAGCTGAAATTCTGCATAGATGCCCCAACTTTATTTCTTATCAATTCTCATTTTCTGTCCCTGATTTTGAATTTTTGCAATTCTTCTTGAAGTGGATTGAGGCACAATTGACTTCATTCTTCATTTTTGATGTCCAAACTGTGCCTGCCCACTCCAAATCTCTAAGCTGTTTTGCCAATGGTTGCTGTATAAACATATAAGTTCTCATGTGAGATGTGCCATAGCATAATATCAACTGTCTAACATAGAGACACCTCATATTAACTGCAAATTAGAGCTGCAAAATGGATAGATTAAATCTACAATAATTTCTGCATGGCAGATAATGCCCGAATTGCCTTTCATCCTTCTTTTCAGATTTGTAGACCTCCACCACCATGTCTATATGATATTTGCATGTCTGAAGAGAAAATTCCACAAAATCACTTGTTAAAGAACTGGTTAAATCTTGCGAAGCTGGGAAGTTGATGCAATACTCTTATATCTTTTTATATATTTTCCAGTAAGTGGTTACAAGCAGAATGTGAAAGGGGATACAAATGAAGAATAGGGTTCCTGGCTGCAACCTTTTGAAAGTAATAATAAAAGTTTCTGCGGCAAACCTTTGTGCCATATTTATGGTGCCTATGTTTGTTTTGCCTTATGTCTGTAATTTAAAGCGAGGAAACACATTAAGAGTTTTAGCTCTTGCAGTTGGATTTTTCTGATGATGATGCTGTTTTTTTGCTTGTCCATTGCAGATTCTGGATAGAGTTACTATTTGAATTTCAATGTGAAGTTTGTAATTTATTATGCTTTTGAGTATGTGCAGAGATTTGTTCTATGTTTGTATGATTGATGCTGAGCTCTTCTTTCTTATGTTGGTCATTGTTAGGTGTGACTGCAATATTTCTTTGTTATATTCTCTATGTTTATAGGCTTCGACTTGTATGTTTCATCATTTTCTTCTTGAATGTTCCCCTGTGAATTGAAATTGGGGGAATTTCTCTTTTGGAGTGGAAAAAAGGAAAAAAGACCCAGTTTCTACTGCCAGGATTTTGTTAACTTTCTCTTGGAATTTGTAGTTACCGTGGAGTTATGGTATGGTGTCATTTTGTACAGGCACTGGATATCCTTGGAAGTACCAAGTGGAGAGTAAATAGACCAGTACTTGATGTCATAGAGAGTATCTGGAGTAGAGGGGGAGGTATTGCAGGTCTGGTTGACCGTGAAGATGTAAGTAGGAATGGATTTATTTTATTTGTAATTGAATGTTTTGATTTTTCGCCCTTCAAATGCTGGTTCATGCATGAGTTACTTGTTTCTTCTTGGGTGTTATATATTCTTTTTTTTTTTGCTTGGGTCGTAGATTCCTGTGCCTGGAAGACCTGATTCAGAGGATTCTGTTGAGATAAAAAAATGGAGGTGGAGTGTAAGAAAAGCGAAAAAGGCTAACAATGAGATGCATGCTCAGCGATGTGATACAGAACTTAAACTTTCAGTAAGATTTTTTTCCCTATCTCTTGTTTTGTAGGTTGCCATTTTGATTTCTCATAAATCTACTCTCTTGTTTTTCAGTTTTTGGGTTTATCTGTATCACTCTTTTGGAACAGGTAGCCCATAAAATGAGGGATGAGGAAGGATTTTATTATCCTCATAATCTAGATTTCCGTGGCCGGGCATACCCTGTGCATTCACACTTAAATCATTTAAATTCAGATCTATGTCGAGGAATTCTGGAGTTTGCTGAAGGAAGGCCGCTGGGGAAGTCTGGCTTGCAGTGGCTGAAAATACATTTGGTAAACTTATATGGTGGAGGTGTTGGAAAGCTTTCGTATGATGGGAGGTTGGCATTTGTGGAGAATAATTTACATGATATATTTGATTCAGCTGTGAATCCCATTGATGGGAACCGCTGGTGGTTGAATGCTGAAGATCCTTTCCAGTGCTTAGCTGCATGTATTAATCTATCTGATGCCTTAAAAAGCTCATCACCAACAGAGGCCATCTCCCACCTACCCATTCATCAGGTGACCATTGCATCCGATTATATATAAAGGGATTGCGTCAGTACTTTTGAATGGAATAACAACTTGCTGATTTGTATTGCTTGGTTAGCCTGGAGAGAAATTATTCATTAAAAGATGCATATCTATAGGTTATTGTTACATATAGGATTCCTGCTAAACAACTACTTAGAGTGAGAAACTGGCTTCATTAGGCAAATTAGTGGAATTTATAGTTGCCCTCATGTAGCTGAAATTTAAGAAACATTGGATGATTTGTACCATGTTTTCAGGTATCTTTTGCACCATGAATAGTGTTTGTGATGTCATTTGTTTGGGTGGTTCTTGAATCAGACATTTGGGCGGCATGAGTCATGTGCTGACATCCATAAGCGGCAGGAAGTTGAAGAGGAAATAATCTATCCATAAGTAGATCTGCAATTTTTTCATATTGTTAGTCGTTATCTCATGGCAATATTCCATGTTAAGGAAATTGGACAAAGACATGTAAGGTTGTCCTAGTATTGGTTTGATGTGTGGCCAACTACAATTTTTATCATAGTGCAGTTTATTGAAGGAATATCAAAGCAATACTAATTGAGGATTTGGACTGGAAAATTTTGATGCAATCTAACATGTGGTTTGTGGCTAAAGGTAGCCCTAGTGAGAAGTGTGCTTGCATTCTTGCAGAAGGGTCAAATGGATTTGGATTTTACTTCTTTTTTTGTGGAAGTTATAAGAAAATTTATTAGGAGTTTTCTCACTATTCCTTGCATTGATATAGGATTTGGTACATGATAGGGTTGGAAGGAGAGAAATGGATAAAGCTAGATGCAAATGTACACAATGTTTATGCATTGTCTGTCCTGCCCTATTGATTGGTCTGGCAATGTGTGGGTCAAGTTGACTTAATTTTTGGCTGATGACAGAAATTGCTCCAGTAAGCCTGGTCAATGAAATGCAGGTCAGGTCAAACTGGCTAGATTACAGAAATGAAAGAAAGTTTGAGTATAAAATAAAAATATAAATAATTAAAATTCTTTTTCTGGAACTCGAGACTCCTCATGTATCTAACATTCTCTCCCTACAACCTAACCCAGAGCCGTCTCCTTCTCTCTCTGTCACCTATGCCCCAACCCATGACCCAGCCTCTCCTTGCCCTAATCCCCAAATCATGGCCTGGTTTCTCTCTCCTATCTTATTTGCTTTAGGATTTGGCTTTAGCTTTTAATAGAGAGTGATCGATATGTCATTGACGGGGTTGGATGGGGCAGTGATGCGAAGTCAAGGATGGGGGAGGATGGAGGTATCATCTTTCTAGTTTTTCTCTCTCAGTCTCCTTTTCCAATGATGGAGATCTGATTGGGACTAGATTCCCAACTTGAACCCAATGTATTATATGTTTGGGACATGTTTAACTTGACCCAAATTTTGTTGGGTTATTAAGGACCTAACCAAAACTAGCTTTTTTTGGGGGGTGAGTTGGCCTGTCCTTGAAGATTGGACCAATTATACAACATTCAGTAATGATGTGAACATAAATCAATGAACTTCTATCTTTTAAAATCCACAGTTCTACATTATTCTGGATTGCCATATATTGATGAATAAACATGTTATAAACCTGCGGTGTTGGCTGGATGTTATTGATGTATTGTAGCAATATAATAGTTGTGTTAAGCTCTTTATTTTATATGTTGACAAGCATTTTACATTTCCAAAGATTTTTCTGATGTCTTCATTTTGTGATGTCTCATTTCTATTGGTAATGTATTTACTAGCTCGTGCAAGTTGGTGCAATTTTTGTATGTTGTGCAAACCTGACCGTCCATCTATCTTTGTTAGACTTACTTGATGTGCTACTATCCATCAAATGTTCTAACTCCTTGTGTTATTGTGCTATTACTTGCTTTGTGTATATTTTTCTTGACATGAATTTTCTCTAATCTGTCCTATTACTTTTTCAGGACGGTTCGTGCAATGGTTTGCAGCATTACTCAGCTTTAGGAAGAGATAGTGTAAGCTTATTGTTCTTCTTCTCAACCAATCCTTGTTTATAATCATCACTGGCATCATTTGTTAATTGTTATTGAAATTGTTGATGGTTACAGGGAACTTCAAGTTAATGTTAACCATATATTTTTTTTCTCTCTCATTTTAAGAATATCTTCTCTTTTAGATTCTTAGTCACAACACTGCATATTTTTTTTCTCTCTCATTTTAAGAATATCTTCTCTTTTAGATTCTTAGTCACAACACTGCATAATTCACTTTGACATTCTAAAATTGGAGAGTCATGCTTTTGTTTGCTTCTGTTGAAATAGTTAAACCAAGCTTTTGGATCTTTCCTATCTAAAAATGCCTTTAAGAGCAAGCAATGATAACTCATCAACCATGCCAAGTGGAAAACATTATTGATGAAAAAGTGTCTGTCCTACTTCCAAAAGAGTACCTGCTTTTGTTTTCTTTTCTAAATATAGTTCTACATAAAAGGTGCAACCTCAACATCAGAAGGGGCGGTGGTCAACAAAGAATCATCACATGGGCATCGACGTTTCCAAATCTAACATCTGAGCAACATTCCTATCTATCAGGAAGCTTATCCATCACCCCTGATCCCTGACCTCCTTTCTTTCTTTGGTGCTAGGGTGGGTTCAGAATATGAAATATGGGTCTTGGGCCACCTATATCCATTTGGATTGTAAAAAATATACATATGTTAGGAAATTTGGAATGTGTCTAGCACTCTGTTGGACACTTGATTGTTATGCCAAGTATCAAGATGCTATTGCTTTAGTATCCATGTAATCTAATATGATATGATTGTTGTCATGCTGTGGTATTTAAGATATGTGCACCTGAAAAGTAATTTCAAGCTACGTAAGCATGGCTTCTACAGCAAAATATGTGTTGTTTAGCTGACAGTAAATCTTCAAGTTTTTTTTCTTGAATGTGATGATCATATCTCTAAAATATAGTATAATAATATGAAATAGTTACTTAAAAGGTACATGAATGTTGGTGGAACGAAAGTGGGATTGGGACTATAAGTAACATGCCAGACAAAGTAGTAGCATACTATTTAAATTCTTGCACAATATGAATTGTATTATAGCCTAGAAAAAGGAAATGTATGAACAAGCTAACCACAATCAACGTGATCAGCATTTTGACTTTGTAGTTTATACCAGCCAGCCAAAGCATAACTGCATACTTACTGAATGGAGGGGAAGCTTAAGAATATATTAGGTTTCTGCAAGATAAAATGTCGTACAAAATATGTACCCTGAGAATCATATACCTAAAGGGTTGTAAGTCATCTTGAGACCACTATATTATACTGTTACTAAAGAGTCCCATGGATTTTCTTATAAAATTGGTGCTACAAGTGCTCTTTTAAAAGCGAATATTACCAAGGATCAACCTACAGGCAAGAATAATTCCACTACAGAAAGAACTCTTGGAGGACTGTTCTCTTTAATTTAAACAAAAGATGCAAAGAATAAAATAGAAGCACACCACCAAAGCACTAAAAAACAAAAAAAGGAAATAGAAGGGGAAAAGGATTTGATAGATCAACATGAACTAGATAGTGGATGAAGTGGAGAGGTGCTTTGGGGGGTTTATGTGACATGCATAACTTGGCAAGTTTAGGAAGAGTTCTATAGAAGAATAACAAGATCTGGAATGTTGTATGGTTCAGCATTCTGAATAGTAGTGGTAAGAAAATAGGCGAATGCAACAGAAATTAATTTTGAGATGTATGTGTAATTAAACTATGAAAGATTGTCTGAATTAATACATATATCAAAGCAGCTGTAGAGATTACATTAATTGAGGACAAAATGGGGAACTATTAAAGATGGTATGGTCCTGTACAATGAAATCATGAGAAGGCTTTGGTAGGAAGGGGTATTGTAATTTATGCCGATTGATTTAGGAAGACGAGACTCAAGTGCATTGGAGGGAGTTCATGAGGAAGGACTCAAAGAGATCTGGAGTAACATTAGATGAGGGCCTTGATAAGAATTATTGGTGAATGAGAATTCATGAGGCTGAGCCCAAATTAGGACAAGGTTTGATTGTGATGGTTATGTTGGTCCATGTTCTTTAGCTTTAAAAGAGTGAGTTATACTATGAAAATAACTCTTCCATGTGAGCAATCACCTTTTTGTTTTATACTTTTACCTAACTCCTTACACAGCCCCTTCCCCCTTTTCCTTTTGGATAGCCACCCTTTAATTTGAAGAGAACCTTAGAGACAGCAGATGAAATGCTATTACTTGCCAGATGGATCAGATGGTTGGCAGCGCTTTCCTTTGGTTGCAATTGTGTCTGAATTCCTTCAGATTTAACCTAAACCCTGGAACCCTGGAAATCAGAAGCCCCTCAAGCTGAAATCTCACTTGAACAGAATAAAACAGAATAAAACCTTGACTTGGACCAATTGCATGAGACATGAAGACAAAGAGTTGGCCTAAGACTTCATTTTTGTTATGAGTATAAAATTAGTCTATTAGTTTGAATATGTACCTTAGACATCCTGCTCCTTGCCTCTGCCACTGCATGATTGGTTGGTGCAATAGTCTTTAATTTCTCATCATCGATAGTTGGTTAATGTTGTAATTGAATAAGCTCCAGATTTCATGTAACCCATGCAAGAATGGATTTATTAAGAATTTCGTTGTATATTACATATCATTCTGCACTTAACCTATTTGTGGATGTTAAATGTTTCAGCTGGAGGCAGCTGCTGTCAACTTAGTTGCTGGAGAGAAACCTGCAGATGTCTATTCAGGAATAGCTGCTAGGTATAATATGCTTTCAGTTGTCGAAAACCTAAAGCAGAAAATTAATGTTTATGTTTTAAGTACTAGAAACACTATATTTGATTTGCAAGAGACATACTGAAATGAAGATTCATCCACTCCTACAAAACACTTTTTCTCTCTCTGTGCAGATCTTGTCATTTTCTTAGTAATCCATATTAAATTTTTATTTTCTAAATATGTTCTACCATTTTAACAGCATGAATCTCCATCTAGTTTCTATATAAAAAGGGATGTCTGTTTGAATAATAGTTTCAATTGGAACTTGGAAGAAAAGGTAAAGATTTTCTACAAGTTTAGCATTTTGCAGTGAACATCATTGAAATAGGACATCAATGAGGCTTAAGTATTTCTGAAGAGTGTTTATATCAGCTGGATGGGTTGTAATAGACAGGTGTACTTGTTTTTCTACTTCTTGTGAAGGCACTCAATCGTGTATTGTTTATACAATCAAGAGGTGACTTTGATGCATAGGCTTAGGATTATATGGAGGTGACAATGCATGTTGATGTGGCCATGCTTAGCACCATTGCATACACGATTGTGAAGATTGCCAGTCATTAAAATGCATATCTATTCGGGATAGTCATGTTGCATGGAAAATTAGCCCTATGGGTAGTCATGAATGCTGTTATGCCCAATATAGCATTAATGCTGGCATGGGTGGTGAGATATTTTGCTATAAGTCCTTTCTAGTAGACTTTGATCATTGTCTGATTACGATGCGATAGGGCCATCAAGCAGTTGTCTTATGTCTTCTTTCTCTTTATGTTTATTTCATTGTTTTCATTTTTGTGGGCATTTATTGCAGAATCTTCGTATTCAACCTAGTTCAATGGGCTAATGTGTGTTGATTTATGACAACGTACCATGTTTTTCATTTTTCTTTCATATGATAAATGCTGTTTCAGATAAGAGTCAAAACTATACCACGATTATATCATGTCCTCTTGCATACAATGTTCACAAAGAGTTCAAGGTGGACATCTTTATGGGATACATGTAGACCAAATTAGCTTTAGGTCCAACCAATTTCAGCCATCATCCACCAAAAATCCAGCAGCACGCATCCCCGATTGCGTCAAAATCCTTTCAACATCACTGTGCATCCCATATCTACAAGATTTCCTATGATAGTTTTTCATGTGTTCTAGCAGGAATAAGAGGTAATTGCTGGACTGCATATTGTTATTTTGCTGCAACATTTATCAGGACAGTTACTAGGTAGAAGAATATTTACATTGAGGGATTATAGTTGTTTACATGCTATGAAAGATGACTTTGCAATTTTTAACAGCCAAAAAAGATGTAGTCCTCTGAAAAACCATTTGAATGAGACATCCCTATAACAAACTCTAGTATGTGATTCTCTGCTTTGAGAGGTTCTAGAGAAATGAAGTGTTTCCATGTATTGAAGGAATCTTAGTGTCACAATTGAGATCCTGTATTTCATTATTCATATTCTCTTAATGTGCAAGACTTTATAAAGTTGGAATAGATATTAATATAAAATAGTAGTGTCTCTTGCACATATATGGCTTTATAGTGTTGTAATTTGTCTCCTTTCCTCATACCCCCAACCCTCACAAATCAACACCAAAAAAAATGCATAACAATCTATCTATGTTATTCAAATTATCGACGACCATTCAATTGGAGAAGCTGTTTGTGGAATACTGTCATTGCCAGTGGCTCTGAATGAGAGGTCCAAAACTGCAACATGTTCAACTTTGAGGGTCTTAAGGTAGGACTTGCACTGCCATGCTTCACTGCACAAAAAATCTCCTCTAAGGTGACAAATATTCTGTTGAAGTGATGTGACCTGTCAGCAAAAGAGTTTACCTCTCACATATTTTTCTGAAAATCTGCTCCACTCAGTGTTGTCATCTATATCGGTCCTAAAAGCTAGCAATTCAAAAGCATAATAATTATGAGAATTATTTTTTCCTTTTTTCTTTTTGATGTTTTTTCTTCATTTGGGTTCCACATTCATTTCATGTCCCCTGGATGTGTTGTAATATTTTTTATCTTGCTATGCTACATACATACTCAATTGGATGTTACTACATAACTTTTGGTGCCTATTCTCAGCTGGGTCCAAGAATTGTAAAACGATATCTAAATAAAACCATACCTGTCATTATCGGATCAGTTGTTCTTAACCCACGTTTTGAGATAGTTCTCATAAAATTTGTGATTGCATTATCTATTTTAGTGGATTATCTGTTATAATCTATGCATGTTTCTTTAGTATTTACATTCCCCTGAAGATACAATGATCCTGAAATGTTGTGCCAACTGAAGGGTTATGGATATTATGAGAAAGGACTCTGCAAAAGATCCTACTACTGATCCAAGAGCATTGTTGGCCAAGGCCTTAGTTGATCAGGTTAGTTTTGTTAAGAATTTATGATGATCTAATGACACCCTGCTCCTGAGCTAAAGCCTTGCATGTGTTTTATTATTAATATTTCTATCAAATTCAATTGAACACTATCGGGTCTTGGTAGCTTTCAGGTGGATAGGAAGCTAGTAAAGCAGACTGTGATGACATCAGTCTATGGTGTTACATATGTTGGTGCTCGTGAACAGATCAAAAGGAGACTGGAAGAGAAGGGACTAATTACGGATGACAGGTTGCTGTTTACTGCATCTTGCTATGCTGCTAAGGTAGATGGTTATTTAATAGTTTCAAAGTAAATACTTTACAAGTATTGTGACCAATAATTATATCAGAGAATTGAGAACACTTTTTGACAAGTGACGTTTGGCATAGGTAACATTAGATGCTTTGGGAGAGATGTTCCAAGCTGCACGCGGTATTATGAAATGGCTTGCTGATTGTGCAAAGGTGTGTTTTCTTCTCTCTTTTTTTAGTTGTTGGATAACATGGCTGCCCCTTAGTTTCCAAAGTAGACTGTTAATCTTAGCTTCACATAACACAGTATTAGAACTTAAATTTTTCTAACTTAAACCTATCGTGCATTGTTATTTAACCTATTTAGATTTACTTTCCACTCTAAATTTTTTAAAATAGAAATCATTTGTATCACCTTTCACAACAGGTGATTGCTTCAGAGAATCAGCCTGTGAGATGGACGACTCCTCTTGGCCTCCCAGTTGTTCAGCCTTATAAAAATTGTGAAAGGCATCTTGTGAGTTTTGTAGCTCTACGATATTGAATATTCAGAACCTAACGAACATAAAAGTAATCCAGGCATTCTTTTATAATATAGTATTACTATTGTCAGTTAGAACTTCTTCACTTAACAATTTTCCAATACCAATGGAAATATTTTCACTCTTTCAGTCGTTTAAGTTTATTTTTAGCAGCTTATTTTTAGTTGTTTTTTTTATAAAAAAATCAGTTAATTAGATAAAATCGACGAATAATGACATTAGGCAGCTTTTTTTTTCCTCATATCTTTTTGTATGTATGCTTTATGGTGTTATGTTTATATTAGTTCCAAGCCATTCCATGTAAACATTTGCTGCTATTGATACGGAACTACTAAATTGTCATAGTTCTTTTATAATGTCAAAAGTTTGCATTGCCATTATGTTATATTCTAATAAAAGGTTTCTGACACATTAATGTAACTTCCAATTGAGGGTGCCAGCTGGTCTAGTTGGTAAGGTCTTTCGTGTTGATAGAAGAGACCTGGGCTTCCACCAGTCCTTGTCCTTGAAAAAAAATCATCCCTCTTCTATGTAGCTATGTATATGTAGGAGATGACCTTTTTCAATTTCAGCTGGACATTTTTCATCAACTTTTTTCATCATTTTTCACCCTTCTTCCATATAAAAGTAGGTTGCTGCAATGGTTTGGCAGTTAGCAACAAGTGGTAGCTGTGATAACCCCTGTAGAGCCTTCTTTAGCTGGTCAAATAAGGTATATGTTCCCTGAGGAAGTAGAGAAGAGGATGTAACAAAATTAAAAAAATGAGTTGATCTTGTATTTTTTTTATTTGTTTTATGTTAAGTTGTTAACAGTCTTTTTTTAATTAAACAACCATAACATGGTTGTTATGGAAATAATCATAAAATGAAGTCACCTAATTGAAGCTTTCATTGTTTTTTCTCCTTTTAAATTTTGTAATAGCATAGAGGCATTACTCATTAGTAATTTAAGATTTTTGGCGTGAGTTGTTTCTTGAGTTTTTTGATTAGCTAGCCTCAGATGATGCCATATTCATTGCATTATGGTTTTAGCTAAGGTAAGATGAACTTTATATTTTGCTGAAAGTGATCTTGCTGAGATTTTTATCTCACATTTTTAATCATGGTTGCAGATAAGAACTTCCCTTCAGGTCTTGGCATTGCAACGGGAGGGTCACTCAGTAAGCTTCCAATACTGTTTCTCTATGGCCATTTATTGTTCTTCTTTGATTCTTTTAACAATGCTATGGTTGCTTCAGGTTTCAGTTAAGCGGCAGAAGTCAGCTTTTCCTCCAAATTTTGTACACTCTCTTGATGGTTCACATATGATGTTGACTGCCATTTCCTGCAAGAATGCTGGTCTACACTTTGCAGGTCTAATTTTGATTCCAATATAAGCAAGTTTGCAGTTTGAATGGTTTAATTAGATACATAAGTGAAACAACGGATTTTTATGGAAACTGAAACAGAAGCGTCATATTGACACCCATAACCATCACCAAGAAGCCTTAACCCAACCATTTGGGGTTAAAGCAATAGATCCATCTTTTGGTTATCTGCTAAGGGCCAGATTTTCCAACATCATTAGCTTTTTGTAATCCTTTTTCACCTCCCTTTCCTACATTTGTGACACCAATCCACATCTTTTACCTTGTATCATTTTAGTTAGTTTTCCATGGCTTTATCCTCCCAAGTCACTCCTATATATTTTGCCGTCGCCTGGAAGCCAGAGTTAGAAGTAGGTTAAAAGGCTAGGGCTTGTGGGTGATCAAGGTGTAGAGGATTGATTTGTTGCTGATCTTTTATCAGAAACAGGAAAAAAAAAAGAATATGGTTGGTATGCAACAAAATAAGGTTGTTCAAGGCTCAGAGAACAGGACTGATGAAGGTTGTGAACTGAAAAGAAAGCATTTAAACGACAATCTGTAGGTTGCTAACATCAAGGGCGCACAACAAGATGTTATTAAAACTTGATAATTGTTGCATCAGAGCTTCTGGAGTAGAAAAGGAGAAATAGAAGAAGTGAGGAGGGAGTGGCACTCATCTTTGTCTCCCTTTTTTCTCTCCACAATCAGAAATTCAAAGCTTCCCTCTCTCCCCAGCAGAACTCTTTATTACTTCTTAAGGGGCTGGCCAACTAAGAAATATTATGTTAAAGGAAACAAAAATAAACAAAGATCTTGTTAGTCTCTCTCAAATCTGATCTGATTTTGGAGAGTGAAACAAAAGATGATTTTGTAACAGCTAGATAGAAAGTGAACCATTCTGCACATGGTGAATTCTTTGATATAAACAGAATGTAATAGTATCTATTGGCATCAAGGATTGCCGAACCGGTACCGGGTGCCGTACCGGTCGGTGCCCGGTCTGGTTTGGTTCATGTATCCGCACGCTCTAATTTTTATTTTTGTGTGAGTTCTTTCTTTTTTCGAATTTTTTCTATGAATTTAAGTCTAATTTGATTTTTTTTATATTTTCTTATTTTTTTTTGATATTTTCTTAATTTTTTTTTGATGTTTTATGATGCCGCGCGCTGTGGCTTTGGGCCAAAGGCCTAAAATAGCCCCGACTCAGGGCGAAACCGAGTCCTAGTCGAACCCGATTTGGTTCCGTCCGGTTCTGTCTAGTACTGGCCGGTGTTACCGTGGTTCCGACCCCGTTGGGGCCGAAACCGTTTTTCATAAGCAAACTGACCTGGTCAGAGATCGGGTTCGCTCGGTTTGGCCCGAACCGGGCGGTACAACCTGGTTCAGTAATCGTTGATTGGCATAGCCTATTTGGTAAACTTATAGGTTCCCATAAAAGATATTTTTATCCCTCATAAGTCATAACATTTAGTAACTCAATTCTTTCTTGTTTTATGATATACCCACTGTTATCTCATTTACAAAACATGGATTCATCGTGTGACCTCCTATGAAATGTCAACGAATTTACTTTCCACAAGCATAACCTATTTTACATGGACTTGGGCACAATTATTGGGTGCAGTATATGTCTAAGTATTAGATCCTTCTAATGTTATAAGTAGTTTTCTCCCTTGCAGATCCATACCTGTCATACCCGCATAACTTTGGGGTAAACTTGATGTGGTATAGCTAGAATAGAATTTAACTAAAGAATACAAGCTTAAAGACCACCCTTGGTGTGGACCCACCATGATCTGGAAGTCCAATAAAAACTAAGTTTTAGCATGTGAGATTGCTCCTTGTCTTTCAAGAATGGTAAGCCCATCCAAAATAGTAGTTCTATGTGTGCATTTGCCAAAAACACCAAATATACTGAAAAGCGCAGTTTATTTACAAATTTAAATGAGTGCGACTTTTTCAAATGACTTGTTAAAAAGCAGACCTGACCAAACATGACCATGGACTTGTTTCTTCTAAATGAAATGCTAAAAAACTGTGAGATCCAAGTCTAGGTTAATTGTTTTAAATAAAAAAGAACTGTACAACTTACTCTGAAGTCCTGGCTAAGTTTTGACTTTAGACTCTGAAATGCCATTAGTTTTTCTTTTTATATTAATCTGCAATGGACTCTGGCTGCAGGGGTGCATGACTCGTTCTGGACGCATGCTTGTGATGTAGACAGGATGAATCAAATCCTAAGAGAACAATTTGTGGAGCTTTACAACATTCCAATTCTTGAGAACGTGAGCATTGTAAACAAGTTCTTGTTCCTTTTCTCTCATTTATTGGTCTGTCTTGCTATCTTATGCATGCATCAAAAAAATAAGAATGATATAATGCCATATTAGAGAGAGAGAGAGAGAGTGCCTTTGTTTTTAAGATCAGTTACAATGCTTGATTTCTGATGTTCCTTTTTTTCCCTGAAATTTTGCTTCTTCATCCATCCAGCTGCTTGAGGGCTTCCAGACGTCCTTCCCGACGTTAACTTTTCCTCCTTTGCCAGATCGGGGCAACTTTGACCTAAAGAAAGTTCTTGAGTCTCCTTATTTCTTCAACTGATTTATCATTTGGAAACTAAGTGAGGTTCTGCATCCACTTGCTCCAAGCTTCTTTTGGAATGCAATAATGCCTTATCTTTTTTCGTGAGAAACATGCATCACAGATCAGGCATTCAAGATCGACATGTTCAGCAATACACAAAAGTGGACATGCAGAGCACAAGCCAGGATTGAATCAAGACATCCTTTTCAGAACAACGTACTACTAACATGGTAATCCTGTGCAGCATAGGTACTGTAAAGATTTTGGTGACTTGAAAAAACATTGACATTGAGTCATATGTGGATGACCAGTATTCTTGAAGACATGAGGAATGTAGCTATCGAATGTCGACAGCAGTCATCATCAGAGAATGAAGCACTGCACGATGCTACAAGGCAGCAAGCAGTGTTTTAGAATAGGTTGGATTTGTATACTAAAATATTCAGTCTGTACTGGAAGAGAATCTGGGGAGATGATAGAAATGAGAGTTACAGTGCCAATACGTAATGTAGGGTCATTTATTCATGTACATTTTAACATCACCATTCAATGTTCAAAAACTATTTGAAATAATAATTACATTTTTACTATAATTTTCAATTTCGTTTCATGCAGACAATCATTTCCTTTTTTTTACTGATGTTTTCTTCAGTTGCGGATACATTAAGTTATTATGCTTGTTGGAAGGGAAAAACTTAAAGGAGAGAAGGCAGATGTGATTGGTAGAGTTTAAGTAGTAGATCTTGAATTTCATATGGAGATTCATATCGAGGAGGGTAGGAGGGGATTTTTTTTTTTTAGATGGGAGCTGGTGGGGCGCGGTGACGAAATCAAAGTTTTTTCTCTTTCCCCTGTAAAGGACTTAGGTGGAAATCAATAGTCTAAAGAACATCTAAAAAAGAAAAATGTAAAGCTATAATAGTACATTTAATTTGAAAAGGATGGCAATTCAAAAGGAGGTACACAAGACTTTAATTTACATGTACTAGAACATTTTTTTCAGCCTATTTCTAACACTCTCCTTCTCTTAGGAAAGATTTTTCCTTGTGAGAGAGAAGAAAATGCTGAGGCACCATCACTCTGTTAGAAATTGAATGATCACATAGAGGAGGGAAAAATCCCTCAGGACAAAAGAGAAGAAAAGAAGAAAAAAGTTAAAATAGAAAAAAAAAATGGGAAGAAGGAAAGAGGAACACTCTGCTAGAAATTAAATGATCACATAGAGGAGGGAAAATCCGTCAAGACAAAAGAGAGGAAGAAAAAAAAAGTTTAAATAGAAAAAATAAAAAAAAAAATAGGAAGAGGGAAAGAGGATCACTCTATTAGACATTGAAGGCAACCTTGTTGCTCTTGACAGGCCAAACTAGAAGGCCCATCAGGCCCATTATTGTAGGATATTCGTCAACCTGGCAAATTCCAAACTCAACTGCCGAGGCCTAACCTCAATCTGCGCCCATGAATTACCCTTGACTACCATACTTCAAGAGCCCCTCTTCCACACAAAAGTATAGCCTTTTCCTTGAATCTGAAAGCATCTCCTTGTCTTCAACCGTAGACTGAACATTCTAATTTGATGACCTCCCATCTTTGATCAAATCCTCTAGCCTCTGCCTCATCTCATTTATGATAATGCGTTACATATATTTCTCATATTTTGAAGAAAAATTGGAAGCCTGAAGAACTAATCTCTTTATAAAAGCAAATTTAGCACCTTTTTTTTGATGAATGAGGCAAACTAGTCTCTGCCATCTATGTAATGGGCCTAATGGCTATGTCGACCCTCTTAATGTTAAATGGTAACGATTACCTTAATTTTTAATATATGAGGAAAAGAATACACACATATTAGAGCGTCAAAGGTAAAGGAGGCCATGAAAAAATAAAAATATGAAAAGTAATTAGGTCAAATAGATCCTTTATTGAGATTTGGAAGTATTCAGATGATGTCAGAGTAACGGGATTGACTAATTTATTTAATAAAATTTTAAAGACTAAGAAGATGCTAAATGAATAGTAAAAAAGCATTGAATATCGATTTAAATTGTTTTGACTAGCATGGTATCAAACTCATGAGGAACTCTATGAAACTTTAATAGAGGGTGATTGAGCACATATTGAGATATGATAGAAAATATCAAAGAACTAATTTGGTTTTATGTTGGGAAAGTCAACAATGTAAACCATTTTTTTTTTCTTGGAGGTTAATGGAGAAGTATAGAGAAAAGAGACAAGATCTTTATATATTTTTTATTGATTTAGAAAATGTATATGATAGAATATCTAGAGAAGTTTTATGGGGGTGTTAGAAAAGAAAGGCATTTCTATTAAATATATTGATGCAATTAAGGATATGTCTAATGGAGTGGTTACTGGTGTATAATGGAGAGTTACCTTATGTTTATACCAACAATCTACTTTAAGTCTATAACTTTTTACTCTAATTAAAGATGACCATACGAGGTATATTCAAGATGATATTGCTTGGCACATACTATCTATGGATAATATAATCTTAATAGATGAAAATAAAATTAGGATTAATGGTAGTTTTAAATTATGGAGGAGTACTTAGAATTTAAGAATTTATAATATGTAAATATAGAAATGCCAAAAAGAGGAGTTTCTCATAAGCTTACTTATATTCGGCTCAACATTCATCTCCATTAAGATAAAAATATACATATATTAATAACTTTTAATATTTATATTATTTATACTTATTTATTAAAATTAATAGAACTTACATGAGTTGATTGCATATCACCTTATGAAATTAAAATATAACCAGAATAATCTCCTAAAAATAAATAGATAAAAATCTTTACAAAACTAATGCTCTCGCCAGATTTCTTAACCAAACTATATGTGAATGGGTGGATTAGGCTCCAAAGCAAATTAGCTGAACCATTAACCAGCCCAGTCCATGAGAAACATGCCCTGCATCTACTAAGCAGTCACCACTCCTAAGAAAGAAGAAGACCCAAAGTTTTCTCACCAGTCCCAGCTGGAAGTTTGGCTCAGAAGAAACCCTACAGCAAGAAGAAGTTTCAACAAATGCTAGTATAAGAACCTACAAAAGTTGTCTGAAGTTTCCACCTTTCTTATCAAAAAAATTCTATTATTCCTTTCTAACCATTAGATTCCAATAAAGAACCATAGCCACCAGACAACAAGCCTTTTGTGAGCCCGCCCTCACCCTCTGTCATTCGCTTGGTCTGCAAGGAATTGAAGGTGGCAGCTCTATCTTTAACTCCAAAAATAATATTTGAAGAAAGACCAACCCATTGTCGATAACTTGCAATCGGAAGCAGATGGTTCACTATTAACTGAACCCCATATAAAGCACAATGTTATCACCTACTACCTTTTATTAAGGAATTTTTTTAGAATTTTATTATGAAGAGCCAATCCAAAGAGTTCTGTATGTATCTTTCGCGTGAAAAAAATGATTGATTTTTCTTGTTTTTTGGCAACTTCGACCGGTGGATCATACTCTGCATAAATTTCAAAGCAATCCGAAATCCATTGGTGGATTTATGTGAAGGAAGGTGATTCCTTCTTTCACGTGAAAGGTACAACCGCTGTGCAATCCCAAAAAGGTTTTGCATTTTCATAGGTAAAAGGATGACCAGCATGAGACTAAATATATGTTTGCACCGATCCGTATATACTCCTTCCTATTTAAGCCCTACCATCCTCATGAGGCTAAGGGTCCAAATTCATTTAAATCCAATCACAAATACCATAAATCCAATTACAAATGTCATGATCAAGCTATGTCAGCCCAAACGGATCCATGCTGCAGTGTCTCTAATTCACATGGGCCATGAGCTGGTTCGCTCTGATACCGTTTTGGTCAACTTAGGACTTTACTCAAAAGGACTAACCAAAAGATGTTATTTAGGTTTTTTGGTCATATATAACTACCCAAGATCTGCCCAGTAGAATTAAACATATGTTCATATGGATCCTTATATTTCCATAGTCCTCAATTTTTTAGTGCACCAAACATAGCATCCGATGAACAATTTCTACATCATATAAATCACCGATCACACCCAATCAGCCTAAAAATCATCTTATCAAACAGCCTTTCTATCTACCATTGCAATCTAAGTTGCAGTATTGGCAGCCTTACCCATGTGGTTGGATCCCAGAATATTTGGGAGCTTTAATCAAGTTGGCCCATAGCATCACTTGGGTACCTCAATGTACAGTATACTTCCTGTCGAGTCTCTCCGGATTGGAAATATCATATAGAAGGATTTTGAAATTTTAGATATTGTGAGTTGATAAAAGATGGAAATGGTTAATAAAGTAATTTTCTTTTTTTGCTCTTTTCTAGTTAGAGGTTTGAGATTGAACCATTTTTCACTTGGGTACCCTTTTTTTGCTCTTTTCTCTCAAGATGTTTGATTTTTAATTACAAACATTTCAAGTCATGTAAAACATTCAACAATGTAGATTTTACAATCACTTCCATCTAATTTGGTGAGATTGTAAAGTCTTTCCATCTAATTTGCCAACCCTATCTGAGGTTAATCTTGGGCATGCATACTCTGCCCAAGATTGGACTAGGGTGATCTCATGCCTACAAGCCAAAAGAAATCCTAAGCTTGACCTGGCTCATTGACAACACCAAGTCTACATGGCATGGCTCATTCAAGCTCAGCTTGTTTGCACCATGTTGGTGCTCCATAGATTCATGGCAATGGTAATGCATAGGAACTCCACACTGGCGGCCAAGGCCTAGAGATCCCCATGAAACTCTCATAGTAGCTGGGACACGAATGCAAGAATGGCTATTGTTGAAAGCAACTGTCTCACCTTGCAGTTTTACCAGAACATGACTCCATCTGCTAGGATTCGTACGTGATCCAAGAATATTTGCATGCAAAAGGATCTGATTTCTTTTTTTTTTTTTTATGTTTCTGATGGTAGTAAAAGGATCTGAAGTGATTTAGTTTGTCTGCACCACCTATTGAGAGCGAAAATGAGCAGTTGATTGGCTTGGGAACCTTGGTCACTTGCTGGGTTCTATACACACTGCAAAAGGCCACCTGTGGGCAATAGAATTGCTTTGTGTTCTTAAATTGCAACTCATGCAGCATCTTATGCATGAAATGGGAATGCCCACCTTATTTTTTTAGATGATTTAGCATGCAAAAAGGGCATGTTGAAAATGATAGGTTGCATCTGGAGACAAAATCAGAAATAGTCCCTTTTTTTCCAATGGTCTTATGTGGTGGTTTTGTTCTCAGTGGAATGTTGGGTGGTGGAAGGATGGCAGCCTTTCACATCCATCTTGGTAGCAACTGATTGAGGTGATCACATGAGGTGGTCCTCTCAAATTGGATTACTCCCTGAAAGGAACCTGAGGTGGCACAGAGACATTTGAGGTGTATATTGGGACTTGTCAACAACAAAAGAGTTGGCTTAGCTTTAGCTTAGCTTTAGCTTAGCAGTACATTAGCTTAGTTTAGCTTTTGATGTGACTGCACATCGCCTGACACTGTAGCCATTGTAATACCTGATACTGTAGCCGTTGTAATATACATCAGCTGTTGTATACGATAGCTACCTTCCCCTTATAAAAGCCGGGCTATGGCTATTTCCAAATGCAATAAGAAAGTATATTTTTCTTCTCTACATCTCCTCCTCTCCTCCCCCCTCCTTTCTCAACATGGTATCAGAGCCTCACCTTCTCTAGCTCTACGAGAGCCTCTTTCCCTCTCCCCTCTCCCTTTGTGCTGAAAGTCTTCTTCTCCCATCATTCTTCTTTTCGAGCTAACGGCCGGCGGTTAGCTGTGGTTCTTCCATTGTCCCGAGAGTCTCCTTCTCCCATCTCTCTTCTCTTCGAGCTAGCGGCCAGCGGCAACGAGAGGTCCTTTCGGCAGCGGCTCTCTCCCGATCTCTTCCAAGAAGCTTGTCTCGGTCTCCGGCGGTGGTGTAGGAGTTGTCGGATCTTCAAACTAGACGTGGAACTCCTCGAGTGCGACGATGCATGTCGTGCTTCTGGATCCGCCACCCCAACTTCTCTACGAAAGTTTACATCTTCTCCTTCTGCTCTTGGGTGAATTTGGCGAGCAGCCCCACACGGCCCCTCTGACGTTGCTACTGTCGCCGCCTCCTCCGGATCTTCAACCCCGACGCAACAAGAGGTAGCCCGACGGTGGTCTTGGTCTCCCCATTGCTTGCTGCTGAGAAACCAGAGCCACCACCGATCGGCGGCTCCCCTTTTTTTTTCGGTGTCTCCGGGACGAAATGCTCTGCCCTTTAATAAAAGGGTTTCTTTCTCCACCGCACTTTTTGATTTGATACACTCCGATATTTGGGACCTCCTACTGTTGCGACTAAAGGAGGATCACGATATTTTGTGTTGTTTATTGATGACTACTCACGCTATACATGGATTTATCTTTTACGTGATCGTTTTGAGTTGCTTGACACATTTCGTGATTTTCAACAGATAGTCAAAACCTAGTTTGGTCGATCCATAAAAGTTTTTCGGGATGACAACGCCATGAAATATGCCTCCACCTTATTCATGAAAGTACTTAAATAAGATGGAACAGTATCCCAGGTTCCTTCTTCTTTCTGCTGCCTTACCTGAGTCTTTCTGGGGAGAGGCTGCTCTTACAGTAGTTTATACCATCAATTGGGTACCTTTTCCCATGATCTCAAATAAATCACCATATAAGGTTCTTTATGAGAAGATTTCTGATTACTCTTTTCTAAAAGTTTTTGGTTGTGCCTGTTTTGTTCTGCTTCCTTCACATGAGCGTACTAAACTTGAACCATGCTCACGTCTCTGCTGTTTTCTTGGTTATGGTATCGAACATAAAGGTTATCGTTGTTATGATCCTATCGCCAAGCGACTTCGTATATCCCGACATATTTAATTTTGGGAACACAAAATATTTACTAGCATCTCTCCGCTCTCCACGGGTCCTCCTCAGTATTCTTCTGTCTCCAATAACCTCACTATTGATCTCTTTCCAGATTTTCCTTCTGAGGCAGGTAATGAGAGCCCATCAGGTAATCTCTACGTTCGATTCCACCGAGTCTGGATCGTCCACCGATCCGATCATCACAATCGAATCACCCGAGCCTCTTCCTAGTACTGCCCTTCGCCGGTCTAGTAAATTAAGATCCATCCCATCTCATCTTAATGATTATCACTGTTTTTATGCTATTGCTACCCTCTATGAGCCTCGCAATTATCGCGATGCCAGTTCTAATCCCCTTTAGCAGAAGGCCATGTCTGATGAACTCCAAACTCTTTATGATACGCATACATGGGATTTAGTTGGCCATTGGCTGTTATTTAGAAAGTTCATTTGGCAATCCACATTCTATATCCTCAAGAAGAGCGAAACTGTTTTTTTTTGCTTCCTTGCCGCTGTTCCTCTGTTAGGTCTAACATTCCCGTTGACTACACTTTTCCCCCTTCTATTCTTCAAGCAAGAGGCGTCTCATTACTTTCCCGTTGACCACACTTTTCCCCCTTCTTTTCCCGCGAACCAAACGAGCCCTAAGACTTGGAAGAGTGGGAATGAGAGGAAGGGTGCGAAGGGGTCCATTAACAAGTAGTTTTACGTTGCTGTTGAGCCCCCATTTCCCAAGCCAAGTTCAAAAAATTTCAACATCTTAAGTAAATGCAGAATTGGATTTGAAGCAAGGGCAAAGCAGTGGTCAGGAACTAGTTTTCGCATTAGAATCGACCAATTCCAATCTCTTAGCGTGTCATGTTGCATGGTAACAAAAAATTTCTTTCAAAGTGATTTAGCCCAAGTCCAGACCCTCATCGAGAACAAAGCAATGTTGATAGCGTTGGTACTCGTATACAAGCAACCATGTAATGTAACTGCATGTATTACACCTCACCTTTCTCAAATTATTTCCCCACATTAAAGAGATGTTGCTCCCATATTAAGAGAGGACTGCTCGTGTTTCATGCCACATGCACGTAGCTTTCATTTTAAATGCTAGTTTACATCTAATGCTACAGCTAACACAAAAATAGTTTTTTTCATGACAGCTTGCACAAGTTCTTACATATGTTCTTTATTTAAGTCTTGACGTCCTCATCAGGCTAAAAGTTCAAATTTATACAAATCCAATAACAAACATCACAATCAGCGTCAATCCAAATGGGCTCGTGTTGCAGTATAGCCTATTCCATATAGATTATGGGCCGATTCGTACTATTGCTATTTTGTCATAATTCCGAATCTCATCCAAGAAAAACTAATTAGAAGGTATTTTTTTTTTTGGTTCCTTAGTTCTATATAAGTATCCAAAATCTCTCCGATAAATGACCCATAATGTTGGACAAAATACATGCCTGCATAGATCCTTATAATTACTACGAGCATAGAGCAACTTTGATGAAACATGTGTAAGATAAAAAAAATATGCTTATGATGCTAAAGATCATGCATTCAATCGTTCAAGTTGTTTTCACTAACATGATTTGATAAGAGCATGGTTGATTGAGTCCAAATAATCTTTTGGCTAATTGACTTGAGTCCTCATGTGATTTGCGTGGAGGCATGCTGACCAACACCAATTAGAGATCTCATTACCTCTCTCCATGTGATACACACCAACATACCACAAGGGCATGGATTATTATTTTATATTTGCAGGCTAGAATGGACGAAGATGATTGGAAGTTTCACTTCATCTCCAACTAAGAAGCTATACTTGGCCCAATTTGTTACGCAGAAGGGAATCGATGCGTATTGAAAACATAGATACCCGATAGATCTCCAGATATTTACCGTCCAGCATTAGCTGTGCTGCTTCCGGACGCCGGCTCCGCCTCTCTTTCTTGCCCCCTCAGGTTTCCCCTTGCGTTCAAATAGGAAACGAAAAAAACTAGAAAAAAACGGGATTAGGGTTTTACTTGAGAGATTGCTTCCTTTGGAATACCCCCCTCCATCTTCCTCGTAAGAAATCCTGTCTTTGTTCTCCTTTTTATCGTATCGACGCGGCTTTTTTTGGGGATTTTTGCTGATTTTTTTCGTTGATTGATCGAGACCGGGAAGAACTTGTCTCTTCCCGTTCCGGAATCACCCTCGGGGGTCTCGTAATCATCGAAAGGTGCGAGCTTGGGCCCTTCTTGATGTGAGATTAGGGCTTCCGGTGGGAGATTTGGGCTTCATCGACGTTTTCTTGGGAAATTTTTGCGGAAAGTTTGCTTTTTCGGGTATTTTTTTTCTTGGGGTTCAGGGGATTAAGGGTTTTGGGTCGGGAATTGGCCGTTTGGGGGGGGGGTTTCTGTTGCACGATTGGATTTTTTAGCGGCGGGTTCGGCTCGCTAGGGTTCCGGTGTTGGGGGAGGAGCGGGTGAGGGAGAAAGATGAGCTCTGGTTCGACGGTCACCACCACCACGGATGATTTCGTCCTTGGGAGGAAGCTTCTGGTCCACGTTGCGGAGAACGGGCATAGCTTTGAGTTCGAGTGCGACGGCTCCACCACCGTCGAGGCCATCCAGCTCTCGATCGAGGCCCTCTGCGGCGTCCGCGTCACCGACCAGCTCCTTCTCTGCCATAAGACCTCGCTCGACCCGCAGCAGCCCCTCTCGCACTACAAGTTACCCCAGGATGATCGCGAGGTCTTCCTCTACAACAAGGCCAGGCTCCACGCCAGCTCCCTTCGCCCGCCTCCTGAAGCCATCGATGTCTCTGAGGCCACCATCCCTCCTCCACCGTCTCCGACTCAGGACACACACCCTTTGGATAACGCCACAGATCCTGCCCTTAAGGCATTGATTTCCTACGAGCGTCAGTTCCACTACCACTTCCAGCTTGCCAATGCGGTGTATGGCTGCACCCGAGCAAAGTTTGAGGTCTGCAAGAGGTTATTGAGGGAGCAGCAGGTGCAGGTGAGGGCATTAGAGACTGCCCGGGCCAATCTGGATCATACTTATCGGAAGCTGCAGCAGAGGTATACAGAATTTATTAAGTATTTCTCGCAGAAGCACCGGAGCCACTCCGACCTCTTGGCTAATTTCGAGAGGGATGTGGATAGACTCCGAATGCAGAAGCTCCATCCAAGGTTTCAGTCTGAGGCTCGCAAATGTTTGCTTGATCTTGTGAAGGAGGATGACCTGCGGAAGTGGGCGGATATCTGCTTCAACTCCCACCGGCAGTTTGAGGTTAAGGTTTCACAGCTAAAGACAAACTTCTGGGAGCTGCAGAGAAGGGTGGAGGATCTGTTCTCCGTTATGGATTCAGCTGCTTGCAAAGATTTAGACCTAGTGATTAAAGACCACCAAAGGATTCTTAGTGACCAGAAAAGTACAATGCAGTCTTTGAGGTTAGTCTATAGTTCAGCTCTCAATCTGCCATTCATCTAATTCAGTACCTTTTATATTCTGGCAACCTTTAGTGTCGTTTTACCATGCAGCATACTTTCATATTGATCATGATCTATGCTTTATTAATATTTGGAAATTTCCTTTTGCCTTAGAAAGATCTGATATTAGTTTACATAGGAAAAAGCATACAAGTGGACATAATGCAACCAGATAAACTCTCAAGTAATAATACTATCAGTATGGAATTTGCTTCTCTTTAAAATTAATAACTCAGTCAAATAGCCAGCACAAAGAGTTTCAGCATATGATCCAACATAAAGAATTTCAGCATATGATCACAAAAGAGGAATCATGGTTTGGTCCAACCTTGTATGGGTTTGGGTTATCTTATAAAATTGCTTAATTGTTTGTTTTAAGAATTCTGGAGTTCAATGTGCTTGGGCAAAATTTGTATAGTCAATTATAGTCAGTATGATCCCTTTAATATATTCACTTCTCTGTGGAACTAGAAATTAAATTATGCTGCAACATTCCATTTTAAAGACCCCTGGTTAATAATATAGTGCTAAACATTGTTCCAGTTGGCTTAATTGAGTTAATTTTCTTTTTTTTTTGAATTATGGCCAAAGTTCTATATTTGTTTGTTTGTTTATTTTTTTTTCTACAAACACTTTAAGCCATGTACATCATATTTAGTAGTTTGTATTTTCATTTTTGAACCACCACCATTGGATTTGGTCCTGAATTTTATGTTTTAATGGACTCTTTTTAATCTGTTGACTCTATGGGTTAAGCAGATGGCTCTAATAATATTTTGATTAGTAAAAGAATATTGAAAAGCAATCTTCTTCAAGAAATGTTTGAATGTATGCACGCATGCACCCACACACCCCAACATCCACCATCCGCCCACCCACCCACAAAGACGCAAGCACGGGCATGCACACATAATCTTGCTTGAACTTTTCCTAGTCCATGTGCGAACTGCTGTCCTTTTTGTTTTGTTTGATGTATGCCTTTTCTTTTCTTCTGGCATAAATATTTAAAGCTTTCGTTGGATCTTGTATACTTTGCATGCAGTAAAGATGTCATCACGGCAAAGAAACTAGTGGATGATTCATCAAACTGCCAACTGTCTCCATCCCTTCGTCCTCATGATGCAGTTTCGGCTCTTGGTCGCATATATGATGTCCATGAGAAAAGTCATCTCTCAAATGTGCAGAATTGTGATCATACAATATCAAAGTTACTAGATAAATGTAAGGCTAAAAAAAATGATATGAATTTGCTAGTGCATGTTAGCATGCAAAAGGCCAAATCTGTCCAGACCAGCATCAAGGACATGATGAATGAGCTACATGCATTCCAAGAGGTAATGGGACATCAAGAGAAGGAATTTGAGAATCTAAAATTTGTTAATGGAATCAGTCAGGCATACAGGGCTTGCCTTGCTGAAGTAGCAAGGAGAAAATCTTCATCGAAGTTGTACATGGGTCTAGCTGGACAGTTGGCTGAAAGGCTTGCAACTGAGAGGGAGTCTGAGATAAGAAGACGAGAGGGGTTCCTCAGAACATGGAATAAATACTTACCACATGATATTTTAGCATCCATGGGATTGTTTGATTCTCCAAGTCAGTGTGATGTTCATGTAGCTCCTTTCGATACAAGTTTGCTGGAAATTGATGTTGTTGACGTGGATCGGTTTGCACCTCAGTTTTTGGTAGGCTCTTGTTCTAAATCTGAGAGGAATGGAGTACCAAAAGGTTGCTCAGGCATGCCTAGTGATAGCTGTAATGTGGCTAAATCCCAAGAAAATCCAGTGCATACTGGTGAGAGAATTGACATTCAAGAACTTCTTGAGGGTTGTGAGTCAGTAGATATTGCTGGAACAAGCAAGATGGAAGTTGAGAATGCATGGTTAAAAGCTGAACTTGCTTCTAAAATTGCATTAATCTGTAGTTTCAGTGCAGAAATTGCAGAATTTGGATATGACTTTATAACTGAAGGTCAAATGGATGATATGTTGAAAACCATACAGGAGAAGACAAGTGAAGCTCTGAACTGCAAGGACGAGTATGCCAAGCATCTTCAGTCATTGCTAAACAGGAAGCAGGAGCAGTGTTTGTCTTATGAAAAACGCATCCAAGAGCTTGAGCAGAGATTGTCAGATCAGTATTTGCAAGGACAGAAGCTTTCTGCCTGTAAAGATGCCTCTGATTCCATCCTTTTGGCTATAAAGGTTGATGACTTCAAGTCAGAAATATATGGAGATGGGGATGCTCATATTCCTTACATATCAACCATGCCTATGGATGAGGTTTCTTGTACTTCTGCATCGATGGACCCAAAACTTGATCAGACTACCGGACAACTGAGCAAACCTGGAGAAGGTGGAGATGAAAATATGGCAGATATTCTGGGCACACTAAATATGCAGTCAGTGGATTCTGAACGTGCTATGGATGCATCAATGCAGGAACCACCTCGTGATGAACATCAAGTTGGTGATATTGACAGGGAAGCGAAAATGATGATGCTGCAATTGATTGTGACAAATGATTCTAACGTGAGCTCAGGGGTACCTCTGAACATGTTACCTTGTGGAGCAGCTGCTGAACCAAGTGTAGAGTCAAAAGCTGGAGGTAGCCATGTATTGGACTTGCAAAATGCCTTGGCAGAAAAGTCAAACAAGTTGAATGAAACTGAAATCAAAATCAAAGCTGTTGTGGAGGAGGTCAACTCTTTGAGAAGGGAACTGGAAATGAGCCGAAATCTTCTTGATGAATCTCAGGTAAAAAGAATTGAAAGGGCGGTTGCATAGATGTTATTTGTCGAGTAAAAAATAATCCATGCGGAAAAGTGCAACCTGTTATGAATGTTTATATTTTTATTAGCCCTTTTTATTTTTGCAAATATAAGGATTTGGTGAAAGGCAATCATCTGCATGAGTGTTCTGCAAAATTTATACTGATTGACACTAATCATATGAGCATTGCTTTTCTTCCCCACCTAAATCACTGCTCCAGCAATATTCCTCCTAGAAGTTGCAAATGATGTTCTGGGATAGAAATCACAGAGCATCATTCAATTTTGGGTAGCATTCTGTCTAAATGCTCCAAAGATGTTGTTATTGCTACATATAACCAAATGAGGCAGAATTGGATTGATTTATGCATGTTTGTGCCCTCAAATCTTTTCTATGAAATGCCAACTTGGAAAGTTTTTCCTCCCTCGTTCGTATTGCCCTCTGTTTAAGGGACTGCTTTTTGCTTGTCATAGTTTTGCAGCTGTCCTACCTTACTTTGTGGTCCCTATCTTATTTTTGATTGTCCAAATTAGTATTGTAATTATTTTCGTCTACCTATTGTCATTCTTGATGCAGATTATTCACTTTCTTGCTCTTTTCTGTATAACATTTCTTGACTATTCCTAATGACCCTCCTTGGAGGCTATAGACATGCGTAGAGACAAGGGTGTTCCTTTCTTCTAATCATTCTGTTAATTCTTCAGGCCTAGATAGGACATTGGGTGGAGAATCCCTTTTTTTTATTCTGGTGGGTCAGGGGCAGTGGTGGGTTGGGAGACCATTTGCCTATTAATGCTGCTCTCAAGTGCATATGGAGATTGATAAGTACGCCGTGTCTTCTGTTGAGTGAATGGGTAAAACTTTTCTTTCTTTTCCCCCTTTTTGCCCCTGCAGGGTATGTGTTGGGGGAGGGGGGGTTGCTTGAGAAATGTGTGCCATAACCTAGTATATTTTGTAGGTCATAGTACAAGCATGCTTGGTATGTATCCCAAGTTTCTTTTTAGGTTATGTGGATCATGTATTATATATTTTACATGGGTTGTATCCCTGTTAATACAATTTTACATGGATTGTATCCCTGTTAATATGATTTTACATGGGTTATATCCCTGTTAATATGATTTTTGACATAATGAGTCCTTGGTACCTGCGTGTGGTGATATTATTCCACGTAAATAACCTTCCATGAGTATTTTTGGCTGCACTCCCAAACCAGGACCTTTCACAAGTGTCAATGTGCATGTGCAAACATGTCATTTCTAGATTTAGTTATGCATTAATAATTTTACATATTTTCCCGATTTCTTGATCTATTCATTTGTTAATGGTTTTTTTGATATTCTCTTACAACTTTGCAAAGCAGATGAACTGTGCACATTTGGAAAATTGCCTGCATGAAGCAAGAGAGGAAGCTCATACTAATCAATGTGCTGCTGATAGAAGGGCCTCAGAATATAATGCTCTGCGTACCACTGCTGTAAAAATGCGTAGTTTATTTGAAAGGTTTCGTAACTGTGTAACTGCTTCAGGTGTTGCTGGTCTTGCAGATGCGTTGCATTCTTTAGCTCTTTCTTTGGCCAGGTATTCCTGCCCAATTATTTACTGACATGAACTATATTTGGCGTTTAATTCCCATTTTATATGGTTGTATATCTTTAATTTTGTCAATCTGCAGTTCATATTATTTTGCTTGCACCATAATGAGCTGCCCAGGTATTCTTGCACTCTAAATTATATTTCAACTTGAACTATCTGTGTAGTTCAATGCTCGTTTTTTGTTATCAGGCGTATGTTTCTTTAATGCAGTTCTTATTTAGTTTTTTCAGTTCCACATTATTGCTGGGATTTGTTTTCCTTCTAATGGAAAACAGAAGCTGAATTATTTGTTTATCTGTTACATTATTTGAGAATAATGAGATGCACGCCCTCTAAAGCTAATAAGTACCACTATTGATGCACATATATGGCCAAAATTTAGGAAGTTTTGTGTGGGCACAATCTACCTTTAATTAAAAGCTCAGAAGATACAAGGCACAAATTGTAAAATGAATTCTTTCATTCCAACAAGTAAACATACTCCATTAAGATGCCAAATTCATGCTCTTATGGGTCTCTGTTTAGGGTTCCATGTAGGTAGATTTGGGTTCAAAGGACCTAGATTCGGACCTAACTGAAGTATATATTTAATATTTTAATGAAATAGGTTCTCTTATTTATTTATTTATTTTTTTTTTTGCTATACTTCACTTCTGAATTATTAGGAGCTACATTGTTTTTTTATGACATGGAAATAATAGATTGGATTAAGCATGTAGCTACTGAACCACTTGATTAACGTACGAGATTTAAAGAGTTCATGGATGCTTGTTAATGAACCAAAAGGTTCAGATATTTTGATGCATCAAAGCAACATTACAGGCAAAACTTGAAGTTTTTGGGGTCTGGATAGAATTCACCAACTTTTGAAGAGCCATGGGAAGGCTTGAATATTGCTTAATGAATGTTTTTTAGTGACTTTTAAAGCAAAAAAGGACTTTTTTTTTTTGAGAAATAATAGTTTGGTAACTTGTCTGGAAAGTGCTTATGCAAGAAGACAAAGATAGAAAAGTGTTTCTAGCAGAAGCTAGAGGGTTCTCCTCGTTTCACAAAGCCGAAGCAAAACCAAAGATACTCTAAGAGGAACTTCAAAGGGAGAGAGAATGCCCTTCTGTAGCAGTGACCACTTTGTGTCATCCTTGTTTGTGTTGGCACATATAAAGTAAAGAAGAGTGGTCCCACTTGATGTGTCACTTGTCTTAGGCCCCGCTTGGCAGAGCTATTGGCAGTAGAGCATTCGTAAGTAGAGTTTTTTGAAGTTGAGCTTTTATAAAAAGTTATTTGCTGTTTGGTAACTACATTTCTAAAGTGCTGTGAGATTATAATATGTGTTTGATAAACAAACTGAAAAAATACTTTTGGTATGACAAAATGACCATAAAAGATATTGCATAGTATTATACAACAGAATATAAAATATAATATATATTAATACATAAATATATAATATAGTATAATATTACTGTTATGTAATATAATATTATTATAATATAGTAATATAATATTATGATAATATAGTAATATAATATTGTATACTATAGCATAATAATATAACATAATTTGATATTATATAATATAACATATCAATGTAATGATATAATGTAATATACTATTATATTTATAGTATAATACAATAATAAAGGTATAAAATATTATAATTATTATCATTATATGTTAATATTATTATTTTCTGAAATTATTATATTTTATCTTGGGTATTTTGGTCCAAAAAGAATTTTTTTAATTCAAAATAACTTTCCAAAAAGCTGTTTTAGCTTTCTGGTAAAGCTAAATCAACTTTCTGATTTTTTTACCAAACACTCTTATTCCATCTAAAAGTGCATTTGGAGGGCCAGAAAGTGCTTTCTGGCCCTCCAAAAGCTCTGCCAAACGGGGCTTTAGTTGGCCAGACCCTTTGGCCAACAGGACTTTACAGTAGTGAAATGGAATAAAAATAAACCCTGAGGGCACTAAAGAAGGCCCACATTTAGTTGATCAGTTGATCTTGAAAGGAAGTTGTCTTATTCATTGTTACCTACAATGACTTTTGTCTATATTACTTGAACTCGGTAGTTTACTCAATCTTATTGATGTCAACACAACATGACACTGAAACTGGTGAAGGACATAGCTCTACACATGGCTTTGAAAATGGTTGTCGTATGCCTCCTTGTCCAGAGCAACGTAAAATTTTCTTATTTTTTTAGTGTAATGCTTAATGGAGTTTGTGTAGCATGAAAGCTTGTAAATTTGGTAAGGACTTTTCTTTAGGTTTCATAGTTATTTAACCTTTAAATAGGGAATACTAGTGCCATGATCTGCCGAACCGACCAGTACCGGTAGGTTCAGCCTGTATCGTACCGGTACCGACAGGCATTGGTACGGTACGGCTATTGAAATTGGTTCCGACCCAGATTTGGGTCGAAACTGATTGGTTCATGGCCTGTATCGGTGCAAACCGAGCCGGTTCGCACCAGTACATACTTCTACAGGTCTGTTCGCACTGGTATGAGGTGTTCTTCACGGGAGACAACGCGTGGCTTGAACCAGTTTGGTTCGCACCGGTACATACCCGTACCGATCGGTTCGCACTGGTATAGGGTGTTCTTCACGGGAGACAGCGTATGGCTAAAGCCACGCGCTGTGGTACTTTCGGTACGGTACCGGTTCGGCTCGATTCGGTACTGGTACCAGACTGCACCGGTACGTCGGTACGGTCAGTACGGCGAATCTTGACTAGGGCATTTTTATATGCTTATTCATCTAATTCAGCAACCACTTTTTGATGTGGATTTAAGTTACATAGTTGGGACTTAAATTAGCTGGTCAACTATTGAAACTGGTATTGACATTTGCGTGCTAAAATTTCTATCGTATAAAGGGAAAAAAATAAAGAAATGCAAAATCTTATTGCCCAAAGTTTTAATTTTGGGATCAAAGTGATCCTTTGTATCACTGTGCTATTAGAGATTTTGGTTCTGCCAAGTTTTCTTGAAGTGTACATTCCATTGTAGAAGGTGGGATGGATTTTAAACAGCATATCACTTGCATTTCTTTACTTTACTGAAAGAGTTCGTCTTGTCTCATCTCCTTGACAATATAAAGCCATCTTCTCAACATGTCTCTTTGGTAAAAATAGTGTTCATGTTATCCAAACATATGCACTTAGATGAAGATCCTAACAAAAACCAAGACTAAAGATGAAGTCTTTATTTGAGGGCCATATATTGTTAATTAAGAGTTTCTTCCTAATGAAGTTGTTCATAATACTTTTGATTCTTGAATGAGGGTGAAGTATTAGAAGAGATGGCCAATATTTAAAAGTTACATGATTATGCTGAAGAACCAGAGAAATTTTCATATGAAATCAGACACAAAAACCTATTTATGAAGAAGGAAGATCGTACATATTATAGGATTCAACCCAGAGGAAGTAGAAGACATGCTTTCAACTTCACTGCTGTCTAAAGAGATCTTGGCAGGTTGTACCAGATGGAATCTTGGTATCAGCACAGATGCAACTTTGACATCTTATGGTAGACATTCATCATAAAGTACATATTAAATGGAAGCTTAGTGATGGAGGTATAGGATTTGGATCAATGAGTTAAAGACAAGTTCAGACAAGTTTATGCATAGTAGAACTGGTCTGCAGTAACCTGAAATCTTATTGTTGTTAGACCACCAAATGAATGCATGAATTGCAGAAAAATGATTGTGTTCAATTGACTTTGGAGAGGACTTCTCTTGTCATTGTAGGTGTTGAGGCACCACAAGCCTATTCTAGCTAGAAAAAGTCTCTCTTTTATGGTTTTCGTCTGCAATTGCTCTAAAGAGTTCCAGTAGGATAAGTGCCCCTATTTAAGATATTTAGGACACCTCTACTTCTATGACAAAGTTTTCTATTTAAATTTGTATTGGAATCAGTTTTGGGAGGTCATAGCATGGGATTCGCATGTAATACACATTTTGCTGCAAGCTATAGAATTCCATATTTTTCAATTTCATTTTAAAAGTAAAAGAAGGTTGATGGTGGAATCTATCAAATGAACCAATTGTATGACCCATCATGAGTGAAGGTTAGCAAATCAGCCAGAAGCTAAGTTCTCCTAATTTGATATGATACTTTTTCTTCGATTCATGCTTCATCGACTTATTTACTAATATAAAGTTATCTTTTAATGGGATAGAAGTTCGATCATAGTTACCAGGAGCACATGCAAGTGCAGGAGCAGATTTAAGTGCAAGTGAGTCTCTTTAAAAAAAATTAGATGGGGGAATTTTTAGGGAGGGGTGGGGAGACAATATTCTAGAGAGATTCTGATATGGTTGTGCCATCCTAAGTGAAAGATTCCTGCTACTAAGAGTTTGATAGTTGTATACCTTGAAAAAGATAGACAAATGTTGAACTTATTTGTTGGAATTAACTTTTATACACTGAATTCTTTAATCCAATCACTTTCTCTTGAGGGGAAAGGGAGGGGAAGAACCCCTCCCTGCAGGAAATTTATAACAACATAGAAAGCGAGAAGACGTATCGGAGGTAAACCTCTACATTACGTCAAACTATCTAGTGACCCTAGTCCTTGAACAAACCTAATGCTAGTTGAAGAACGAGCAAAACAGATGATTGCTTCCTTATGAGAACCCTGCGGTTTCTTTCCTTCCAGACTGCCCAACAAACTACCATAGAAAGTTGTTCCCGAACCCTTTGGAACTTAGCTGATACTCTCTTTCGTCTCCATTTTGACCAGAAGGAACTAACTGTAGCAGCATGGCCTTTAATATCCAAGCAGTTGGTTCGCATTACTCCTTTGCATCACACAGAATGCAGCCAACTCTCACAGTTTCAGTTACCTGGTAATCAAGTTTGAATTATTGCACAGGTCCAACTCTATTGGAGAAGCACTTGATTTGGCAGTGAGTGGAGTGATAGGAACAAGTTTCAGGCATGGGCTAGGTTCAAATTAGGCATGTCCATGGAATTATGAGCTATGCTTCCCACTTGCAACTTGAAATTAAATCCTTTGCTTTAGTTGTTGTGGATATCAATGTGTATGCTATAGAGTTAAATTGCTATGAAAGGTATGTTGGGTATTCTTCCATTGATAGTGAATGAGCAATTTGATGGAAAGAAGCAAGATACATTTCAAAGACAAACTACCATTAATAGTTGTGATCGCAAGCACAAAGTGATGTCCATTTTGTGATGATATTGCTTGTCCAGCAATGTTTCTTTTTTATTTTTTATTTTTAAGTTTGATGAGGTAACTAACCAAAAAAGAAATTTTTAGCTGCTCATTGCATGCATAACCATGACCATCAAACCTTTCCCTACCTTAGCAGCCATAAATTTCTGCCTAAAGTGGCATACCTGCTTCAGAAACTCTTGCCTGCACCCAGTTCCTAAGCATTCCCTTATTCTAATCCTTTTCAGAGACCTGCTTCCTGTACCTATTGCCCGAATTGTTCCTGCAATGACTCCTGCTTTCGACAATTTTGGCCCTAACTGTTAAGAGTTGTTTATGGATCTGTATTTGACTTATTTTTTTGCTGAGGGCCACCTTTGGTGTTAATTTGAGGTTTTCTGATTACTTGTAACTTCCGTCCATGTTAGCTTGAAATTAACCTTTGTATCCCTAACCCTTCGCTCTGTTGGGATGTCTCCATGTCTTTTTTTTTTTGCTTGTGCTGATGCCATTTCAATCTGTTGCCTCTCACTTTGTCCTTGCTGAAACTTTGATACTTCTAATATTCCGTAGTCTTAATTATCTCAAAATCCTCATCTTCACCTATCATTTGCACATCCCTAAACCCTAGAGTTTGGTTGGAAGACAAGTTTTCATGGAAGCTCATTAGGTAAATTATACTGTTTAGCTTTTGGCTAGATATAGGGGATGCACATAGAATTACCTTTGTTTATTCCAGCCATGTTGTTTGCAAGTCTTGTATCAGATTCTACCTCCATTAGGAGGACTGGGCTTGACCATAGAAAACTCTTGTTGGAGTCATGGTCAAATGAGATTATAGATGCAATTACATTGGGCTTACATGGGTTGCCTTGTAGACTTGTCTGTATTGATAAAATGCAGTCTGGAATCTCTCTCTGGACAGGTTGTTTTGAAGGGTTTAATGCTGATCTTCTTATTCGAATTTCAATGCTTGCCACAATTATGATTCACTTGTCTAATGCTTGTCTGTGCTTTCTCATACATTTATCTAATTCTCCATTGGACCTTTGCAAATCTTTAACATTTTATTTTGCTTTAGTCATCTTTCACTTCAAAAACTTAATGATGTTTATGGTAATGATGATGGTAACAGTAACACTAATGAGTTGTAGTAGTTCATAGAAATGATACTGCTTGTAATAACCACCAAGAATATATGTCCATTGTAGTCTTTCTATTTCTTTCTTCTTTTTCATTTTTCCCTCTTTTCTTTTCCAGCTGCGAATTATTGTTGGGCTGCTATCTGTGATGATTAAAGATGGATGTATAAATTTAATTTATCGATCTGCTGTTCAAATTGTCATTGTACTAAAGTACTTTTTAGTATATGAGCCGATCGGTTCAATTCCAGTTGTATTCCGTGAAAGTTCATATGTTTTCTATGTATATTTAGCATGCAGGTCAGTAAGTTCTTTTCTAACTTTTATATGTTACTCTTTCAGCTCCGTCAATGAGGATGAAGATGATGGTACTGCAGAGTTCCAAGCATGTATCAAGGATCTTGCAGAGGAAGTGAGTTTTCTATCTCAACGCTCAGAGCGTTGCACTAGAGTGGAAGCTGCACATGGACATCTTGTAAGGGAATTGAAAGAGAAGAAAGAGTTGATTACAAGCTTATATACTAAGCATCAGCTAGAGAAACAGGTCCGTTGCATGCCCTGTTTTAAATTTTTGCATTGAAGTAATGTGTCATTGACAGTTTAGTGGTACAAGAATTAGTATTCTGTCCTTTTATGTACTAATGGATGCTCCATCTTTCATTGTGGAAAGACTGTCTTGCTAAGGTCCAGTCTTTATAACTAGGATGAAATGAATTTATCCATTTATGTGCCTTTAACATCTAAAATTAATTGGAGCGCAATCAATTTAGGACTAAGCTGTGTTAACTCAGTATTGTACATGTTATTCAAGATATACATACTATACATACATACGTACATATAGAGATACATGCCTACACATGTACATGCATATATATTGCATGTATAAGCTAGTCTAAAAAGAATGTTGAACTGTGGTACTGCGAATTCTAGAGCATAGGAAAAAACTTGAAATAACACAAGGTGTCACGCATCCCTAAATAGTAATGTTTGGCGGATGAGAACTCATGAAGCTGACTATGAATAGTTGGGGCAAAGTTTGATGATTTTTGTTCTAGAAATATATCAAGTATGGGAGTGCACGCACCAGGATGCACCATACTATTTTGTCTCAAATAACCCTATACCTCCCGTATCGACCCTGAATTGAGCACTTTTTATGCTGCTTGATATACCTTTTTTCTTTTTTGTTTCTTGCTGACTTCAAGCAACCCCATTCCAGTCGATACAGTGTCAGTACTCTACGCATTATGACATGTACCACACTATCGAGGGATAGGTACGATTTCCATCCCCAATATTTAAAATCTTGAGATTTTTCTATACACCAAATGCATGTATGTATGTAAATAACACATACATCGGAACATACATACATGTACAATATAAATATGTGCACATGTATACATACATACATACATACATATACATATGTGTGTGTGTGTGTGTATATATATGTATAGGTATGTACATGTGTATGTATGTATAAAAGGGTGAGAGAAAGAAAGCAGGGGGGGATTTGGGTTGGTTAGGCTGCTATTGAGAATATATGGCCCGAAATATCTCCAAGCTTTTATTTACGGGTGGCAATTGGATCGAGTGGGTTCGAGTACAGGCCGGGTCAAAAATTCGTCAACCTGAACATGATCTATTTATTAAACATGTCAACAATTTAGATCTAAATCCAATTGTTTATTAAACGGGTAACTCGATTTGACCTGCATAAGCCGTTTATTAAATAGGTCAAGTTAGGTTAAATGGGTTAAACAAGTTAAGTGGGTTTAAATAGTTAAATGGATTTAAACGGGTTAAACATGTGAAGATGGTTGGGTTAAACATGTGAAGCTAGTCGGGTTAAACACGACAAAAACAAGTTAAGAAGGTTTTAAATAGATTAAATGGGTCGGGTCATGACTGGACCTAACTATTAAATGGGTCAAAATGGGTTAAATAGGTTGAAAGTCTAAACCTAAACCCAACTTATTTAATAAACAAGTTTAGACAGGTTGACCTGTTTATGACCTAAATCCCATTTATATCAAACCCGAACTTACTTAAAGCAGGTCATTTGCGGATCGTATTGATGGGTTATTTAATAAACAAGTTTAGACAGGTTGACCCGTTTATGACCTAAATCCCATTTATATCAAACCCGAACTTACTTAAAGCAGGTCATTTGCGGATCGTATTGATGGGTTAGGTCATAAATTGCAACCCTTACTTTTATTCCAGCAGATTGTTTTTTTAAAGTATAGACACAAAGGAATGGGCCTTTTTTTTTAGATTCTTATTTTGCCCCTTACATTCCCCCTTTGTTCAGGCATCTCTTTCTTTCCCTGCTGATTTCCTCCCTATCTTATCCACCTTTCTCACCTTCAACCACAGCTTGTAATCCCTTTTCTTCCAGCTCTCTCTATACCCCATCAATATCCTTTTATATCCGCCACCTAAACCCCATTGGTTGGGTCTGCTACCCCATGTGCCACCACTTTTTTGGACTGCTTGTGGATGTTGGTTTATGGAGCAGTGTCTTCATGGGGTGGAATTGGGGGAGGCTGGTGGTTTGAATTCTACTACTGCATGCACGGTGGACAAATTAGGATGTGACTAGAGGGCATGATGGCAAAGATTTCAAGCAGGCTGTAGAAGGGGGCAAAAACAAAAGGCCAAATAAGAATATTTTATTTATTATTTTTTTTCAAGTCGTTAAGGGTGGGGTAACTTATGTGGAAGAGTCGAGGAAGAATAGGATAGGCTGGAGGCAAATATTGGGAGGAAAGCAGGAGGGATAGTCTTGATTTTTCTTTGTAATAAAGAAATTGATCTGCACAGATCTCAAATTGGACCTGATGGTAAATTGTCAGGAGTATCTGGAACCTTTCTGAATAAGTTATTCAACCTGTTGACCCCTTTAGTGACTGCTTCTAGTTGCAGGTGTGTCCATCCCATTTACATGTTAAATTTTTCTGTAGTTTATAAGTTTCAAAATGGACTGATAATTCTTGAACATCTAGCTTGTTCCGTTACCAACCACATTGAAGTCACTTCTAAATTATGTTATAATTGGCCACTTTTTTGGATGGTACCCCAACTTGTGAAAATTTGTATTTTTCATCATTACCCTATTTGAATTAAGTCTATTTTTGCTCTATTTCTTAGTCACTGAAGGATGGATTTTGTTGTGATAGGCAAACAAGGAGAAGATATCTCTTGGTCGTTTTGAAGTCCACGAGCTTGCTGCCTTTGTTCTTAACTCTGCTGGGCATTATGAAGCAGTCAACCGAAATTGTTCAAATTACTTTCTTTCTGAAGAATCTATTGCTCTGTTCACAGAACAACATCCAAGCAGACCAATATACATAATTGGACAGATTGTGCACATTGAGCGGCGAATCGTGAGGCCACCAGTATCCATGCGGACCGAGCATGGTGATCAAGTAGAATCTTTGAGTTCTAGCAACAGCAACCGGCGGTCTCCAGGATCAGGGGCTGCCTCAAATCCATACGGTCTTCCTGTTGGTTGTGAATATTTCATAGTGACAGTTGCCATCCTACCTGATGCCATTCATTCAAATCTTTCCTGATCCTGCCTGTGGCTGAAATGAAGGGAGATTAAACTGTACATATATGAATACAACTTGGTGGGTGGTATCTTGTACATATGATTGATTTCACTCTTTTATTTGTATAAAGCCAACTTTCTGATGTTATTAGACTCTGAATATTCTTGAAATCTCTTGAAAGCCTTCCAGAGGGCCAATGAATTCTCAGAAAAGAAAAGTTTATGATATTATGTTTCTCCACAAACTTCTCCATCCATGATATGGGGACTGCATACTGGAACTAACACATGCTGCTCTAGCATGAAAACTGATGCACTTTATGATCACACACCTTTGGCCTGTTGTCATGAATTAGATAATGTAGCTTATATCATCTATCAAGTTTTCTTCTTCGTTGTTTCTTTTTCTTTGCTCCTTTTGTTGGGGAAATCCTACATACTATGCTTGTTCAGCTTCATGTTGTCATGAATTTCATGATTATGGCTTATATCATCCATCAAGTTTTCTTCGTTGTTTCATTTTCTTTGTAAATTACATCCATGTTTTCTTAGGTCTTTCATCCTCTTGTCAGGGATATCCTTCTTACTATCCTTGTCCAGCTTTATGGTTTTCTTTGGCTAATAGCATCCCACCCGGTTATTTACAGGTCAGCACAATTATAATGTTCTCTCTGATATGCTCCCATCTAAAACTAATCCTTCTGTGGTTTTGGTACATCTACTTTAAATATGATGTCTCCCAACTGTCCTGTTTTTATATATATTTGATTCATTTCATTCTCGTGACATTTTAATCTATACAACATTTGTCTGCTTTAGTCACCTACAAGTTTTTCTAGAGTATGACATTTATCGAGCTACATTCTAACCACCTGGCAGCTTAGTTTAAAACAGGAATACTCTCCTACATTACTGTGTTTCTCATTCATTTCCCAAATTTTCATCATTTTAGCTTCTAAACTTCTCTCTAGCTTTCATTTGCCTCTTAGTTTCCATCTCATCTGTGGATTTCCTGTCGTTTTGTGCGCCCATGTGTGTACGTTGGTGTGTGCCTCTGTGCATCTCTGTGACTATGCTCAGTGAGCATCATTATCGCTAACAACAGGATAATTGCAGGAAAGAAATGGCAGCCTAAACATAGTTAAGAGCTTAAACATCACCAAGACTAACTGCTAATGGTTCCATATAACTTTGTGATAACTGAAAAGTACTTAAAATGCAACGCAACCATAATGAGTTCTGGGCTTGGTTTATTTGAATTAGAGCTGAAGTCCTTTCCTGACACAGATTTGATCGCAGTGATGACGTTATTTGAGTTCCGTCAGCTTTCCATGAAGGTGGCCTCCTTTTTCTCCTTCAGCTGCTAAATTGCTGCGCACATTAAAATCAAATATATGAGCTCAAATAATTTCAGCCACTATTCCTAGCAATGTAAGTTACTTCATCTGACCCTGAAGAATACTTGGAACACTGAAACAAGGAAAATGCCAGAAAGAAACTTAACAGCACTGAGAATTGTCTGATGTGAGGTGTTCAATTCCTCCTCTAATCTCCACCGTGCGAGCAGCGAAAGCATGGAGGGATTTCATCTTTTCCTACGTAACCATGTACTTCTTCAAAGCAATTACTGTGATAAGAGTGACCACATGGTAAGACTACATGTACAGGAACCGAATCGGAACTGGACCCTCTTGGATTGAATGCTAGGTCTATGTTGCAGAGCTGACACTTATAGCCGAGCGGCTCAGGCACGGTATCACTGGAGTCAACTGGAACAAGATGATTTAGTTAGCACTCTTACATCCATATCATAAGTTACAGAATGAGCTGCTTAATTGCTTAGTTGTGGATATGGTTAAGCCACTGACTTCCTCAACTTGCACCTTTTATGAGAGTATCTATGCTCTATGCTCAGGTTCTCTGAATATGATCTTCCTGATTATCTGAGTACAACCATCATGATGACTGTATATAATGGAAAGAAATCATAGTACAAGCCTATTACTCAACTTGTGGCATTCTCTCGTTTGACCTGAATCTTTTGAAAGCTAAAATGCTGTATGAGATTGAAAAAAGAAACATTAGGAATACCTCTAAGCCTAGTATGCCGTGGCGGTCGCTGCAGGCGATATGGTATAGAGTCATTCTGGTCATGCTTTCTCTTCAATCCAAAACCGGCATCCTCGGCAAAGATTGGAGGAGGTGCTGGTGTTTCAAAAAGAAAGAAGGGTTCATTATCTTCATCGTCGTCGTCATCGTCCTCCTCCTCCTCATCATCGTCGTCATCATCATCATCAATTGTGATTGGTTGGTCTCTGCTGTCACCTGCATAGCAAACTATCCTCAATCTTGCCCTTAAACTGCTGCATTAGGAAACTTAGCATACATATATACTTGGGGCAGGACGAAGAGAGAAACCCCTAGGGGAAGGCTGGATTGGCGTGACTTTAATAGGCTTTGGGAAAGCACTGGAACCGCTACCACCTACATCTTTTCTGCTGGTACGAGTGCTACAGAGTTGGCTTGACTGGCCGTAAGGATAGCCACTGGCTTGATACATAGATGTTGGAACTTTCTGAGTTCCATGGTTCCTTTCATTTGGTTCTTCTTGAACGTCATGGTCGCTATAAGTTTGATCTACAAAAATACAAAGATAACATCATAAATTAGAAATATTAAGAGAATCGCCTAGAGAGGAAGTGACGAGAGTGATTCGTTATGTCATTGCATGAGGATAGATAAATATATATCTAACTGAGAGAGTTTCTTGAGAAAATGGAGAGATATGCTTGGTAAGGAGCTAATTATTCGATTTTTTTTTTTGGTGAAAACACCTTTATTTACTTCTTCTACCTGACTTAATTGTATATAATATCTTCATCTATCTCATTGTTCTTCTATATGATAGATTCAAGATTAAAAAGAAAAAAATATGATATGAATAAATGTTTCTTGACTTGTATAAGTTTTCCCCAGCCTTCTTATACCGTACTTTGGTTCCACATGTCTCACAGCCTTGTTTCCCTCTATGTTCTATAGTAGTTACACTAAATTTAAACCTTTGTCCTCTCAAAACTTTCCCAAGCATTTAACCTTTAATTCACATTGTCTTTCAGTGAAAAAAATTGATATCATTTATCAGCATTTTGTCATCTGATGGCATATGACATACATCATGAGTTCTCTATCCCCTAAATATTAAAGTAATTCACATACAACAAGTTCAAAGATATATGAGATTTGTGCCAATAATTGTTGTATGCAGTTGTAACTAGAAATACAATTATCTCATCAGAAATACTAACTTCATATACAACTAGTTCAAAGACATGAGAGATTTTTGCCAATAAATGGTGTAAGCCATTATGACTAGAAATGCAATTATCTCATCAGAAATGCTTTAACACTTACAACAGCTCATTCAAGCATGTCAAATTTTGATGTACCCTTCAAAAAACTATTTTCCTACAAGTCCTTGCAAATCGCTTATATCATTTTATAATATCTTTTTTCTAGGTCAGTAAAGACCATGTGTAAATTTATTCTTTCTTTCTTTATTTGTTTTTTCCTTCCAAATCTAATATAAATTTTTCATGAGTAGAGTAGCAACAAATGGTCTCCATGGTTGACCTTATTAAAATAAAGTCAAATTAAGTTTGAAATAGTTGCCATTTTTTTAAATCTTTTTTTCATTAGCCAACTCGTCATCCTAATTTAGTGCTATACTAGTCCTACTTGTATATTACTTTATTTCTATAAAATATATCCCTCTTGCTGATGTAGGTCAACTCCTTTAGAGGAATTGGAAGTATGATACTAGACTCACTCTCCACAATTGGATATTTCTTGCTATCATTTAGCATCATATTTTGTTTCTAAACCATATCACATAAGTTAGTAAATGAAAGTAACACTAAGTTCTTACGTTGGATAGTTTCTAAACTCATGTTTTCTACAAATGCTGCTTTAATTAAATAGTCAATTAATTTTTTACTTGTTAAATCACATAAAGTGAATGTTTTATATAAATGCTAATAAATAACTAGAGAACTTTGAAATCGCCTTGTAATATGTAATTTGTACAAGTGCAATAAAAGAATATAATATCAACAATATCTTGTTATTGTTTAGCTCAAAATAGAGGTTGCACTTTCTTAATTGCCTAACTTATTTAGAAAGGCTGATTCTAACAATTTGAAGAAAAAAAAGAAATATCGCTTTGTACTTCAACTTAAGTTACCTATTTTTCAATGCAACATGATTTTTCCTTATGGTTTAGTCTAATGGATGTTACTTCACATCAAAATACAATGCTTCACATATCATTCAAACCTTTTATTTATTTTTCGCTTGATGCATATGTACAAAATCTATAAAACATATTATCTTTTTGGTCTTTGTGCATTTTTAGCACTATAAATTAAGTTTAATAGCATGTGCTTTTAATTTAACATTGAACCATTAATTTTGAACCAATTGATCAAGGATTTACTCTAAGTGACAAGATTCTAGCTCTCTCCCTCTCTTTGTATATATTGTACATGTACAAATAATGTAATATTATGTTTTTTAGGGTCTATTTTGATCACTTCACTTTGGTTCTCAACGATAATGTAATAATGCAATACATTATACTAGTCTTCAATGCGTGTCACTTTATAGGGACCAACATTGTTGGAGAGAGTCAACTAGGATCCTTCTAGTAGGATAAATCAATTTATAGAAATATTGATGTAATATTGTAATTGAATGTACACACAAGTCTCAATTACTTATAATTCAAAGATCAAATATGTTCTATGTTGCTACATCACCAATCACTGACTATAAAGTATTTTTCTTCCTCAAGATTTTTTTTTTATATTTTTGTATAAATGACCCACAAACCCTAGCAAGGCCTCACTCAATCAATTAACCAATGATTGTATAAATGAATGCAAATTAGATCAATCCATCAGCCTGTTCTCAGGTTTCTCTCCATTTCTTATTTAAGAGGACTTTCAATTTGTTGGGCAATTGAAAATTAATTGCATGGCTATATTTAATCATTGGGTAAATCACTCACATAATTTAAATAACCTAAATGATAATTGAAAGATAAATTGTATTAAAGAAAATAAACAATGATAATAAAAAAATAAAAAAATAAATGGCTAAAGAGGCTCGAAAGATATTAATGGTAACATGTTGGATGGGGTTTTAAAGAAACATTGACACAAATAGTCATTTTTTAAAATAATTATCTTAAAATATACAACAATCACCTTGAAAATGGAAGTTTCCATGACTCTATTCTCAAATCAACTCAAGTCCATTAAGAATTTTGGCTATAACAAACTTCTCCCAAAAGTAGAACCTATAATGGATAGTTCTAGAGAGCGAACTTTCCATCTTTCAATAACCATGCATAAGCATTAAGTAATGATAGTTAAATTTAACTTCGTAGCTTGTCCTTGTGGAGCCTAACTTCTGAACACTTGTTATATATTTTCAACTCGTATGTTACTTTTTCAAAAAAATTTCAAATCTTTAATGTTTGCATGTAAATAATTTAGAAAGTATAGCATGTAGAGTGGAATGACTAGGTTGATAAAAGCTTATTTTTTGTTGCTAGGATATGGATTTTTTAATATTCTTTTTCTTTTTATCCCTCTTGGTGGATTTCCTATAAAGATCCATGGCATGCCACTCTTTTTTCTTCGTGGATTCATTGAAAGTAAGGGAATATAACATTTACTAGCTCTTGTATTATCTCCTTTTGTTTGATTTGGTAATAATCCTTTCTAGCATCAATGTATATATAAGCTTAAGTAGTCTCAGACATATCTTTTATGACTTTGAGATATGATTCGAGGAGACAAGTGCAGGTTGTGAAAGTCATACTTTGAAGTTTGGGGATGTGCTGAATTTTGTCACATTTTGGAGCATGATATCTCCAACAATGATGAGTAATGGTCTTCTAATCAAATAATTTTGGGGGCTAAAATACCTAATATAGAGATAAACCACCAATCCATGATTTGGAATCAATGGAAGAGATTAGTTTCATTCTTCCAAATAAATAGCTTTAATTAAAAGAATACATGGATAATTTTACATCCATAGATGCAGGTTTAGTTGCAAGTATACATTTATCATTATTTGTCATGACTTTATTTCCATCCAAGTCTCTATAGATCCTTATGATCCCATTTACTCTAGTTTAAGTAAAATGCTTTGTGAAACCCCTTAATTCACACACACACAAAAAAATCTTAAAGCCCACCTAATCTAGGCTTGGCAACTCATATTCAACCATCTCTAGTGCACCTAACTAATTTTTCCAAGTTACACCAATCCCTTTGTGCCATGTAGCAAAATGAACTTTTCATGTGCATAGAATGCATCTATAACATCATTTCTTTGTAAAGCAAATCCTCAAGAAGGAGCTAGCTAACTAGGTAAGTAAAATTTCTTAATGGTCAAACCAAAAAACCTAGGTCCAAGCTCTACCTTCACCATGATTTAGGGATTAGGAATAATTGGTGGACTACATCAAGTTGTGTAGTCCATTTCCTACATGCTTCTTTTACTAAAAAAGTAAATAACTAAATCAAACATTTAGTGGCATCATGAGATGATATGTGACAGAGCAAACCATAAGCAAGGTAATTAGGGCTCTCAAGAAACACGAGCATGACTTTAAAAAAAAGGTCCAACCAATAAAAGAAGTACATAGAACATTAAATATCAAATATATACTATGATTATCATTGTAAACATACATTTCATTTAATAAAAATGCCTCTTGCATACACTTAGATTGCATGGTCATCAATGGGTATATAAACTAAATTGGGAAGTGCATTTACCAAGTCAGAATATTTTTTTTTTCATTTTTTACTTTTTGGAATTACAAGTGTCTATCAAATGAATTTGTTAAGCATTATATCCGTATGAAAAGCATCCTTTTACTTTTAGGATTATAAATGTCTAGCCAAACCAGTATGAATTATTACCCTCCAATTGAAGTCGGCAAGTAGTATAGGACAAAGAATCGGATAAGATATTATTGAAACGATTAGGGATGTCATCCTTTTGTAGGTTGATTTACCATTAGTCAACATAAGCATTCACCCAGTGGAATTAAAAGTTGTAGAAAATATGAAAATCCTCAAATGAGGAAGAATATGATGCTTAAGCCAGTAAAAAAAATGAGAAGAAAGCATCAAATTTCCGTGCTATAGAATTCTTATGGTGAATGCAACATTAGGTTCTTCAACTATCATCAATGAAGAAATATGAACTCAAAGATAATTTATTATTAATCAGGAAAGTCCTAAATTAGGATTTCATGTCCTTAAGGCTAAACCAACCCATCTATTAAGAATTGAGATAAAGTGGAATTCACAATGGATTCTTTCAAAACTTGGAGAGAACTCTCCATCTTATTGTAGTACTTGAATATTGAATATCGATGGATAGGTTTAATCTGATAAAAGAAGTGAAGTATGATGTGTTAATGGTATAATAGATTATCAGTGACATTGTACGAATCACATCATGCTATTCAATTTCATACCAGTGCTTAGCTTATGCTAGTACGATAATATGCCAAGTACTATGATATAGCTAATATCATGTCAATTCAATGTGTCGATAAAATATTAGCACCATACATTTTGCATGCCTTTCCATACTATGCTAGTCAACAATTCATATCTTGTCTTCTAAGGAGTCTCTCTTTTGGAAGTCTTTCATGTATTTCGGTTCATGTGTTATTTCCTCTAATTTTTCTTTCACCTAGACTTCTTGGAGGATCCTCAAAGGTAATGTGTAATCCCATGTCTTGGTGGATTCCTTGAAGTGAAGAGCATGGTATTTACTAACTCTTCTATAACCTCCTTTCTCAAAACTAGGTGTAATCTATCTTCTATGTTTGGAAGACCACACTTAATCTAGGACTACCATGTGTTCCACTTTCTAATCACTTTTCTTTTTATCTTCATGTGCTACATACCCATTGGGTAATTATTTTGTCTAACCTCCATGTACCAACCATGTTTCTACATAGAACTAGGATTCTTTCTAATCAATATAGGACTGAAGATGTCCCATATTTGAGCGATTAGGATAGTGTTCCATCTCCTCTCTCCATAAACAAATAGATTAGTTAACCTTAGGTTCACAATAAAGTTTAATTGATCAATGCAGGAGTATGATCGAGAGGAACTAATGTATTTAGGAGTCATTGAGCACATCGATAATTCTACTATCTTCGATCTTCTATCTGATACATCAGGTCACAATCGGGGCATATACGCATATTGCTTTCCATATGAAGAAGCAATTAAGTGGTGGAACAGGATTATAAATACCATTCCTAGTCCCATACTTTTTCTCAATCTTTTTATTTTTTTGTCGCATAACCATCATGGCTTCATGCTTAAGAGCCACGGATGGGATCCCAAGTCTTCCAATCTGTAAGGGTCGAAAAACCACTTTCCAAGATACTAACTGTAACTTTTTTGCATTACCAGTAGAATTTCATGAGAAACCTGTCACGTGCTTAATTTTATATATCACTTTTCAGAATGATAGTTTTAGCCATTAGATAATAGGCAGAGCACACAATATTGAAATGATGATAGTGAACCTACCCATCATCGAAAGAATTTTTGTTTCCATCCCTCAATCTCTCTTGTGAACTTTGTATCAACTATTTACAATTAGCCGACTTTGTTCTCCTACCGGTAAGCAATACTCTCCGATATTGCCACGAGCCATTACATTCTGTTATGCTCATATGGTCCTTGATCTACTACTTCATAAATAGATTAATCCTTGGATTGAATCTCATCACTAACTTTTGAGGATTAACTTGCTGACTAGACATTAAATAGTAGTCCATGATTAATTTTTTAAGGATCACTGCATTTAATAATGCAGCTTTAGCGATTAGTATGCGATCATCTGCAAATAGAAGGTGAAGGTTTGGCTAGTAGGATCTTCTCCATTTCTATCCTAATTTTAAGTTATCCAAACAAATTAGAGTCTAGAGTGAAATCTAAGGACTTGTATAACCTATTCAAAACCAATTTCCCAATGATTGCGGATGTAGCTTGGGTTTAGAACATTAGTATACATCTGAGAGTGGCACTTTTCCTTTGGAAAGTGGTGTATAAGCACCTTCAATGTAGGAGTGTAATTCATCATGGAAGAAGCCATATACTCTCCTATTGCGATTGCTGCCCGAATGCATATGAGAGGTAAGCCATGTTTTATCTGAATATTTAAGAGCTATTCATATGTGCCAGGTTGATCATAATGCATTAATCATGACCCATTCATTTCAATGGACACTTCTTGGATACATAATTGATGGAAAGAGGAGAGGTAAATGAGTTTACAATGTTACCGTGAATTGCTATATTACTTACCATATTTCGTTCGCAAGAAATTCTACATATTCGAGAACAATGTTTAGAGACCTTTGGTCATCCTCAAGAGAGCCCAACTATTAGCTTTAGATTTCATCCACTCGAGTGCCTTAGGAGATAATAGCTAGGAAAAACTAAGGCTTCAATTTTGTAGGCTCTGCAGAGTCTCATGTGATTTAGTTCACCTGGAAGACTCCAAGCTTTTTCAAGATCTACTTCAACGGCATTGTGCTAGATGGTGGAACCAAAGGAGGAGCATGCTTTATCATTAAGAATCCTAGTTCTATTCTTGTTGCAGCAGGTGGTAGCCATCTATATAATATTATGATTCCGATAGTAGAGCAGAGAGGTGCTTGGGAAGGCTTATTTATGCAACCCCCATCTGTAAGGCAACCAATGTAGTACTGAAGGGTGACTTAAAAACTATGACCAATTGGATATCTATGTCAGCAGCCCATAGTGATGACCTCGTTCTCTCCTGCTGAATTGTTGAAGGATTACTTCATCCCTGAGATTCTTTGAAGTCAACCATATTCATAGAGAAGGTAATAGCGTCACTAATTAGGTAACTTCGTATGTATAATATCATACAAGCTTGATTCTCTGGACTTCGCTCTCGCCGTTTCCTGTACAGCTCCGCAACCTTTTCTTTTCAAACACCATAGTTGCATTTACACCAGGGCTATATCATGCCGCTGTCTTACTAAAAAAAAGATATCTCTTTTTTCAAGCTGTCGAGCTATCTAATTATCACAATAATAACTCACAATCAAGTGAGAGTTAGTGTCTTAAGGTTATCGTCCAACTTAAAAGTTGTGGGGCCATTTAATCTCCATCCATCCAAGTAATAATTGAAACTAGACCTCTCTAGTCTTAGTATGAACTTGAGATAAGCCATGTTTCCAAGAATACAATTTGTTGGAAATTTTAGTAGAGAAAACTATTATCCAAGATGCTACACTTGCTTCGTAATCTCTTAAAAAACTCACTCAAGCACTCTCTTCCTATGCTCTTATCATTTTCTTTTCAATAATTCATTTCCATATATGAAAACCTGAACCAACTCTTGCAACTGCTCCCACTTTGGAAATAAAGGTAGAAGCAAATTCTTAGAAATAATTCAACCTTTATACTTATACATATACCTTTATATTCTTTCTTACAAAGTACCAATCAAGGTGTATAACTGTAAGTTATATTAACTAACTTACATTAGTGGATAATAACATAGACATTTTACATGCAATCATGGACTGCATGTACACCCAAATCCCTAAAATCTCTGGAAATAGCATCTTGTATGAAGATATCTTTAATGACATCCATTCTTTTCTTGTCACCATGGCATGTTAGGTCCCTGTGCACATCAAAATGAATAATGTCTTTTAGTGTTAACAATGTATATTGAGAGAATGAGTTTTGAGTGCAAACAACCTGATGGTTTTCAAATCATTGCCATAAGTAGCAATGGTGAATAATGGTCTTGCCATGTCATACCAATATGTTACTAACATTGGTATGCTCATCAATATCACACTATGACATTTTCATTGTGCCGACGCCAAAAGTATGCCATATGCTAATGAGGTATGATAACAACAAGATACCACTAAGGATATTGACATTGATACTTTAACCCTTGGACACCACCCTCTAGCTTATTTTCCTTTCCATTTAGGTATCAATTGTTAGGCATAGGAATCATGATTGGCTTTCCCATTTCGAGGATATCCATTTCTAGGAATCATTAAAAAATGATGGATTTTGATTCCTATGCTTTTCTAAACTCCAAAAATCATGAACTAAATAACATCTTCAATGGCATATTCTATCTACATTTTTTTTTTCTTTCCTGAGGGAAATGACAAGAAAGCCTAACCAATTTCATTAAATGAATGATATAAGGAGTATTAAGAAAAGAAAGAAGGAAAGAGAAATAGCATGGGGGACAAAAGAGGGGAGAGGCATGGAAACAAAGCACTCTAGTAGGCGAACTCAGATAGACAAATGTGCACTTTATGTTTTCTCATTCCCAATATTTCCGTTCCTATTTATCATCAAGAATGATGGATTTGAACTTCTATGCATGGATTGGTTTGAAAAATCTTCAACGACATGGCATCTTTATTGGCATATTTTTATCTATATAGAGTTCTTTTCTTTTTCCCTAAGACAAAGGACGTGTGGCCTAACATGCTTAGTAGAACATTTGAAGGACCAACGTAGAAAAAACAGGGTTTGGGCTTAGGTTTTAGGGCTGACTTGGCTGCAAGTCAGGTTTTGCTATTTTTTTTGGTACAATGGCGACTCACACACGACGAGTGTGAGGGTGGCTAAAAAAAACAGAAAAAAGAAGATTATACAAGGGATCAGACATGGACACATGGTTTGCCCAAATAAAGTCTCTGAAATGGTGAGCCGTAGAGGAGGCAACCCAGTCAGCAGTACTGTTTGCTTTCCTCTAGACAAGTGTAGCCTATAGAAGTGAAGGCTAGAACAAGTATTGGGCTTGACTTGGGTTGCAAATTTGGTAAAAAATACATATGGTCCTATTCTGAGTTGAGTCCTACATGAAAGTATATAATAAGTCTAGTCCAACTCAGGCATGAAGTTTAAAAGTTAGGCTTGCTTTAGGCCTAGGCCTAAGTTGGCTCGACTAGCCCAAACAGAACCATTAATCCTTAGAGCCAATTCCATTAAAAAAGTGAAGATAAAAGAAGTATTAGAAAAGGAAGATGAGAAAATGATTAAAGGGATGAGAAAAAAGGTAGGAGACAAATGAGAGGAGAGGCACCTCTGGATGAGTAAACTCTCATTTTAGGTTAGGTCTAAGTCAGATCTAAGTTTAAAATCTAAGGCCCAATTTTTCTTTAACTACAATTTGTTGGGTCAAAACAAGTTCACTTTGGTCAAATTAGGTTATATCCAATTTCAAATTTGCTACCCATTCTTCCATACTAAGTTGTGATGCTAAAACATAAGAACTCAATTCAAATATAAATGGGAAATAGACTATAGTATATTTTTGGATAGAGACACTTAGAATTAGGAAGATGTGTAGATCAATATCAAATTGTATTGACATACTTGTGATGAAATATGTGTTTGTGTGTAATGGACCATTAAGTATACAAGTCTTTAGCTATTTTAAATCAGTTAGCAAAGACAACAATCCATCAAGTTGTAACATCTAAAACCTCCCTTTATATACATAAATGCACGCACGCACACACCCAAATAT
>JAOXJJ010000001.1:17254944-17266743 GCA_025769935.1 Phoenix roebelenii | reverse complement strand
ATAACATAAATATTGCATCTTGGCATGAAAAGAGAAAAACAACATGATTCTAGATGTTGGTTGAAGGAAAAAGGATTATTAAGCATCCAAAGTTATCGAAAAAATGGTACAAAAGCCGTAACACTAGAAATCAAAAGGAGATAGAATACTTGATCAAAAAAAATAAATCTTTTAGTTATGTCTTAGAAGACCAAAGAGGTGATCTGATCGAAGAGAAGAAAGAGATTCCTTAATTTGAATCTTCAGAATAAAATAATAAAAAATAATAAAAATAATAGAAAATTATGGAGAAGTCTATTTTATTAATCTGGATATTAAATTTGTTTATTTATTTTAAAACATACAGTAATTTTTTTTGGTATATTTAAAAGATATTAAACACTCTATTTAAAACTCTACTAATGCACTTTATTGTGTTTTAATTACTCTATTTCAAAATTTTGAAACTTACACATTAAAATATATTTGATCACTTTATTCCTATCCTGCATTAGAATAATCATATTGGTTTAATATAATTATCTAATGCACTATTTATTCATTATATTTATTACCATTTAATTATTTTCTCTTTTAATTCATGCATTTATTACTATTTAATTTGAGTTTCAAAATTTAGTGCACTATTATTGGAAGCTATTAACTAAATACTTAAACAAATCAGGATTAGATCATGTGAACCTTATGTACTTAGTATTCATTAATCAACACACATTTCATAAAATGGCTTCTTTTTATGATCATAGTGCTATTAAACCTTAAAAAATCCAAAGGCCTATTTTTCAAGAATGGCAAAACCAGGTGACATAGTGGCTGACCACTCGAGTTGATTTTACCTATTGAACAACCCAATCCTAAACCCTCATCTATACCAAGTTCTCAAACTATCTCTGAGACAAATCACAAGAAATAGCTTCTTCTAATACTTAAGTTAAAATCCACAAGAAAATGGACTTTTATTCTCGTTATAGGATTCTTAATGACATATCTGATTCCTTTATGATGTTTACCTTGGCATCAAGACTGCAAAGATACTGTAGACCGTCCTAGAGATTGAGCATGGAGTAGATGTTTCCTGCCTAGACTAGTTCACCATATCCAAGACTGAAAGTATGCTATGATGGATTCCAAACCTATTAGTGTCCATATCCATAAATTCCAAGATTTTGTCTAAATGCTGAATTGATTAGATGCAAATCCTTGAAGAGTTATGAGGTTTTAGCTTTAACGACTCTCTTCCTCCATCTTGTTCAAACTTATCGTGAGAACTGTCATAAGCAAGGTGACTTGACCTTGGTAGGAGTTAATAACTCTATTGAAATCGAAGAAGAATACCGAGTTAAGCTCAAACACAAGTAGGAGTGTGGATCCAAGATCAAACTAATCGAATCCTATCCTAGACCATCAAATTAAGGCCATTCAAACACCAAGGGAAGGACTTCAAAAGAAGAACATCCAAAACTGATTAAAATAGAATCCTTCTTTCAAACCTTCTTAAAATCAAAATCATCCAAACTAAAACCAATTAGCTTAGAAGTTGAAAGTGCATTTCTGCTTCTTTTGCAGTCGGAACAATCACACGGTGAAGGATTTCTACCATAAGAAAACTAAATTACTCAGGAAATATGAAAGTACACCGAACATTAACTGTACATTGTTGAAGGTGTGCGGACTTTCTTTCAAGTCAAATAATTTAACTCCTATAATAAACTTCACCTATTCACCTTATTACTGGTGTCTTAATTTTGAAGTTAATGTTCATGCTTGCTTCAATCACTCTAGGTTCTCCACCTTTTAGGAATAATATGGCGGAGGTATAATTCTTGGGAATAACTCAACAACACAAGTACAAGAAAAAAGATGAGTAGGCTTGAAGATGACTTTGGAAAAATCCTTGTCCTTCATATCCAATGTTAAGAGATACTTGATCCTTAGATCCAATGGTATCTACGGGTACAAAATTTCATTAGAATCCTAGGGGTACAAAATTTTATTAGAATCAAATAAACTTATATCACTCATAATACTGAGTTTCTAGAGAAAGACTTTGCATCAGAGAGCTTGTTCAAACTATGTACTTTCCAAAAATGTGAATAAAAATCCTTATGTTGACGTCAATCATAGATCTTACAATATCTACCTCGGTAGACTTGATCATGTGAACTTTATTCAAATCCATCACATGATGAACTTAAATCCCATTCCCAAGGTACGTCTAGATAGAAAGTTCAGTATAAAGTCTATGTACAAGCGAGGAGTACCTAAAAACCTTTGAAGTCTGCACATAGAAGTTCAAGTCTTCTTGATGTAATGATATAACTCTACCAAGTCACCAACTTAGGGAGATAAACACTACTTTGGAATGTTTATCGATGAAGTTCTAGACAAATTCAAAATCTTTGAACTCTGAAAAGGAAGAACTTCAAGGTTAGATTATCTCAAAGTGTGGGGTGCCTAGCTTAGGTAGGTATATCTAAACCTAAAAGAAACAAGATAGGACCCAAAACTATAAATGCCATTTCTATAAGGTATTTCTTAGATTGTAACACCAATAGGTTTCTTGTGACAAATACAGTGATAGTGATATCTCAGATAATACTTTTATTGAGGTTAGAGATGTAACTTACTTTGAAAATATTTTTTTCTTTAGAAACCAAGTTTCTGATCCAATATCATCTAAATCATCCACTTCTTATAACTTAATCCTGTTGAAATTGAGTCTCCCCATAAATCAAAAAAGAGTAAAAGGCCTAGATCTGATAGTAGACATGTTGGACTTGGAAGAGGCACAAGGGTGGGGAAAGACCTTGATTAGGGATTCTCCACTTTCCATATTGATGGTGAACCTTCTACCTTTTTAGAGATGAAGTCTTCGGTTGATGCTCCTTTTCAAAAAGAAGAGTTCAACTTAGTCATGCAAAACCCAACCTACATTCTAACCTATCTTGACTCGAAAGTAAGTAATTAGATTGCAAGTGGATATCCCAAAAGTAACTTAGACCTTATGATTCTATAGAAAAATATAAGATTAGGCCAGTAGCTAAGGAATATAACTAGAAGAACAACCTAAACTACTTTGACACCTATTTTTCTATAATTAGAATTACAATTTTTATAACCCTTTTGCCTATTGCTTCCATCTATAAACTAATCATTCATCAAATTGATGTGAATATTCCATTTTCTAAATGAAAATTTAGAAGACAAGATACACATGGAATAATCTAAAAGATTTGTTGCAGAGGGACAAAAGAGTAAGGTGTGCAAACTTGTTAATTTCCTATATGGTTCGAAATATGCTCCCAAATAATGGCATGAAAAAATTGATAAGACCATCCTATCTTTTAATTTTATTATAAATGATCATGATAAATGTATATTTTCGAAGTTCATGGACAGTGACTATGCGATCTTTTGCTTGTACATCATTGATACTATGATAATTGGAATATCTATTAAAATCATATCTGAGATCAAGTCTTTTTATCAAACAATTTGATATGAAAGATCTAGGTGAAGGCAATGTAGTCATAAGGATAAAGCTAATGAAATCTCTTAAAAAGGGCAACTCTCGCCCTTTCTCGTTCTATCAATAAAATGATTAAATTTTTTTTTTTTTCAATTGAAAACCAATTCCCACTCCATATGATACTAGTGTGCATCTTATGAAGAACTTATGTGAATTTGTTTATCAAACTAGATATTCTCAAATCATTAGATCTCCATTATATGTGGCAAATAGGAGAGGACTATATATTACCTATATTTTAGGATGATTAAATAGATATACTTGTAACCAACGTCAATCTCATTTGACCTTTTTAGAAATAGTACTTGGATATCTTAAGGGACCTTTGATCTTTATCTTCTCTACACTAGATACCCTGAGGTAGTTAATAGTTATAGTGATGCAAGCTAGATCATAATTTCTTAGATCACTTTGTTTCTTCTTGGTGGTGTTTCTATAGCTTAAGGATATTTTAGACGAACGATTATATCTTGGAGCACCATGGAGACCGAGTTAATTGCTCCAGATATTACCTAGTTAAAGGTAGAGTGGATAAAAAATCATATACTTTAACTTTCTTTGGTACCAAAATTAGTTTCAACCATATCAATTCATTATGACAAGGCCATAATTGAATTGATAGATCAAATAACAGATTTTTAAACTTTAAGTAAATTTTTAAAATTCTAAATGCAAGTAAATTTTTAAAATTCAAGTAAGCACCAACTAACATGCCATAATTCAAGTAACCGCCAATACAAATATGTTAAGCAAAAAAGCAAACAAATTTTTAAAATTCTAATTGCGACATACCGTCCAGGATGATAGGTTTCATAATGTGTCAAATCCTTTAGAATTTATTTCCCAAGTCCAAAAGATGGTACACCTCCTAATATCGCAACCACTAAGCTGCAAAAGAAAAAAAAACCCACCATGTTCTTTATCTATCAGAAAGGAAGCGGACACAAATAGCCCAAGTAGTATGAGAAATGCCACAAAACATTGACCATGTATAAGAGTCAATTAACAAGATATGAGGGAGATCCTGTCCCTTCAACACATAAATGTTAGGACAACCAAGAAAATGAGTTCACAGCCAAAAAAAAAACCAAGAAAATGAATAAGGTAATGTTTCAATAGAACTTACAATTCCAAAAGAAATTATTATCCTCAACCCTGCTTGCCCATAAAATGTTTTACATAATAATCAGTTATATAATAATAATCATCAGTTATATAATAAAATGCTCTTCAAAATAATCATCTTATTCTCTAAACTTTATAATCTAATATCCTATAAATGAAGAAAGATGAGCTTTTGAAAGATATTATAGCAGAAATAGTTACGAAGAAAATAATAAGGAAAATACACTATGTGGAAACTTTAATACCTTTACAAAATATTTGATGTAAACTGTGATTTTCTCCCTTTTTTTGTATTTGCAAGGAGCAAAATTAATTAGCTAGAATGTCTAGTTATATCACTCTATCTATCATGTAAAATGAAGTCTCCCGTTTCTTCACCTTTACCATATCCTAGGAAATTCATTTAAATATTTTTTTGATACAGTAACTGAATAATGCATGGAGACTTATATCCCAAATGCATGCCACATTGGTAATATACACAAATGTTCCACTTAGGTGTTAAAAAGGACAAAATCCTGCATTACTCATGCATCACACTAGCATGCAACTGAGATAAACTTAGAAATGGGAAAAGAAAAAGATACAACCAAAGGTTCACTTAAAGGAGAAAAAAGAGGCACTTGAAGATACACTTATTACATGAGGGAACCAAATTAATTTCCTTGATGAACCTTTTGATAAAAAAGAATTTCAAATTTGAATAAGAAAGTGTTGAAGAGAACCAGATAAAGTAGAGAAACTATCTAATTCACAAATCTACATTACACATGTACATAAAAATAAAGGCACGTACCCTCAAAAACACATGCATATATATATAAATGTATTGATATAAATAAGTACATACTCATGTCTACACAAGGTAGAGTTATAACAATCCCAGCAGGCAGAAATATTTCATGGTGTAGATGTGTCACACCTCAATGGGCATATTTTGGTTCATTAACATCATTACAATTCTATCTTTACAAATGCACATGTATGCATACACACATATGCATGATAGACAAATATTCAATGTAGATGCCCCGACATGAGGGGCAATTTATGATTTTGAAATAGATTTTTTACCTATATTTGAGAATAAATTATATAGATAGTCCTAGTGAAAACATGGAAAAATTAGGAATGTTGGTTTCCACTTACAATAAAAGTAAACTACAAAAACAAGAAATTAGTAAGAAAACTGAACAATCAAAAAAAACATCATAAAAGAACTAAAAGAACAACTAGAAAAGTTAAAATTGATCAAAAGATCAAATAGAACTAAATGGAAGAGATATCTAAGCATGATCTAGATTCAAACCTATTCCTCACCAATTCTTAGTTGAAGGCTAAAGTCCATTTTAAGAACAGAAGTTCTAATCCATAGTTATAATTAGTTCATATCAAAATGCAACAAAACAGGATTTCAAGTATAAAATCACTGATGGAAACATCAATTTTGATATAGGAAAAGATGAAAGGATCAAGAAGAATAGAAATTGATTAAATAGCTTAAGAAATCAATGATGGAAGAGACATCTAAAGGCGATCTACATTACACACGCACCTGTGTGCGTGCGTGCGTGCACACGCGCGCGCACACAGAGAGAGAGAGGGTCATTCTTGACCATCTCGTTGATATTGCATGCAGAAATAAGGTGACACCAAGATCTCTAATCAAAAACTCATTTTAGAAGAAAGAACTTCTAATCGAAAGGCAATAGGCTTCCAGACGAAATAGCATTGATGAAAACATCATTTTTCACAGAAAAGCACCCTGGAAAAATGAAACATCTAACGAATACAAAAGCATAACAAGCTAAGTGGGAAGACTAAAAAAGAGAACTAAATGAGATGACCAGATGGCAAAAAGAGAAACTGAATCTGATGAAAGAATAAAAGAGAAAGTGATGGAAGAGATAGGTATTGGTGGTCGTTACAATCTATGGCTATCAGAGAATTCCTGGCTGAATTAAGGGAAAGGCTTATGAGAATTGAGAGGTTGGGCTCTTTCCTTTATGGAAGAAATAAGAAAGTTTCAAGGGCGATGACAAGTGTGGGAAGAAGACAGTGGGGGTCTGGCTTCTCTTTTTCAAATTGAGAGGAGTGGGACATTGGGCGCTTCGGGGATGAGTTTGTTAGATATGTGCTTTGTCTCAAGGTTGCCCTTCAAACTTTATGTTACAGGTTGTGCTGATGATTCATGCGGGTGGCTAGCGGAATGTGACAATTGTCATGTTTGCTCGTGTCCAGTTGAAACTATTGAAGTACTTAAAATTAAGCTTAGACTTCAAATCAGGTTCAAACCATATTCAGAAAATAAAAATGCAAAATTTCTTACATGAATCTAACACATAAATTACATGTCTAACTCAAATCCAACTCATATAACCTGTTTAAAAACAGATTTATTTATTAGCAATGAAGGAGACTCAAGTATCCAAAGTAATGTATGTTCTCAATTTTTTTTTTTTTTTTTTTTTAAAGGAAGCTCGAGATGCTTTACTTCAAAAAGCAACAGCTGAAGAAAGGATGGAGAGCGGCTACGAGGCGGCGTAGAACCAATGGAATGCGGCAACGAATCAGCATATGGAGGAGCCGGTGACCAGGGCAGATCGGGGGAGTGGGATTCGGCAGCTACCGGGTGCGACGGAGAAGCCCCTGTGGTCGGCGGTAGCCCGCCCCCCTAGCAGTCCGCGGTGGACCGCCTTCGAGATTTCTCAAGCTAAATTCCGGCAGAACTAGTGTGTCTTCACGGAGGTTTTGGAGCTGCCCTTGGAGAGGATCGACAAGGCCCAGAGAGCTTGGTCGACGACAACCCTTCTTGCCCGGAGCCTTGGCCGCCCTATTCTGATCGAGAGGATTCTGAAGGAAATCCAATATAGGGCGAGGCTTGGTAATGAGGTCGAAGGCTTTCCTCTGGCGGTGGGGCATCTGGCCATCTGCTTCAAGGAGGAGGAGAGGGACAAGGTGCTCCAAAGTGGCCCATGGTTGGTAGCGGGGCAGCTATTGGCCATGGAGAGGTAGCGCCTCGATTTCATGCCCAATGTCTAGGAAGTGACTAGGGTCATGGTGTGGGTGCGATTGCCAGTGCTCCCACTCGAGTTCTGGGAAAAGGAATCAATCCTCGACATCGCCGAAGTGGCAGGCCACCCATTGGCAGTGGATGCAACGATGGACATCAGACGGCAGCTAGGGTTTGCGAGTGTTAAGATAGAGGTGGATGCCTTGAAACCTTTACGACCTGGGATCTATCTCTAGGGCAAATTGGAGCCGATCTCACAGGCTTTTATCTACGAAAATCTACCAAGGGTATGCTACAAATGTGGGTGTCTCGGCCATGGAAGGGAGCCCTGCACTGCTCGGTCCTCGGCACCGAGTGGGGGGGGGGGAACTCAAAGGTGGGAGGACAAGGCAATAGAGACATCGCCGATCCCGGCCAATGTTGGCCCCGATCAACCTCTGCGGCCGACATATGGACCATGGTTGGTTACTAGCCGGATGCGCAAGCCGAAATCGACCGGAGCGGAGCAGCAGAAGAAGACGAGCCGAGTTGGGGATAGAAATAACTTGGGGTCCACTCGCCAACATCCAAAACCCCGGGGATCCGACACCCAACCTGGAGCTGTCTGAGGTTCCGGTTGAGTCCGACGAGTGGAGGAGAATGGCTAGGTGTGATCAGGGGAAAGCGCCGATGGTGGTGATCCGATGGCGACTTGGCCTTCCCTGCCGAGGTGAGTGCTTTTGACCCACTGATTAACTTTGAGTTTGAGCCGAGTCAACTCGGCATGGAGCAACTTGGGCCATTAGGGAACCAAAAGGGACAAGCGGCAGAAGCCCATTTGACCCTGGCCCACAAGGTGGCAGCAGCCGAACCAGGGCCGTTCAAATGGGCCCGAAGCCCATTGAAAGGCCAAGCTCTGAAGGGGCCTGCAGACCTGGACCGGACGGACGGGCGGGGATCCAGATCCGGAACAAAACTAGGTTGCTAGGGAACTACTAACTGAGCCGTCCCTGATGCTCGGCTACGAAGGTCGTCCGCATCCACTGAGCCAAACCCAAGGGCGCTCTCCATCTCATGGTCGACGATGGTGGAGGGGTTGGTGTCAAAGGAGGGGCTGGCAATGCACAGAAGCAAGGACCCTTCGTCACACACCGACAAGGCAGAAGGTGTGGCAAGGATAGGGGCAGTCTCTGGGAAGAGCTCGGATATGGTGGCATTAGCTATCTCCCATGGTGAAGCAGAGATTGGTGGCAGGGAGCACCAAGAGAAGCAAGAAGGGGAGGGATTAATCTTGGTGTGGAAGCTTGGGGGGTCGTGCTCAGCGGCAAAAGCAGGGTGATCAAGCTCGGAAGAAGGGGGGAGACATACGATGCGGAAGACTGGGGAGAATAGGAGGCTTGGCAAGGATCCCCAAGCAGGCCTGGTTGATAGTGGGATAGTGTCAAGTAGTATGGGGGACTCGGGAGTGATTGGTGTCGGGGCCGAGGGGCCGAACTCTACTGAGGTTTCCTACATGCGTATTGTTGCTAAGCTGAAAAAGGCAATGCAGGGGTGGGACGGCTCATTACATTCAGATGGTGCCAAGCTAGGGGTGGGCAGAAGCACCCCTTCGGATCCTTGATATGCAGATTCTTGTTTGGAATTGCTGGGGAGCGGAAAAACAATCCTTTAGCTTGGCCTTCCGGAGGTTAGTTCACATACATGATCCAACCATTTGTGTTATCCTTAAAACCAAACTCTTTGGTGGAAGCCTACAGCAAGCTAGAAGAAGAATTCCCAGCTCATGGCGATTCTATGCAATTGAATCTCGGGAACTGTCAGGAGGAATTATTATCACGTGACAGTTGAACATATGCAAAATTGATGTGTTTAATGAATATACTCAGAATGTAGTGATGGTCATATCTGAGGGAGATGGGCAACCATGGGTTTTTTGAGCCACTTATGCTAGTATAGATTTCCATGAGAGAATAATTCTGTGGGATGAGGTAAGAGCCTGATTCATCATGGGTATCCAACATTAGCGGCCGGCGACTTTAACTGCATTGACAACCCACTGGAGAAGGGGGGCAAGCTGTTCATGAACAAAGTGGAGGTGAAGGAGTTTCAGAAATTCATTTTGGGGAGTGGATTGGTGAATTTGGGATTCTCGGGGCTGAGATACACATGGTACAGCAACAGGTTGGGCCGTGCCAGGGTATGGGAGTGGATTGACCTGGTGTTTGCCAGAGCGGGGTGAATTCAGAGTTAGCCTGACTTCAGGGTTTGCCACTTGCCATGGATTGCGTCGGATCAATGTCCAGTGTTGGTAAGCACCTCTCCCATAGCTCAAACTCTCAGTCCATTTAGATTTGAGAAATTTTGGCTTTCATATCCAAGATCATAGGAGGTGGTGAGGGAAGCCTGGCTGGTGCCGGTGCGAGGAATGCCAGGAGGTGTCACTTAGGCTTGAGATGACCAAATGATGCCTGAGGAGATGGAACAGAGTGGAGGTGGGGAACATCTTCCGGAAGATTGAAGGGGCTAAAACAGTGATTGCAAGCATTTAGGACAGAGAAGAGCAAAATGGTGGTTTATCTGAAGAGGAGCAGAGGGACCTCCGGGCTCACCTGGCTATGCACCATTCATTACTTCGGCAGCAGGAGACTTTCTGGAGACAGAAGGCGCGGGTTCAGTGGGTTCTAGAGGGGAACCGCAACACCAGATTCTTCCATTAGTCTATTATTATTTGCCGGCAGAGGAACAGAGTTCATAACATTAGGAAGAGCAGTGGCCAGATGACGGAGGATCCAACCTCAATTAGGAGGATCTTTCGGAAGTTCTTTAGGGCTAGGTGGACTGAGCACACCAGTGGTGGAGGGTTTCCCACCCAACTTGCCCTAGCTAGAGTGGTTATTGAGGAGAAGAATGCCGAGCGGATTAGGCAGGTATTAGCAGCAGATATTCAGGAGAGCATCTGGTCCTTGGCTGAGGACATGGCCTTGAGGCCAAACGGTTTCCTCTTCTCTTTTTTTGGAGGTATTGGCATACCATTAGGATGGATGTGATTGAGGCTATCCTACTGTGTTTCAGCTCAGCTACCATACCCAATGAGTGAAACGGACTTTCATAACCTTGATACAAAAAAAGGCAGGATGCCATGGAGCCTAGCCACTATCGACCCTTTAGCCTTTGTACCATCTTCTACAAGATCATAGCCAAAATCCTAGTGAGGAGGGCCAGGGGGTACTAGCTGAGGTGGTGAGCCCTGAGCAGAGGTATTCATTGGGGGCCAGTGTATATCCGACAATGTATTGATAGCCTAGGAGTTTATGAGTGATCTTAGGCAGGCTTCACGCAGGCGGGGATTGATGGGCATCAAGTTGGACATGGAGAGAGTATATAACAGAATGGACTGGCACTTTGTGGCACACTCCCTAGAGATTTTTGGATTTCACCATCAGTGGATTGGATGGGTTCTGAATTTCATCTTAGCACCATGCTATGCCATTCTGGTGAACGGCACGCTGACGAGTTTCTTCGAGTCTTCGGTAGGCCTGCGGCAGGGCTGTCCGTTGTCTCCATTACTTTTCATCCTTTGCTCGGATGCTTTATCCCGAGCCCTCCATAGTGCTGCTGAGACTTGCGAGCTGGAGCCTTACACACCGAAGTTAGGTACCTTCCAAAATTTTCATTTATTATTTGCTGATGATTGCTTCTTGATGGCTCGCGCGACTAGGAGGTTGGTATAGACACTCTGGGGGATACTTACAGAGTACTGCAGTGCCTTCGGGTAAAGTTCAATTTGGCCAAATCGATGATATCCTACAGTCCGAAGATTGAAGCCAAGTTGAAAGGTACCATTTTGGAGATCTTGGGGATTGAGGAGCAGTGCAGTACCATGCGGTACCTGGGGATCCCCATCATCGGTCGGCGATTGCGCATGGCAGATTCTATCGAGGTAGAGTTGACCTTCTGACAATGATTGGAGGGGTGGAAACCGAGTCCTCTTTCCATAATGGGCAGGGTCATTTTGGTTAGATCAGTGCTGAGCTCTAACCTCGTGTACATGCTTTCAAACACCATTGTCCCAATTGCATTTCTTAGGCAATTGGAGCAATTGTTACGGAGCTTTATCTGGGGTGCGCGGGGTGGGGGGGGGGGGGGGGGGGGG
>JAOXJJ010000001.1:17234765-17249524 GCA_025769935.1 Phoenix roebelenii | reverse complement strand
TACCAGCTTGATGTTAAATCTGCTTTTTTAAATGGGACACTTGAAGAAGAGATATATGTTGAGCAACCACCAGGATTCTTGGTGAATGGGGGAGAACATAAAGTGTACAAACTGAAAAAGGCCCTTTATAGGCTGAAGCAAGCTCCGCGAGCTTGGTATAGTGAGATTGACGAGTACTTCACCAAGAAGGGCTTTGAGAAAAGCCAAAGTGAACCCACTCTCTATGTCATGAAGAAAGAAGCTTCCATATTGATCATCTCAATTTATGTTGATGACTTAATCTTTACTGGTGATGATGAAAGCTTGATTCAAGAGTTCAAAAGAGATATGATGTAGGCTTATGCAATGAGTGACATGGAGCTAATGCATTATTTTTTGGGAATTGAAGTATGCCAAACACAAAAAGGGATTTTTATTTCTCAAAAGAAGTATGCAGAAGGCATTATTAAAAAATTCAATATGGACAGATGCAAGTCAGTTTCTACTCCCTTGGTTGCAAATGAAAAGTTGAAGAAGGATGATGGTGCAAAGAAGGCAGATGCTAAAATGTATAGAAGTTTAACAGACATAATGTTTGCTGCAAATTCACTTTCCCGCTACATGCAAGAACCAAGTCAGAACCATTATGGAGCTGGGAAAAGAGTTCTTAGATACTTGAGAGGCACTCTTGATTATGGGATTCTTTACAAGGCTGGAGAATGTGCAAGTTTAATTGGTTACAGTGACAGTGATTGGGCTGGTTGTTTGGATGATATGAAGAGCACAAGTGGCTATGTTTTTTCTCTTGGTTCAGGCATATGTTCATGGGCATCTAAGAAGCAGAATATTGTGGCACAATCTTCAGCAGAAGCAGAATATTGTGGCACAATCTTCAGCAGAAGCAGAATATGTGGCTGCAGCAAAAGCAACTTCACAAGCTGTGTGGCTGCGAAGAATTCTTGAAGACATTGGAGAAAGACAGGAAGAAGAAACCATATTGTTTTGTGGCAACAAATCAACTATTGCTATTGGGAAAAATCCAATCAGTCATGATCGTACCAAGCATATTGCAATCAAATACCATTTCATAAGGGATGCTATAGAGAATGGTGAAATTCAGCTCAAGTATTGCAAGAGTGAAGAGCAACTAGCAGATATACTGACAAAGGCACTCTAAAAGCATTAGTTTTGTTATCTCAGAAATCTCATTGGAGTTGTGAAGAAAGTGCATTAAGGGGGAGTGTTAGAAGTTAATGCACTTAGAACCTATTTTAATTACTGTTGTCTTTCCTATGCAGTCCAAGTTGTATGGTCAATGCGTCTCTTCATTTCTCTATAATCATGTCTGCTCTCTTTAATGTTCCAGATCTGTTCAACGTGTTTTAAGAAAATTTGTAAGCCTTGCTATCTTGTAAGGAAGTCTAAAAGATATAAGAAAAATCCCTTTAGAATATTGCCTCTATTACTCTCTGCACATCTGATTTATGAGCTCTACTATAGCAACTCAAGTTTGATTAAATCAGAAACTTTATTCAGGTTCTTTAGACAACCAACAAAATCCATGAATTTTCTTGATAGAGCGCCAAATAACAACAAGATTAGCTGAAATTCACAAAAGAAAAAAAGAAAACTGCAATGAAATTGATTCTTCACGCGTTTTGGGTCCAAATAATCACTCCTTATCATCTCACAGTTCTTGCAAGCTAAAGGAGAACACCAAAATTCATAATAAAGATCCATGTTAAAGAAATGTATGCTATTTATTTCATCTGAAAAGACAAAAAAGCCAGCTTTCAAATACAATATCATTGATAGATACAACATCTTTCACTCAAAAGATGGGTTAAAAATGAAACAGCTCATTGACATCCATTAGAAAAATGAAAGAACCAAAAAGAGCAGAAATGAATCAAAAATCCGAAAAATCAACAATGGAAGAGGCTGTTAAAGGTAATCTGCATTTAATTAAAAAAAAATAAAAGAGGTCATTATTGACTATCTCAAAAAAAGGGGAACACAAGATTTTTAATCAAAATCTCACTTTAAAAGAAGGGACTTCCAATCAATCCACCAAAAATCACACATAAACCACCTTCTAGATGCATAACCATAAATTAAAAATTCTGAAAATGAGCAATCGAAGAGGCATATAGATGTGATCTGTATTTAATTGAAAAAATAAAATTGGGTCATAATTATGGACTGTCTCAGAGCCCCTGCATGTAGAAATAAGGGAACATAAGATTTTTAATCAAATCTCACCTTAGAAGAAGGGGCTTCCAATCAATCCACCAAAAATCACAAATAAACCGGCTTCTAGATGCATTACCCTCAATTAAAACATCATCTTTCTACAAAAAAGAAACGTTTACAGATAATCTACGCACAAAGCATCATGAAAACCAAACTGTTTTCTTGATCCAAGAAACAAATAGAATCAAACAACAATGAAAATAGCTCAAACATATGAAAGAATCGAAGAAAACTGTGATGGAAGAGAAAGATGTAGGCGCTCATTACCGTCTGTAGATGAGGATTGGAGAGATCGAGGGCTGAAATTGGGGCAGGTGAAAGGCTTGTGAAATTTGAGAGATTGATTTCTTGTAGAAAGAAACAGAAAAAGTTATCAGAAGAATGCGACGAGTGTGAGAAAAGGACACAGCGAGAGAGCTGGCTTCGCTTCTTCAAATGGAGAGGGAGACGTTTGGCGCTCGGCTGGTGAGGTTGGTACACGTAATGCTCCGGCTCAAGGCCTCATGTATTCGAGTCCAGATCTTCTCAATTTCCGGGATCGAGCTTGATGGTCGGCCTCTGATGCATTGGAGCCCATGCTGCACATGGTACAACGACACTGTATTAGATGGTGCCGGATCCATCTGCACCGTCCTGCAACACACGGATGGCTGTGATCGCGAACCAGACAGTTAAGTTGGGTCCCCGAACCTGAGAGGATCCAAACTCCCATACATGACTGCGAAACTTCGCATTACAGGTTCTGTTGGTGATTCCTGTGGGTGGCACTGGGTTTCATTGAGAATGGTTGGCTCCTGCCCGTTATAAATATTTAATTTACAAATGATAAAACAAGTAATGAGCCAGAATTTCCAAACATGAATTGAATTATTAAAGAGAATATTAAATGAAATTAACTTTCAAATTTAATTTGAGTCTTGCATGCATATCTTTAACATTTATTACCATACAAATGACAATACAGTCTCTCTTGGTTAATAAATGATTCAATATTTTAAAAATAGAAGGTTAAACAAATCTTTCCCTTTTCAGTAAGTAGGTGCCAAGTAGTTTGATTGGTAAAATCAGCTAGTGACTGGAGTTGAAGTTTGGATGCATGACATTAAAATTTATCACCTAAATAAATTGATTGGGTATCAGAAGCCTCTTATATTCTTCTTCTTTTTTTTTTTAAGAACAAAAAAATATAACTCATCTAGGTATTAGGTTATGTTTGGTTGATATCACTAAGTGCTAATCTATAAAACTAGTACAATTAGATGCGATGCTACCATGATTGAATTGTATTGTGTCAATTGGTTATTTAGCAAGCATGGTGAGAGGTCATATCTAATAGAAACACAGATTAATGCAGCATTTCTTCAAATAGGTCATGGTCAGATTATAATTTAGTGTGTATACCTCATTTCGTAAGGTGTCTGTATGGGATCTCAGCCAAAAGTTTTGTAGTAAAGAAAATTGCCAGACAACTCGATTTCAAATTAAATGTGATCATGCCAGAACGAACCTATTAGACTTGTGGTAGTCTTCATATCAGCGACTGCCACTACAAGAAAATTAAGCATTGCCGATACTTTTTATTATCTATACTGACACTTATAAGCGTCGTTAGTTTTATTACTGACGCTTTATAAAGCATTGCAAAAGTGTCAGCAATATGAGCGTTGAAAATCAATTTACGGACGCTTGTAAAAGCGTAGCTAAAAAGCATCAATATGAGCATTGAAAATCAATTTGTCGACGCTTGTAAAAAGTGTCGCTAAATGCTGATGCTTTTTAGCAATGCTTATAAGCGTCGGCATTTGTTGCGAATTAGCGACGCTTTTTAGCATTACCAAGTGTCGCTATAATTATTTTTTTGAAAAAAAATTAATTTTTTTTAAAACTCTGTATACATATATATACACTAAACACATACCCAACAAAAGTCATATTATTACATGATTAAATAGATTATTCGAAATATTCATATCGTCAAATATGATTACATTTACATTATCAATTTATATTTATAATGTACTTAAAAAACCATAAAAAATATACATATAAAACTCCTAAATAAATAGTCTAAGAGCTATCAGGGGTCGATGACAACATCATTATCTTTACGAATAGAGGAAGTATCGGGAACCTACAAGAAAAAGATAAAAACTTTAGAGATTAAGAATACGAAAATCATTATGGTAATACAAAAATATATGATAATTATGTAAGATATTCAAATGGATGTAGTTACTTACCTGAGAAGGACAAACCTATGCAACATAGATGCAATCTGATCAAATAAGAATCAATATCAGTTAAGCGACAATTCAATACTAAATGAAATGCGCCTAAAGAATAATATTTATTAACTAAAGATGATAAGAGAACACAATAACTCATCATCCTCTTCTTCCAACAAAATTCAAAGCAGGTTAGAAAAGTTGAAATCTAATCAATATAATGTAGGACAATACAATACAATGGAAGCATTTGGTCCAATCAAACCAATACATATCAAAAATTAGATTTGTTGTGGAACGAACATAATCATCATAAGCTTGACATGAAAAATTATAAGAAAACTAGAGGAAGTGTCTTCATAAATTGATAACAAGAATGTATGCTTCTGGAGTTCATTATAGCATAATATTGTGATTTTAGAACAAAAGGTTGCACAAAAGCATTCAATTTGATGTAGAAAGTACAAATTGGTGTATTAAGATGGATACGTAATGTTAATTAAATAAATGGAATTGAAGACTTAACAGGGAAACTAGAAATAAGAACGGCAAAGGTTTAGCATTTAACCATACTATGTGCATTAAGAGATAAAGAAAAACATTTTGAATGAAAGTAATTGAATATTGTTCAGAGTTTACATTCTCATAGTAAAAAAAGCTACAGGGAAGCAAACGGTGCTGCCGACTGGATAGCTTCATTTGCGGCTCATCACTCGGGTGGTTTTGTTTGGGTGGACTACGCAACTCTGCCAGCAGGCCTATGTAGCATTTTGTTTTCTGATTTTGTTGGCCGTATTCATACTCATCGAGTGTGAGCCGCCGTTGCACCAAAAAAAAAAAGTAAAAAATAGCTACAGCTTGTTCCAAGTTTTTTTATAAAAGAAAAAAATAAATCCAAATGTAATCAATCAATCTTATTTTGTTAAAGACTGAAAGCAAGAACAAAACCTAATTAGTAGATATCATCTTCTAATAAAAAAGACTATCAATGGAAACTCCAATCTTTTCCAACAATCAATCTTCCTTTCCTTAGATATCTACAAAAATTCATGTAAAATATAAAAAAAAAACACCATAAAGCGAACTTAAGGAATCTAACTTAGCATGGATTCTTCTGTGCTTAAGCCTCTTAGATCTGAGATGGGGGTTGCTCTATGGGTTTGGGAGATTGAGAATTAATAGAATAGCAAAAGAAGAAAAGGAGGGGAGGGAAAGCTAAGGAGGAGGCCCCGGAGAGGTGGGAGGAGGAGAAAGAAACCTGCGACAGGTGGAGGCGGAGCTCGTCGAGGGATTGGAGTCGGTCGGTTGGCACTGGAGACGAAAAGAGGGCTGAAATTAGGATGCTAGGGTTGCTGGGTTGGGGGTTTGGGTTTTATAATAGCCTCTGACGACGCTTATAAGCATCGTCTTAGGTACCACGTTAGGTAGGCTTCCGACGATGCTTCTAAGCATCGTCTTAAGTTTGTGTTAGGCCTCGGACGACGCATATAAGCATCATCTTATGGTTGATTTTGATGATGCTTATAAGCGTTGTTTTGGCTTATTTTGCTTTTGATGACACTTATTAGTGTCATCGTAGTTTAATTTCTGCTAACGCTACTTAGAAGCGTCGGCAAATTTTTGCGTCGGAGCCAAATTACCGATGCTTATATCTAGCGTCGGCATATATATATCGGTATTTTTCCGTATTTCTGTAATATGCCATTGTTTGTTTTACTGTTAACTTTTGTGATACATGAAACATCTTAGTTCTATGTTTCAGATAAGTTCAGTAGCAGGCAATATGAGGTTTGCGTTTGTTGTTAAAATGAGCTCCTGAAGATCCAAGAGCACCGAGGAACAATTTTGGAGCTATTCAAACGCTTTACTAACTTTATTCGAAATGGCAGCCTAGAAATGAATCTTGTGAAGCCAAGATAAAACTAAAATATACTATTTTCAATTGCAAATATTAAGCTGCCATAAAGGCTATTATTATGTTTTTAAAGGTGACATATCCTGGCTTGCAAGTTTAATGTTCACTATGTTTTCTAGCAACATGATGTAACAAAAGAAATGGATTACTCATTTCTTGTTAATTCCTTTGTAGCATGATTTTAAATATAAAGGCTGCCATGACATTATAACAGTTCTGGAGGGGGCGCATTACATTATTCATGTTAATATGAACATTTGAAGAACGACCATTATTTATCCATTATTCCGTTATAATGACCATTGTATAACAATAGTAACAGCTGTTATTTTCCCTAAATGATATAAGCTCTTTTAAAATTATAATTCTTTACTAGTTTTCTCAAAGAAAGTATCTATCACCTTAATATATATATATATATATATATATATATTACTGAGTGAATAATGATTTTAAAAATAATTGCATTGTTCTTTCATTATGTCCTGCAATTTTCTGTTATAACACCATCATAATAACTTAATCATAAGTCATTATTTTAATAATAAATAACTCCAAATCATACAGCTTGGCAAAATAATGGTCATCCATTATGATATGTTCAATAACATTTTCACTATCAGTTATATTGGAATAACACCACTATTGACATCTAAGTAGTAAACTAAGTCCCAATAGGTGTATATCAAAATGTGTGTCCAGTTTATCAGTTAGAGATGCTTGCCCTATGGCATCAACCTAACATACCTAAATTAATATGGTTGTCACGATGGTCACTATGAAATTTATTGCTTTACTAGTAAACAATTTGAAATCAAATAGGTTGGTTAACAACAGCCATTATAACCACTATAATGGTCAAAAATCGTATGACTGTCAGTTTGTTATAATAGAATAACACCACTACTGTCATCTTAGTTGTAAGCTAGTTTCGTCACGATAGATGTTTAACAAAATTAGTGTCCAAATTATCTTTGAGATCAATGTTTATCCAACGACTTGTCACCCTATAATAATATCATCCTGTAGTCACAAATTTTATTGCACATAAAAAATATAAAGTTCATTCCACTTTGATATAGTTTTTTTTTTTCCAAATAGAACTTTAATATGAGAAAATCAATTCCATCCTCTAGTTTTTTCTTGTCTTTCTCCTTTTTTTTTTCCCTCACTTTGTCTATTTCCCTCTCACCTTCCTAATTGGAACGTTTTCACTTCTCGAAACTTTGTCTCCTTTGTGACGACCCAAATAACTAGTCTAACAACCTAGGATCTCACCCAAAAGGCTAGCTAAAAGGTGTCTAGGATACCCAATGTATAGCAAATATAGGACTAAACACATGCCTACACAAGTTCTCATATTCTTTTTCTATTTAAGCTTTGGTATTCTTGCCAGGCTTGTAAGACCCAATAAACTAGGCCCGATCCACTTGATCGGCCTAATCTTCTTGGCCCAAACGGAAAAAAAAAGAACGAGGTTCCCCTATTTGAGTCGGAAGAGGAGACCGACTCTGGGTCCTAGCTCTTCAACTCCGTCAGAGGCTAGGAAACCCTAGCCTCCATGTCTATTTAAGAAAATATCACCCCTCCTTCGAGCCTCACTATTGATCACCCAAGTTTGTTGCCGATTTGAGATGATTTTTGAGATTGTTGCCATGGAGGATCTCGGGGTGTTCATCGTCGATCCAGCTAGGAGAGCTTGCTGGATGTAAGGTAAGATTCCTTTCTTCCTTTCTTCCTTTTTTTCAATTTTGGGCCACCATCTTGCTTGAAATCTAGTCAGTGAGTCACCGAAATGATCGTGAACAGGGTCTCCCCTATTTCACATTCTTTTCATCCATTTTTGTCGTTCGTCGTCGAGCATGGCATGCTACCGGCATGGCCGTAGGTTGCTGCTGGCATGCCCATGGATCGTCGGCCGCTAGGGGTTGCCAAAAATAGAAAGAATTGATGCGCGGATGTAAACATGATTGAATGAACAAGCACTCTATGCTGATCTCGTTATCATCGATTGCCCCATCATAGGCTAAAAATGTAATTCTATCGGTTGTCCCATTACCGGTGGAAAATACACCTATTGATTGCCCCATCACCGGTAGAAAATGTGACTGAGATTGGTGCAAAGTGGAAAAGATAATTGATCCTAGATCCGGATCCGATTAAAAAAGAACAGAATGAAAAGCTACTTGAAAATACTATTAAAAATTTATGAGATATCGTATGATATATTATTCTTGAGTGATTGAATTTCTATTGATATTTGATATACACATGCATACTGTTTATTCGAGCATTATTGATAGTCAGTTTATAATTTCATAATATGTGTAATAATTTCTTGCATTTTTAAATTTATATTATTGTGTTGGTGTAAATACATGGAGATTTTTACTAGGTTGTAAAGCTCACAAAATCTTTCTTTTTTCTTTCAGAGTTGCCGATCGCTTGGTACTTGGCTCTAATTGAGATCATGAGTGAAAGAATGAATAGATAGACCATCACTGATACATTTATCCAATCAAATTGTAGTTTGAAGATACTTTTAGCCGTTAGATAGACTTCACGAGCCATTGTGAGACAAAAATGGCCATTTTTATTTACTAAAAACTATCTGTTATTGTTATTAAGCACAGACGGGTCGACTCGACTTCTTTAAGAGTCGACTCATGATCTTCAAGAATCGACTCGTGACCTTTATAGGTCGACTCAAAATATTTCTTATTTTTGTTGCGCTTTGCTTTTCGTTTGTGGCCATTGTGGGGTCGACTCTTTTGGTTTAGGGGTCGACTGATGTATCGACAAGGATCGACTTGCCAACATGTTAAATTTTACTATCTTCTGTCTTTTGTCTGTGGCCATTCAGGGGTCGACTCATTTACTTCAAGGGTCGATCAAGGTACTCCTAGAGTCAATTCTTCTCATACAGAGCTTTAAATAGTTTAGTTCCATTTCTCCATATTGATAATTACAAGCATTGTAGTACTCTATTATCCACATCTTAGAAGCCCAAGAAAATAGAAAAATCCTAAAGAACCCAAACAAGTTAAGATTGGGGTACTGCTGGGAATATAGCTTCACATTTGAACTAGGTTTCACTCTTGTATGCTAAAATTATCCGTGGATTTGGTTTGATTTAGAGCCAAGAACATGGATAGTTCTAATTTTGGATTTATTTCAATTTTAGGTGTGATCTATCCATTGATGGAATATGCCTATGCAATCAATTTTCAATTGCCTGACAAATTGAAAGTCCTCTTTAGTAAAACCAAGACTTGACTAATTAATAGTCTAATTTGGGTATATTGATCCAACCATTGGTTGATCGATTAAGTGAGCTCTAGCTAAGGTTGGCGCATTATTGATCCAAAAATGGAAATGATTATCCACAAAGTTGAATTTATGATGGATTGGATTCTTTTAACATGTGGATTTCCATCTTCCGATAATTATACATGAGCAGTAAATATGAACAGTTGTATTTAATTTCATAAAAGATGTATATTGTATGTTAATAGTGCACTGGTTTGGTAATAGCATCGTATCTATCACATTATGCTATTCCATTGTATGTCAATGCTTACCACTTTCTAGCATGACAACAAGCCAAGTAAAAGCATATAGAAAATACATACTATACCAATGCAACATGCTGGTAGGATATCAGCATAAATATATGTTTTACGTGCCCTGCCATGCCATGGCAGATCAACACTTCATTTTGTCTTCTCAAAAAAGTCTCTTTTAGAAATTTGTTATGTCTTTTCTGATTCATATGGTTTCCCTTCCAATAATTCTTTCTCTAAGCCATGTCGATGGATCCACAAAGGCTAGGTGGCATCCCATTTTTTTTTCTTGATGGATTCCTTATAGCAAAGGGCATAACATTTACTAGCTTTTCTGTCGCCTTCTTTTCTCCAACTCTTTTCAAGATTCTACCATGTGTTTCACTTATTAATTACTTTCCTATCTTATCCCACTTTCCTATCTTTGTAGGATTGGAATCCTCTTGAGACAGTATATGAAGACTGGATGGCCAATCTTTGAATTAAGGTTATCTAAACTCTCACTTAGGTGGCCCATCATTAAGAAGGATTGTTGTCTCAAAGTTTCCATCTAACATTCAAGTCTTGGAACCTGTTTAATCATAGGCCATCCAAGTGATAGCTAGAAGACCTTGCTTTAGAAAAAAGACTTCTCTAGTACCTACACAAGTTGCATATGGGCCCCGAACTACCGCTTGGATGGTCCCTAATTATGTCGGAGTTGTTGTCTCAAAGTTGCCATCTAACATTTACCTATTCAATCACAAGCAGTTCGAGTGATAGTTGGACAACCCTGCTTTAGAAATAGGGCACCTCTAGTCCCTATACAAATTGCATATGAGCTTGCTCCTTCTTCATAACCCTTTTCCACATTTATAGGGATATTTAATTTGGTGGAAACTTTATTCTGAAATTTCTATCAAGATGCTATGCCACGTCCCTAACCTAAGATCATGAGCCGAGGGTCACGGCAACCACCGCATACTTATAGAAAACTCTTCCTATAAGCATGTATGGTATATCATCTCGATATCATAAATATATAGCGGAATAACTTTAAATAATAATATTCAAACTTTATTTTAATAACTAACTTAAAAGTTTAAATATTTCAAAATTCTAACAATGTTCTAAAATAATACATCAATTTAACTAAACTCTAATTTAAGATAATCTCAGCCAAAGTTCTATTAGTCGCTCTCCTTTATTGGAACCCCAATCAGACTAGTTCTCTGAATCTGTAAAAAAATAAGAAATCATACAATAAGCTAAACAACTCAGTAAGTAATGAATATCCTACTAGATAATTTATGTAATAATTTAAGATACAATAGTAAAACACAAATTACTAAATCAGTGTAAAGACATAATCAATTCTACTTTAGAATGCAAATCTATTAAAATCTATATCTTTTTACAAAATATTATATTTATCATAATCCAATCAATATATATATATATATATGATGTAAGATCAATAAACAATATAATAATAGTCTATAAAATATTGCTCCAAATTATAAATCTATTTTTTATTCAAATCGTCATCTCGTAAAATTCATAAAGCATATATAAATTAATTAACAATTTATTCGATATAAAAATATTATTATATAAATAAAAATCTAGAAAGAAGGATCATTACTTACTTTGTCGGCAAAACCGAACTATAGGTTCAAATATTTTTGACAATCTCTTTTAGAATCTAAGACTCCTGTGAGTGCTCCATTGCAATCTTTGGTGAGCGCTATAAGCCAAGACCTTTGGGAGTTAAGAGGAGAAGGAACCAACAGTGGTGATTGGCGAAACCTGTCGATTGTGAAGTGAAAGGGAGTATGGAGGTTTTTAAATAGCCGTTGGAGGCTAGATTTTCTAGAAAATTAGAATGGAGAAGGAGTCCATCTTCTAGTCAAAGTTAAACAGGACTCTATCCTTTTTTTTCCATCTTCTACTCTAAGTCCAATAAGGCTCTATACTTTTTTTCGATCTTCTACTCCAAGTCGAATAGGGTTTTATCCTTTTTTTTTTCTTCTACTTCAACACTTATTGGTTAAGTGAAGTAGGTTCAATTTCTTATTAGTTGGGTTGGGTGTTACATTCTTCCCTCCTAAAAAAAATTTGCCCTCGAAATTTTCTTACCTGGGTCTTCAAAGAGTTGAGGATGCTTCTTCCAAATCAAGTCATAACACTTCTCAAATCAAAATTATCATATTTGACCAGTTTCAAAATAATTCAATTCATCACGCTTTCGCTTTGCAACTCTAATTTAAACCATCAATATTCTCTGAATTCACTAAATATGTTTTAATGACAAGATCCAAAAGTATCAAATAGATGACGTACATTTTTTTTATTGAGAAATCCTAGAAAAAGATGTCTCAATTCTCTAAGAAACTTATTTTGTAATCAATATAGATTAATATTTCAATGTTTGTACGTCTACCCACGTATACTCATCCAATATCTGATTTTATATATTATAATTTATCCATTTATGCTCTGATACCATAATAATTGTCATGCCTCTGACCTAAGATCACAAGCCGGGGGCTGTGATAACCGCCGCATACTCATTGAAAACTCTCTCTATAAACATGCAAGGCATCTCATCATAATATTATAAACATACGATGAATAACTTTAAATAATAATATTCAAACTTCATTTTAATAACTAACCCAAAAATTTAAATATTTCACAATTCTAACAATATTCTAAAATAATACATTAATTTAAATAAACTCAAATCTAAGATAATCTATGCCAAAGTTCTGCTAGTCTTTCTCTCATATTAGAACTCCGGTCAGACTAGTTATCTGAATCTGTAAAAAAATAAAAAGTCATATAATGAGTTAGACAATCCAATTAGTAATGAATATTCTAACTAGATAATTCTTGTAATAATATAATATACAATAGTAAAACATAAATTATCATGAATCAATATAAAAACAACCAATTCTGCTTTAAAATATAAATCTATTAAAATTCATATCTTTCAAATATTCATATACATAATCATAAATTTGATTCAAAATAAATCATATTCAACTCAACTGCCTTTAACTATGGCCATACTTATACCCCATGGCTAGGCCAGAAAAAGAACCATACTTATATCATACGGAGTGGGATAGAATATCACATTTATACACTACAGAGTAGGCCAAAAGACAATATTTATATTCCATGGCAAAGCTAGAAACAGAATCAATGAGCTCAATTATAGTCAAAGTGCCAATACATAACCTCTAATTGGTAAGATCTAGTATATAGTTAGGCTGAGAGTTCAAATTTGATACATATTAAAAAAAAATAGAAAATATACATATACGATGTAAGATCAGCAAACAATACAACAATAGTCCAAAAAATATTACTCCAAATTATATATCTATTTTTTCATTCAAATCTCTATCTCATAATATTCATAAATCACATATAAATTGATTAACAATTTATTCGATGTAAAAATAATATTATATAAATAACGAATCTAGAAAAGAAAGATCATTACTTACTTTGCGAACGAAAATTGAACTATAAGTCTAAATAATTTCAACGATCTTTCTTAGAATCTAAGACTCTGACGAGCACTCAATTGAAATCTCCGGTAAGCACCATGAACCAAGACCTTTGGAAGTCAGGAGGAGAAGGAACTAACGATGGTCTAGTGATGGTGATTGGCAAAATCTGTCGGCAGTGAGGCGAAAGGGAGTGTGGGGATCTTTAAATAGCCATTGGAAGCTAGGTTTTCTATCTCTTGTAGGAAATCGGGATGGAGCAGGAGTCCATTTCCTACTCCAAGTCAAACAAGGCTCTATTCTTTTTTTTCCATCTCCTACCCCAAGTAGAATAAGGCTCTATCCTCTTTTTCGCTCTTCTACTCCAAGTCGAATAGAATTTTTTCTTTTTTTTTATTGCCCGTCTTCTACTTCAACTCTTACCGGTCAGGTGAAGTAGGTCCAATTCCTTATTAGGTGTTACACTATGCTTTCTTCAGGATCTCTTGAGTGCAACTCGCTCTTACACTTGCTTCCTAAGTTCCTACTGTTTCTCCCAATAATCCCACTTAATCTGCCCAAATCTGCACCAAGTCTTGCAACCACTTTTACTTGGGTAACTAGGTGGAAACAAATTCTTAGCAATAACCCGACCTTCTACTTCTACATATGCTTTTGTGTTCTTTCCTATGAAATCCAAGTCATGGTGTATAAGCACAAATACATTAATTGAATTAAATTAACAAGCATGCCATTATAATCCAACAACCAAACAATAACAAGTGCAACCATTTTACATGCAGTTTTGGAGTGACATCAATGTCATAATCCCTAAACATCTGGAATTAGCATTTCATTTATGAGGGTATATCTCATGACGTTCATTCCTTTCATCGCCTTGGTATGCTAGATCCCTGTACACATCAAAAGAATGAAGTATCTTAGTCCAACCAACTTACATTGATAAAATGATGTTTTGGGTGCAAACAAGTTGATATTCTTCAAACTAATTGCTATCAATAATGTTTAAGGCTGCAAATGGGTCGGGTCGACCCGAGACCCGACCCGACCCGACCCGTGTAGATCCGATCCGATTCGAATTTTAGGACCCGCGGGTTCGAGTCGGGTCCTAAAATTGGACCCGAATCATTTTCTGGGTCGGATCTGGGTTTACCGAACGGATCGACCCGATCCGAATGGACCCGAAGAGACGGGGGGGAGCAAAAGAGTTTTTGTGTGTGTGTGTTTGTGTTTGTGTTTGGGGGGGGAGTAGGATTCAAGCGTGGAAGGATAGCAACAAGCATAGGCTCACAGAATCCAAAGGAACCTCGGCCCGTTAGGA
>JAOXJJ010000001.1:17193335-17216329 GCA_025769935.1 Phoenix roebelenii | reverse complement strand
CATGACATTAAATTTCATTGAATAGTTGATCAAGCAAATTATTTATTTTTTTTAAAAAAAATTATTAGTTGAAGTTTAAAATTTGAATTTTGAAATTTGAAATTTAAAATTTGAAATTTTAGGTTTTCCTCTTTTTTTTAATTTTGAATAATCACCCTTGATCTTTTCTTAAAGTTTTTTTTATTGATTTTCAATTAGCAACAAGGGTTAATGAGATATAATAACAATAAAATTTTGATTCTAAAAAAAAATTAAACACAAAAAATTTAAAACAAAAACCAGCAAGGTTTTATATTAATCTAATGGTCTTAAAAGTCTCAGAATGTCAATAAGACCGTTCTGATTATCGAACAATATGTCTTGCACCAGATGACCAAATTTGAGTCCAATCAGACGGCTAATTTCTATGATATCAGAGTTTGATGCAGACTGTGCAGGAAATTAAAAATAGTAGTAAAGATTTATTTTTTTTTTTCAAAAGAAAAATACTAACTACTAAGGTACTAATTAAATCTAAAATTATTACTAATAACTCAGCCGTTCCCCGGCAACGGTGCCAAAAACTTGATGCTCTCGCAAAATTGCTCTCCCAAGTGCAGGAGAATCGCACAAGCAGTAAAACTCGGAAGTCCGAAGTCGATTCCTCAGGGAACGGTCTATGAAGTATCAGTTTAATTTCAGATTTAATTTCAGTAGTTCAGAGAAACTAATTAATAAATTAAGTTCGATAATATGAAGATGGGTAGGAATCCGGAATCCCTCCATGACAATATTACTTTCAACAAATAAACTCGATGATTCTCGATTAAGGATCGAATAGATAAAATAGTTTTAATCATGGAATATATCGATTGAATACATGAACTCAATGTCTAAGCATTCATTGTGCTAGTTATGTCTACGACAAATCAAATATCAGAGTGATACATGTATCAATAAATATAAAACATAATTAATTTATCTAATAAATAAATATGCGAGAATCATAACATACCAATGGATACTAAACAATTAGAATACAAGTTTAGAGTATACTTGATGAAAGCAACATGACAAGGGTTCATCCATCACCCTTTGCCAAAGGAGTTACCCTCCCATTACAAGCATCACCTCTTCCTTTATTCTATTTTTTTCTTTCTTTTCGGAAACAGGGCATCCCCTGTTTCTCTCTTCTCTTTTTTTTTCTCTTTCCACTGCAGCAGCCCGGGTCCTCCCCTGTTTCTTTTCTTCTCCCGAATCAGCCCCCTACCTCTCCCAGCCGAGAGAGCTATATAGTTAGCATTCAATCCCTCCCTTTGCACGCAATGGAGATCGACGGAAGGGCTGCATCTCAGGCGATGATCTCGGGATGCTGGAAGCTCGCGAACGGCTGCTTGAATCACGAGAGAGGTGGACTCGGACGGGAGAATCACCACAGTCGCTGGGATGAGCGGACGAATGGAATGAATGGGGTTGGGAGGTAATCGCGGCTGGATGCTTAGGAGCGAACGGCCGGATCGCGGGAATGGGGCATCTGATGCGGGTCCGGAAGCACGAAATCATGGGCTTGGGCGGACGCTGGGGCTGCACGTGAGGATGGCTCGTGGAAGAAGAGGATGCACGAAATCATCACGGACAGCTGGGGGTGATCGCGGGCGGATCATGGGAGAAGATTGCTCACGGTGCAACGCTTCACGGGAGGCTCGCAGTCGTGGGAGTTGGAGGAGGCGGATTGAGCGGACGAATCGAGAGGCTAGACTTGCATGGGGCGCGGGGTGAGTCGCAAATCTGGAAGACGCCCGGAAGGGAGCTGATTGCGGACGGCTGGGAAGGATGATGGGATTCGGATGTTTCGTTGTGCATTCCCTATGGATGGTCGCCAAGTGTCGCTCTAACATGGTCAGGCTTGACTGCTGCCCATAATTGTGAGCTTGATAAATGTTGGGTTCGACTAGGCCATGGCGAGATTGGGTGCGCACAGTTTGGGCTATGCATCTTTCTGAACCAAACCTGTATTAAATGTGCGTTTTATCTCTGATTTACGGTAAACTATGCGAAACAAAAAAATATAATTTAACTTGGCGATATTATCATCATCTGTTAACAATAAGACTAATTTAAGTGGTATGTAGATCGCACTTTTGTGCTCTCATCACCTCTTATGCTCGTGGTTGACACTGTAGGGCACCCTAGAGCTTGGACCGGGGCGTCATCGTATCTGCGGTCGAGGAAGCCTCTTCGGCTCGCGGTCGACACTGCAGGAAGCCCCGAAGGTCGGATCAGGACATCATTGCACATGTGGTCAAGGGAGACTTTGGGCTCGCGATCGACACTGCAGGGGCCCCCGCCTTTTGGCCGGGACATCATTACCTGTGATCAAGGGAGCCTCTTGGTCTCGCAATCGACTCTGCAGGGTGCCCTAAAGCTCGGACCAGGACGTCATTACCTGCGGTTGAGGGAGCCTCTTGGGCTTGCGGTCGACTCTGCAGAACGTCCCGAAACTCGGACCGAAATGTCATTGTACCTGCAGTTGAGGGAGCCTGCTGGGCTCATGGTCGACACTGCAAGACGCCCCGCCCTCTAGCCAGGACGTCATTACCTGCAGTCGAGGGAGCCTCTTAGGCTCACGGCCGACTCTGCAGGGCACCCCAGAGCTCGGACCGAGACGTCATTGTAGGCTTGATGGCTCCCGCAGATTCCTTCCAGGCTTGCAAGGATAAGGCCTGTGTCGCTGCTCCCTGATGTTGAGGAGCCATCAACATGTAAAACTGGGCTCCTGCCTATCGCAGGCTTTGAACGGCCACAGTGAGTGCTTAAATTTATTGAATGAGTAGGTTAAACTGCTCTAACTAGATCTAAGGAATTTGACCTCCCGGTGCCACAGGTGATGGGCTTTGAAGCGAGTTGCCAGGAGTCAGTACCCATCACCTCAATTCATTAGAAGTTCCTCGACTCCTCAACCTCATGATCATGACTCAGATCCTTTCTCTAGCGCCAAACGTTGTGGTTGAAATTTGTCCTGAGGGTGACCACGCCAAAAGAAGCCAAGAAGACGCCGACCGGGATGGAGAAAGAGGACCACCTCCTGCGCTCCTGGGTACCTGCACAAAGCCTTGGCCGAGGATTCCTGCGAAGGCCCTCCGATGACTAAGTTAACCGGGCTTTTAGAGATGTTTCTGAGTGCCTTAGGTGGCCTCTTATGACTTAAAGAGTACTTGTAATATTTTATAATGGCTTACCGAAGCCCTTTCCCTATCTCCTTTTTATAGGGTGAGGATTTTTACTGTTATCTGAAATTTCGGATTGATTCGTGATCAACTGGCCATCAATTGGAGACAGCGTACAGCACGGAGATCAATTCCGCAGGCGAAGAATTTGGAAGATGTTATTCCAAATTTGTTCTGAGGGTTCGCTACGTCATTCCAAGTGAAAGTGGTCGAGGGAGCTCTTTAATGCATTGTATGCGCACTCACTCCGAAGCGTTACCTGGTGTTATGTGATGGGCCAGTCATCAATGCCTTACCTCCCAAGGTGGTCGTCATAATGACCGACATTTAACACTGCGATCCAGGAAGATCTGCTGAGAGAGCTTCTGGGTCTGTCATGTGGCACAATCTGGCCATTCGGTCGCCTGGGCATAGGATCCGCAGGATCTTCGACGGGATCAAGGTTGACAGGGCCGAGGTCGGCTCAACCTTCAGCGGGGTCCGAGGTTAACCTGGCCTCGAGCCGAGATCAGCTCGGCCTTCGGCGGGGTTTGAGGTCAGCTTGGCTATCGGCATGGTTCGAGGTTGGCCTGGCTCTTGGCGGAACCGAGGTCTGCTCGGCAGGAATTAGGTGATTCCATGCTAGATCAGGATGATCCATTTTGCCTCCCATCAAATCCTAGATACAAAGCCTAGTCCGCATGTTGTATCAAAGATTACCATGATTTATTATGCTGCTAATTTTGTTATATATGAAACGATGGTATACTGTACCGGTTTGAATCGGGTGATACGAGCTGGACCGCTCCATACCAGTTTGGTACCGATATCCGATATGGATGGCGTACCGACACTCGATACGCCAAAAAAAATTCATACCATACCATACCGACATTGTGCTAATGTAATACCGGTACATAGTCCGGTACTGAGACGGCAAACCTTGTATGAAACCTTTTTGTAGTTTCAAATTTCTGACAGATTTAGCTTTTTAACAAAATATTTCACTTTTATCTCTAACCATCAAGCCTTGTCCCATCTAAATGAGTTAGCTCCAGTGAAACAACCAAATTTGGAAAACTTACAACTCTCATTTCGTATAAACTTTTTGAAAGATTGACAGGACAATTAGAATCATCATAATCATGACCTGTAGACGGTGGTCCAGTTTTCTTCCGATCCGTATGAATGACAATATGGAAAAAGAAGTAATACATTGACTGTGTAGATTGATTAAAACAATATCTCCTTCTACCCAAATGTTACAAGAATAACCTTTGGGAATGCGAACAACAAAGAAAAAAAAAATCTGTATAAGATGAGTTTGCTTAGTCTTGGGCCCAATTCAGATCCGTGGCTCAACATTTTCATAGCCAGCCTAGATTTGATTTTTTAGATGCCTGGACGTATGGACGAAGGCAAACCCTAATCCAGGCGACTCCCTATCCGTTTATTCCAACCCTCTCCATCTCTTAATCTTCGTTGTTGACTGATGAATGCCAAAAAATAACATGACAACAAATCAAACACCTTATCAAAGATGATTCCTGAAGGTACCCGACTTGCTTCACATGGATGTACTGGGTTGGTTATTAATGTTACACCGCGGGTGATGCCTATGCTCCACTAGGCTAGGATTTCCATGGGAGAAGAATGGTAGCAATTCATCTCATTTGCCACCTTGTTGATCCAACTGCTTGTTATCATGAAACTTTTGTAAATGGATAAAATCACTGAATTGTTCTACAAGATAAATTGATTAACTTGATGATAATCATTTAAAATAAGTTAAAAGGTCAATCGAGTAACAAGTAACTTGTTCGTATTTGTGTTTGTCTGCTCAAAAAATCTGATTCGTGTTTGTTGATCAACTGAGCTCCTGAAGATACAAAATCAAACCCTTCAACCAATTTTGGAGTTATTAATATGGTTAATAATAATGTTATATTAGATGACAACCTCTAGCTCAATTTTACGAAGCAAACTCAACTCAACTCAACTAATTCTTAATCCTAAAATAATTGAGGTCAGCTACAATGTCATTCAAATAGACAACCCATGGCTGAATTTTCTAGAACCAAGGTAAAACTACATATATTATTTTCATTTAAAAATATTAAGCTGGGCTATTATTATGTTTTTAAAGGTATATCACTGATTGCAAGTGTTATGTTCACGATGACTTTGAGCGGTTATGTTATGGATGATAACAAGAAATGGACTAGTTATTCCTTAATACATGTTTTTATATCAATTACTAGCATGGTTTAAAATGTCATATCCAACACAATGTTGTAACAATTTTGGTGAGGCCATTATGTTTGATATATCAATAATAGCTATTTAAATAACGGTCATTATTTGTCCATTATCGCATTATGATGGCTATTATATAATAAGAATTATTAACTGATGTTGGGAAAATGCTAAACTTGAGCTGAAAACTCAAAGAAGGAAGGATATATATATTGATGCAACTGATTGTGGCGAAATAAAAATCATATTACGGAATGTACAACATAATATTTTGAATCCTAAATGGCATCAGCAGCAAATCCACATACCAATTAGCTTCCAACAAAGGTTGGTGGTTGTTGGAGGACGCGCTGCAAGTCTCTCTCTTCTAAGGCTAAATCACTACCTTCGCCTACCACTCTAAAGATATAGCTCTCACAAGATCATTTGCAGGCTCTAGTAATCCATTAAAAGGGAGGAGAGAGAAAAGAGAAAAAGGTAAGAATATTTCCCACAAGCGAATTTTTATTAATCAATAATTTAAGTATCTCAAATATGATAATAAAAGAAGTCTCAATAGGGATATTTATTAGGCAAGGAGATTCCTTTCTTCAACATTTCAATATAAGATTCCAAACTCTATTGTAAGTTGAAGAAACCTGACTGCTAACTTTCTTAACAACATCAAAATTTCCAAAAAGAAAGTTCACAAAAAATAAAACTTTCTAAAATTAAGTATCATCAAATCTTCCTAATGAGACAAAACTCAGATTGAGTTCTGAGATATGTGTAAATGGGATCCGCCACCCGTGTTGCAGCACATGCATGCTAGGTGCTTCAGCGTCATTAACGACTACTATTTGGTGCTTACTCTTTCACCAAATAAAATAATTTCTACTAAAGCTTAGTTTTTTATTAATTTCTACAAGAAAGTTCGTGTAAACATTTAAAAATATTTACATTATATATATGACATGGACAACGAAACCCTTATAATAGCCATTAGAAACGTCATTGATTTAATATTAATTAAATAATTTAAATCATGTAAATTAGGCAAAAATGGCCACCATAAATATTATAATAGTCAATGATGGTTTTACGGTCAATGTGTTATAACAGAGTAAGACCACTATTGACATCATAATAGTAAACAAAATGGTTGTTATAACAGACACTATTTAATATGAAAGAATTTCAAATCTATAAGGAGGGCAAATAACGGCCATCCAAAACCTTATAAATGGTTAACAACAATTTTAGTTTGAAGTTGTTATATTGGAACAAAAGTGTTATTGACATCATATTGTAGTAGACAAAATGATCATTTTAACGGTCTCTGTGTTAATATTAGATAATTCTAAATTACAAGGATTGTGCATATAACAACTAGAACATCATAAAAAATGGCTAGCTGAAAAATATTATTTGGATTCTTTGGTCCTATATAAGTACTCAAGATTAGTGCGGTAAATCGGTCAGATCGGGTGCTGAGTGACTCCGATCCGATCCGGTTTCTTATTCGGATTCTAATTTTGGACCCAGATCCGCCCCGGTTGAAAATCAGGTCGGGTCGGATCGGATCCATGCCTACAAATTTTAATCCGATGGGTCATTCAGGTCGGGTCAGGTCGGGTCCATGCCTACAAATTTTAACCAAGAAAAATGTGCAAACTAGGTTAACCAAAAAAAAAAGTCGGGTCGGGTTCGGGTCCGGGTCCGAGTCCAGGTCGAGATTGAGTGGACTCGACTCGACCCGAAAAATAGAACGGATTCAAATTTAGGACCCGAGCCAGCCTTGCGGGTCCTAAAATTTGAATCGGATTGAATCTTATGCGCGGGCCAAGTCGAGTCGGGTCATGAGTCAACCCGACCCATTTGCAGCCCTGCTCAAGATTTACCTAGTGCGCCATTGATATGGAAATAAACACATGCTTGCATGGGTCAACCCAGAACCATAAATATCTATCAAATTCAAATCTATTCAAATTCCATCATAAGTACTATAAATTTAATTATAAACATTACGGTGAACATATGGTCAACCTAGATATGCACGTACTGTTATAGACTATAGATCGAATCTCTAAGAACCTGGCCGGCTAAGTTGACTTGGGCTTCCTGGCAGGAAAATCACGTGCAAGAGAGAGGGAAGGGCCAGCTGAAATTGTTCATTCCGCGCTCGACCTTTCCTTTTCCGAGGAGATTTCTTGCTGGCAATGGCATGGAAGCCGGATTCGGACGGCCTCCTCCCGTCTATTTCTTCCCTTCCCCGGCTTTCATAACCACCATGAATCCCTCCCTCATCGTCTTCCCTTCGCCTCTTCTTTACTCTCTATATTTTGCCCTGTCTCTTCCTCTCTACTTGGGCTCATCGTGCCCATATTTGTGCCGCCAGATTCATGGTCGCAGCACCTCATCGAAGCCTAGGTAAGACTCCGATTCTCTCCCTTATACTTGTCCTCACCTTCTGGAGCTCATAGTCGGCTGAAAAATCCATGTCCAGGCTGCTCGAAATTCTCATCTTCCTTTCCCCTGTTCCTCTCTTCTTCGGCCTCGTCGCCCACTTTGGCGGCCATTTCCCCATCGTCGGACTCCTAGACAGGCACCCTCGCCAAGCACAACCCCACCAGGCCATCGTGTCCTTTTCTCCTACTTCCCTTGTTCTAGAGAAGGGCGGGTTCATGCCCCTGTTTCGCTGGATAAAGAAATAAAAGAGGAAGGAAATAAAGAGAGAGGCAGAGAAACAAGAACGAAGAAAAGAGGGAGAGTGAGTGAAAATAGATAAATAGACAAAATCAAATAAAATAATAGATTCTATCCCCTGCTTGTGCTCTTTTCTATGTACCCCCGATTGGACCTCGATGGAGGATCCTAGACTGATGTTTTGGCAACTACTTGGATCGGTCTTTCCTTGCCTCTTCCCTCCCCGGTTTGGGTATGATGTTAGATCAAGTCCATTTCGGTCCATTAGGGCTCTTTATGTAGTATTTATATTTTTAAATAATTGAATGCAAATTAATTTATCTTCTTAAATGGTTTTGGATAGATAGCCAATTTGCCCAATTGTATCTTGCAATTTTTGGGCAAATCCAGGTTGGTGACCTTGGCACAAACCTTACTTATTTTGAATTCTTGATCAATTTCAAATTATATAAAGTATAAAATTATAAATTATGTTTGAGATGATTAGCCCTATAGTTTTTAAAAAAATTAGAATCAACCATATAATTGTGAGTGATTCATGTTTTATGTTAAATAGCATTGTTTTATAAATATATTGGTGTGAAAGATTTATGTATAAATTATAAATTCTAAATTATGAAAAATACATGTTACTATGAAAATGATACATATGGTCTAATTTTGCATTTTAAATTTTTTTTGATGTCATTTAGTGCTTTTTAAATTATTTATATAGGTATTAATTATAAAAAATATAAATATTTTATGAGCTCTTAGATAGCCATAACTGCCTCTAGAAATAGAGGCGAATCAACATCTTAAGCTAACATCCAATGAAAACAGCCTTCTACTAACTAGTTAAAGTTGGTAATAAAACCAAACCATGATATCTTGTCAATTATGAATATATCCCTATTATGAGCGACCGTAGCACAAAATATCTACGAGCTTTGTTTTAAAAAATAATATGGCTGAATAGCCAATGTCTGATGACTATGATTGATTTAAATTGTATTTAAATTTATTTTATAAATCTATATGATTTGTGTATACATGATTGGATTGTCACAATATGATTTGTTATATTATTATAAAATTCTTTATTTTGCGGTAAAAGATATTTTTTAAATGATGCATTAAATCATACAAAATTTATACTTAATCTAGTAAAGTAGTGCATAGTTACTTATTGAGATGCGAAGCTCATCCTTTTTTTGGCTCTTTTTAGATAAATAAGGTTGCTAGGAGCGAAGAGGGATAAGCTAAGTCGAGGTCAAAATGATAAGCTTCAAAGCTTAGTTGCAAACTAATAATAAAGCTAGCTTATGACTATGGAATTATGGGTTTTATAGCTTGAGTTTTAAACTTTGGATTTAGATATTCCATGCTTGTTTTCTCTTTATTAATTAATAAGAAAATGGGATCATTCTTATTATTGTACTCTATGAGATAATTTTTTATCCAAACTTTCTATTGTGGGCTTCATGTTATCATGAGTAATACCCAAGAATAGCACAACCATGTCATGTTCATGATCTAGGGCGTGACACTCAGTGGTATCAGACTATAGATTTGATTATGGGTAGAAGTTAAAGCTTAGTAATGGGTAGATATATCTCGCCTAGTTAGGCCTTGTTTAGTTAAATAAAAGTAGATAAATTTTCTTAACTCTATTGTTGCTCAATTATGGAAATTGATTAATTTTGGTATTTATAAGGAAAATGAGTAATAGGTAGGAGAAAATCTTGGCCATCTTTGCTGCTAGGAAATAAGCAAGAGTGGCTGTGAGGGGAGATGACAACCAACCAGTTGAGCAGTCTTCCTGCGCCCTAGCCACTCTACCCAAGCTAATATTGTTGGAGTATGCCAGGTAATGGCTAAACTACTCCAGCAACGGCAACAATTTCAGGCGACTCCTCTACCTGCTCATGCTCTAGAATCTTACTATCAGAGATTCAGAAAAACCCACTACAAATCGGGGGTGGAGCTGATCCCTTGGCAGTTGAGTTATGGATTCAGGAGATATAGATAAGGTTTCATGCACTGCAGTTCTTCGAAGATGTGAATGTGAGAGTGGCCATTCCAATGCTCAAAAAAAATGCTGAATTTTGGTGAACTGCAGCTAAGATTGCTTACAAGGCTGCCGAAAACCAGTTTTCTTGAGAGGAATTTAAAATAATATTTTATGATCAATATTTCTCTGGTTCGGTGCAATTAGAAAAGGAGAATAAGTTTCCAGCAGCTCTACGACAGATAGAGAACATGTCAGTGCTAGAATATGCCAATAAGTTTAATGATCTCGGATGCCGAAGAAGAGAGAGAGGCAATAGGCTGAGGCTTAGATCGACGGGTTCTCGAATTGCCCCGCAGAAAGACTTAGAGAATGACTCAAAGAAGAAGGATGTCGAGACTCATGGTATTGTGGCAAAAATCATGATGGGCCTTGTCATAAGAAAATTGGGGCATACTTTCAGTGCGGCAAGGTGGGACATGGCACGAGACTGTTCTAACAAGAAGGATGCTAGTGAAGCGGCGGAGTAGTGATAGGTACAATTATATTAAATTCAGTAGATGTCCATGTGTTGTTGAACTGTTTATATGAGGAACAAAATGAGCCACCATGTTGCCACCCCTTTTGTGAAAATAATTTTTGTGGATGTTATATATAAGAATTGTAAATTTTGAGGATTAAACATTTTGAGGGAAGAATGTAGGAACCGAGCCAACGTGACTCATTGAGGCAAAACGACTCGGGCTTCTTAGGGTGGACATCGTGGCTAAAAATTGTGCCAAAAGAGGGAAATTGTTTGACACTTCAGGGTGGTAGCAGCAGGCGGCTGCCAGTTGTTTGACACGTCAATTCCGGAAGCGGAGTTGCAAGTTGTCTAGGCAGGTCTTCAACATGCGCAGCAGGTGCTACAGATCGGTTCGATCATCCTGAAGGACAATTCGGCCACAGTCATTGGGTGGATTCGAGGGGGGGTGAGTGGTGAGAGCACGGACCAGCTCCTAATCCGGGACATAGGAATGATGATGAGAGATGGGGTGGCCTTCAAGGCCAAGCATGTATTCAAAGAAACCAACGGGCTGCCTACGTGACCCACCACTCAGGATACACCTTGTGGTCAGAAAAGAGGTGTTGCCACTAGCACTCCGCGAGCTTGTGTTTTTTTATTTTATTAGATGTATTCGTATACGTATTGGATGAAGAACAGTAAAAAAAATAAAAAAAATAAAAAAATAAAAAAATAAAAATAAAAATAAAAATAAAAAAAGGGGAAGGGTCGGCTGGAATCGTTGATTGGATGACCAACCTTTCCTTTCCTAGAGAGATTTCTCATTGGGGATCGTGAGGAAGCCGGATTTGGATGGCCTCCTCCTATCTATTTCTCGTTGGGCCGAGAAACTCAATGTCACTATTCCTGAACAACTTGGAGCCGGACTTTCTTTTCGCACTATTATGGATGGTAAAATAATGGGAAAGATTGGATTCAATTGTCAACTGCTCTTATCGGAAATAGGATTGACTACGGATTCGAGCCATAGCACATGGTTTCATAAAATCCGTACAATTTTTCTGATCTAAATTGAGCAGGTTTTATATGAAGATTTTGTTCAACATATTCTATTCGATACTGGTAGGAGAAGAATCCGACTCGGTATTGTTAAAAAAAGAGGGTAAGCAGAACCAAGTCAAGATGATATGGATCACCCCTTCTTTTTGGGCCAAAGATCATACATTTTCGAAGGAATTGGAGCTACATTTCTTTTTAATTTTCATTGAAGAGTTCCAATGTGCTTCCACGCTTTTTTTTTTTTTTTTTTTTTTTTTTTTTTTTTTTGAGATCTTGAAAAATAATGAAATGGACAAATTCCTATGCGGCTTGGCTCTGGAAAATTTTCCTGAGCAAAAAAAACATAAAAAAAAATGAAGAGCTTCTTGTCCTCTCTTCTCCTCTTCTTTCCTCTATCTTCACCCCCGTCTCTTCCTCTTTTCTTGGGCTCGCCATGCCCATCTGTGTTGTCGGATTCGTAATCGCAGCACCTTGCTGAAGCCTAGGTAAGACTCTGACTCCCTCCCTTATCCTTCTTCTCACCTCCTGGAGCTCGTCATCGACCGAAAAACCCACAGCTAGTTCACCTAGAGCTCTCATCTTCCTCTCCCCTGTTCTTCTCTTCTTTGGCCTCGCCGCCTCCTTTTGGTGGCTATTTTCCTGCCGGCAGGCTCCCGCGACCGGCGTCCTTGCCGGGCACAACCCCGTCAAGCCATCTGTTGTTTTCTCTCGCTTCCCCTGTTTTAGAGAAGTGTGGGTTCTTGCTCTTGTCCTAGAAAAAGAAGAAAAAAAGAGAAGAAAGAAAAAGAGAGAGAGAGAGAGGAGGAAAATAAGAGAGTAGAGAGAAAATAAAAAATAATAAATAGATAAAATAAAATAATAAATCCTATCTCCTATTTATCTTCTTTTCTCGTCCTATCTTGATTGGATCCCAATAAAGGATCCAGTCTTTCCTACCTTTCCGTTTGGTTTGGCTATGAAGTTAGATCAAGTTCATTCCGGTGTCATAAGGTTTCTTATTTAGAGTTTAGATTTTTAAATAGTCAAATACAAATTAATTTATCTTTTTAAACGGTTTTGGATGGATGTAGCTGATTTACCAACCTTATAATCTTTGGATAAACTGGGATGAATAACTTTGGCACAAACTTTACTAATTTTAAATTACTGATCAATTTTAAATTATACGAAGTATGAAATTATGAATTATGTTTGATATGATTGGTCTTACATTTTTTAAAAGGATTAGGATCAAGCATTTGATTGTGAATGATTCTTGTTTTATGTTAAATAGCACTACTTCATGAATACTTTACTGTAAAAGATTTATGTATGAATTATAAATTCTAAAATATAAAAAATATATGTTACTATGAAAATAATACATTTGGCTTGATTGTGCACTTTCAAGTTAATGATATGTTAATTTAGTTATATATTTTCTTTAAGAGTTCACAATTGTTATATAAAAGTAAACAAGATTACAAATAAAATCAAATTTTTAGATACGGATCGAATAATTGTCTATTCATATCCATATCTATTTTTCTTTGATGGATATAGATATAGATATGGATATTAATCGGTGAATGATTCTATTCTCCTAATTTCACTTTCCATATTAAACTTTAAACTTATTCCTGAGCACATCCAAACCCTCTTCTTGCCTAATTGAGATACATTATTTCTCTATATTTATCATTGTATCCGGTGTCAATTTTTTACTGAAATTTCAATTCATGGTTCAATTTTAATCGGAACTCATGTTTGAATTGAATTTTCCAGCAAATTCAGTCGTAAATCTGAATAGGCTCACTTCCATAGGCCGTACTGCATTGCAGTTCTATGGAATTACACAGAAAATGAAAACTAGCTACGACAGCGAGCATCATATCAAGCACCAACAGCAAATAATTTACGACCTATACAGTGAAAGCAAACTGTGATTAATCATCAGCTACAGACACAGAAAGGCTTTGAATCCAATTCAAAAGTGCAGGCCCTCATGAGAAGCAGAAGCAGAAGCAAAAGCTATCAGCCATGCCTCCTTAACCGGTGCTGCTTAACCCTGCACATTTTCTTTCAGGAAGGGTTAGGATTTACAGGCTTCTCTCCTTCAAAATGAAACCAATGCTCTAAAAGAGCATCTATGACAGTTTCCAGTAGTTTCAGCCTAAACTGACCAAAACAATCTAGTACCATGTCTACCGCTAACTAGGCCAGCTGCAATGGAAGATCTTATACCTTGGTGAGCCTCTTTGCTAGTTCGTGACAGCAGTGGCATCAGCAGCAAGAAGCATGGGATAACTGAATCTACCAATCAGCATAATCGTGCATCATTTAACCTCGCCACCATCATAACTAGCAGTAAATGCCTTGCTACCGTAAAAATGCATATTGGAAGGAAAAGCACAGCCCCATGCGTCGACATCGTAGTTCATGCATCAAAGATACCAGACAGAATTGGCAAGCGAGATGAACAACTTCTATGTTTATAATCCCTTCGAGTTGTGGTGATATACACCAGAATCTGAGCACTAAAAGGAGTACTTGAGTAACACAATCTCAATCTAAGATTCTGAGCATAAATTTACATGAAAACAAAGCTCCTAAAGGATATATTTTCACATCAGTATACAGAAGAAGACTCCAGCAAATTACAACATTATCTAATGACATGAAGTTTATCAGATCAACAACATTTGAATCCTAACACCACCTACACTTCTCTATATGCACAACTACAGAGAAAGGGAAGGGGGGAAGGTTGGGAGGACTTTTTAATGCAATTTTACATGAAAGATTTCGGGTTGAGCAGTTATCTGGCCTGGTTTTCAGCATCTTCTGAAATGTTGAACAAGAACTGAGGCAATGAAGCAATGCGAGGAAGATGCATCAGCAGCTCTCCAAATGATTCTTTCCTGGAGATGTTCGCAGGCTGCTTGCAGCCAGGAGAATCATTAGACTCTCCCTCTGCCGCTGGAAAATCAAACAAGGGCTTCCTCTCAGATGTTGACCCTGGTCTTGAAGTATTATCGATGACATCATCACCTACAGCACTGTCGCCACTGCTTATCTGCAGGTTTTGAGCTGTACCAGCATCCTTCTGGATCAGACAGCAAAGAGAATTGACCCTCGACATGAGGGATTTTTCATCAGAAGCAGATGAAATTTGGGAATCACTGAGAAGGTATTGAGTTAGCTCTTCCAGGATATCTTTGGTTGCTAGGCCATCACCAGATAATAATGGATTGCCAGAATTAATCTGCTCGGATATGCAATGTCCTAGATGGTTCACTAAATCGCTCATGGACATGGATGGTCGGATTCCAGGCACTTTGAACTGATGCCAGCGCCCAGGATCCTTGAACTCTTCAGTTTCACTAGTAGGATTATCTTCAATCACCCGAGTGTCCATCACTGAAACAGAAATGATGTTAAAAAGCAAGAAACTTGGATCACTCTTGACAACATAGTTATAACACAGGCAATCTATCAGCTGGACATACTCCAGATTCCACAAATAGGGCACCAACTTACACAGCTCATGAATATCTATGAACTGATAAAACTAATGCAGAAACTAATCAAAGCTTTGAAATCAACCAGGGACTAGAAGGGGAAAAATAAAGCTTTTCTTCAACACATGTCAGCACAAAATCAGCACATATCTGGTGATTAAAAAGGCAAGAAAAACCATATGAATAACAAAAAGCACTGAAAAGTAATATGACATACAGATATAATTAAATACCAAAAGAGAAAAAAAAATAACTATAATAAAGAATAAACAGAAGTGGACTTATACAAAGGATTAGCTTCAGCCTCAATGGACAAAATCAACTATGCAAACTCATATATAAACTATAAATAAAGTGGAGACATCAAAATTTCTATGCAAGGAAAGTACCACTTATAAAGAATCACCACAGTACTCACAATTAATCGTTTGAAGAAAAAAAAAAAGTTTGGCTTAATAGTAGTCAAAAAAAAAAAAAAAAAAAACAGATAGATGAGTTGAAGAAAACCATTAACGAGAAGGCTTAGATGAGTTGGAAAAAAAAAAAACATTAAGAAGGCTTTCACCAGCTCCAGGTCTGACCAAGATTAGTCCAGATACAAAATGTAAAATCCATTTTAACAATGATGCTTTTATAGAAAACAAGGTGTCCATCATGGAGACTATCATAATCATAAAATGCTAAAGAATTACTGGTCAATGAGCATCATGCTCCAATATCCAGGTTCGAACTGATATACCAGCATCTTTTGATAAGATTTTTGGAAAGTTTTTCATTCTGCTTCCTTTTCAAATTTCACAGGCATTTATCCTTGGAGACGGTAAAATAAAATTGGTCAGGTAAACTAACCAGGCAACAATTATGATGATTGTCTGTGTGAAAAAATGAATAGTTTTTCTCTTTTTTTTTTTCCAATTCTCCTTCAACCTAAACCAAGAAGAACAACACATACATGACACAATAACACACAAATGCATGAATGCTTTGTGTACCTATGCACACCGTACTTGTTACGAACTGGTACAGGCAGGTTACCTGAGCTAGGTGAATGAGTGTCCTGTGCCACAACATCTGCTGCCCTACCAATAGCATCCTGTACATTATTCTTAGTGGATATTGATGAACCAGCACGAGGTGATCCAGAATCTTGAAATCCTTGCATTGGGGATCCATAAGCATCCTTTAGATTATCAAAACCATGGCATTTAGATTCATCTTGGTCCTCAAAAACAGAACATCTTGGTTCAAAGTATGGATTTTCTAAAATAATATTCGGCTGCTGACTCAATGCATATAGACGTGGGTCACATTGGATAAGCTTCTCAACATGCTTGCTTAACAAGCCCTGACAACACTGTAGAAAATGCCTCCTGAAAGCAGTGGTTTCACATCAAAATCATATGATATTCATTTTTGTGAGGAATTCACACTAACAAATCAGACAGAGACATGAGAAGGGGGAAACTAGAAATGAGATTTCTTTTGCTTTAGACCATTCAAAGATTTTGCACAAGCTGCATTGTATGTATATCAAAAAGAAAAAAAATGAAATAGGTGAGATCCAAACAACCTTGCTAATTTACTTTCAACCAAAAAAAATAAAACCAGTCAAGGTTCAGCCAGAGGCATTTAACTTAAAAGACAATAGTCACCAACTAAAAGCAGATGGGCGTACAAACACAGTTATAGTATTCTCTGAATTATTGAAAAAATCGCAAATTATTCTAATTTTTCTCTTGGCCAAATGATTCTCCGAATACTTTTCTGAATACGAATCAATCCAGAATTATTCAATCATTCTCAAATTATGCACGAATTTTATGATTTATAGGCAAGATATTCATGACTAGTTTAAAATATATGTATATATGTCACAACATAATGATACCATATATTCTTATTAGCAATGATTTTTTGTTGTGATCATTTGTTATCCTTGCCTATTTAATATTTCTTTTTTATTAAAAAATTTACAAATATTTTAAAAATGTCATTTTTTTCAACTTTACTATTTTTTTCTGACAATTATGTCCTCGTTACTCTAAAGATGTGTAAAGTAGCAGGGAAAGAAAATATTAATGTACAGAATCCAGTTTTTATGCACAACTTGACAACATTAAAATATGCAATAAAATGTTTTACAACTTACTTTGGAAGCCTTCCAATTACAACAACAATAATAGGGACTTCAAAGAATTAAATAACATAAGAAGATCTGATTTTACCTGTATATGCTTGCTTGCCCACCAGTGAAATCTGAAGTTGCCTGCCACAGAGTATGCTTCCTAGGCTGTGGATTAGTCTCTCTGAAGAAAAGCGGCTGCCTACCCAACTAAGAAAGAAAAAAAAAAAGAAACATGTTAGCAGAGACGAAAGTGCTGAAGCAATTTTATGACATGTACTGGTCCCAATTAAGCTTACCACTACATCCAAGGTCCCTGGTCCATTTTCTGGGCAAGTTGCCTTCAAGGCTGTGATATCTGACCATTGGATCTCAATCTTGTTCTTTAGACCACCATCAAGAACTTCCCACACAAGCTTGTGCTTTGCAAAATAGCACTTTGCTACTAAATCGCCTTCATATCGTGATGCATACTGTTTTAAATAGAATCAATCAGTTTTGTTCTGAGCCCAACTACCTTGACAAATTAAAAACTCACAAAAAAGAGTTGAGTATTTAAGATTCATCCCACCCCACATGATGACCGTGAATGGTTTTCATCCTATACCATGTGAAATGAAAATAACAACTGACTTTTCCAGAGTATCCAACCAATCACATATCACTAAAAAACTTATGGCAATAATGGGATACAAGAGTGTTGGAATGGCTCTCTGCATTAATATGAAGTGAAATGCCAAGGATTATAGCAGCATGGCTCTGCATATATGTCTATACTCTAGACAATTTATTTCATTGTCAGTTTTCAAAACAGCACATAGTTAACAGAATCAAAAATTTTAAATCAAACCCTGCATCCAAAGCATGAGGATGTTGAGACAATTCCATTGTATGGCATTTTCCATGAAGCATGGAGATGGATATGATACTGTTTCAAGATTTGCTGTATGGGACACAGCAAACCTTGAAACAGTAGGATAAGAGATGGCAAGGATACAAATATATATATATATTTACACATGTGTATGTAATATAGCACCTATGAAGCATAGTGAGCTATTAATAATGCAATTCATGGTTTAGCATTAACATCCACAAAATGTATCATTCAGCCATTACATACTATACACCATATTTATACAATAATATCAATATCACAAACTCCAATATTAACACCTCATTATTAAAGGCCAAGATTTTTGAAAGGAAAAGAAAAGGAAGATGGGAGGATGAAAGAAAATGATGACCTCCCCTTGAATTATAGAGGCATTGGGAAACTATCCCGGGTGTATTCGAGAAGTATCAAATGCCTTCTTTAAATATAAATTTAATTTTTTTAATTTAAAAAAGGGATACTTAAAATAAGTATGGACAGGTACTGCAAGTACCTAGGAAGTATCAATATGTTGATATATATTTGATAAAGATATGAATGCAATTTAAAGTATACATGAATTAAATTTAAATAGAATCAATCAGTTTTGTTCTGAGCCCAACTACCTTGACAAATTAAAAACTCACAAAAAAGAGTTGAGTATTTAAGATTCATCCCACCCCACATGATGACCGTGAATGGTTTTCATCCTATACCATGTGAAATGAAAATAACAACTGACTTTTCCAGAGTATCCAACCAATCACATATCACTAAAAAACTTATGGCAATAATGGGATACAAGAGTGTTGGAATGGCTCTCTGCATTAATATGAAGTGAAATGCCAAGGATTATAGCAGCATGGCTCTGCATATATGTCTATACTCTAGACAATTTATTTCATTGTCAGTTTTCAAAACAGCACATAGTTAACAGAATCAAAAATTTTAAATCAAACCCTGCATCCAAAGCATGAGGATGTTGAGACAATTCCATTGTATGGCATTTTCCATGAAGCATGGAGATGGATATGATACTGTTTCAAGATTTGCTGTATGGGACACAGCAAACCTTGAAACAGTAGGATAAGAGATGGCAAGGATACAAATATATATATATATTTACACATGTGTATGTAATATAGCACCTATGAAGCATAGTGAGCTATTAATAATGCAATTCATGGTTTAGCATTAACATCCACAAAATGTATCATTCAGCCATTACATACTATACACCATATTTATACAATAATATCAATATCACAAACTCCAATATTAACACCTCATTATTAAAGGCCAAGATTTTTGAAAGGAAAAGAAAAGGAAGATGGGAGGATGAAAGAAAATGATGACCTCCCCTTGAATTATAGAGGCATTGGGAAACTATCCCGGGTGTATTCGAGAAGTATCAAATGCCTTCTTTAAATATAAATTTAATTTTTTTAATTTAAAAAAGGGATACTTAAAATAAGTATGGACAGGTACTGCAAGTACCTAGGAAGTATCAATATGTTGATATATATTTGATAAAGATATGAATGCAATTTAAAGTATACATGCTTCCCAGGCCACACTGTAAAGTGTTTGAATAGGATGGGATATATTTGCATGAAAGATCAAATCATGATACATATGGCTTTAAATGGAAATAATGACGAAGGCAGATCAGGGGTGGTAAAGCCCATGGCCCTCCCCTGAAGTTTGAATTCCCTTAAATGTAATATGTAGAAGATCAACCCCCATCCCTCCCCCTTATTTAACATGCTGCAGATCTAAGGTGGCAATAGGGGCGATGGCCCACTGCCAAAATAATTGAATTTCCCTTAATATGCAACTGAAGCAACCCCCCCCCCCTCCTTTTCTCTCTAAAAAAAAAGAAAAGGAAAAAAAATAATTTTGCAATTCCATTTAACTTTAGGCTCAGCTTCATACTTTTGGCTAGTGAATTCCCTAGAATTCAAGTAGTTAACGATCACAACTCACTACTATAAAAAGTTAACATTTTTTAAATTTTAATAGATTCTGATCCACTCATCTGTGTGGATTTCCCCACATCTTTTAACTATCATCCAGTGTCCACCAAGCCGACAGAATCGGTGTACCGGTGGGCTCCGATACGAGTTTGGTACCGGTTGGAACAGGTGCCGAACCGAAACAAAAAAAAAGGGCGATGCGCATCCGCGTTTTAGCCACAGGGTGGCTTAAATGCCCTACGCGGCCCTGCGTGGGTTTGCGCTCGCGTGCGGTGCCGCATGGGCTCGCTGCCCCGCGCAAGTCCCCACGCATGGGCAGGGAAAACCTTTTTTCTCCCAAACCCTCTCCTCCTCTTCTTTCTTCCTCTCTCCTCCTCTCTTCTCCTCTCTTTCCCCTTCTCCCGCGAGCAAGAAAAGAACCGTTGGGAGGGCCGCGCACGCGTCGGGGTGCTCGGGAGGGGGTCGACCCGAAATACGTCGAACCGTCTTCTCTTTCTCTTCTTCTTCCTCTCCTCTTTCTCTTCTTCTTCCTCCTCTTGCTCTTCTTCTTCCTCTTCTTTCTTCCTCTTCTCCTCTCTCTTCTTTCTTCTTCCCCGCTTGGTTCCGGCCCTGAACCGTTTTATGTGGTTGTATCATACCAATAAGGGTCAGTACCAGTATGGTACATGCTGAACCGGCCCGTACCGGCCGCACCTACATTATCCTCCACATAATTAAAAGATTATTTTATTTGAATTACTTACAGTTCCTATAATAAATAGGAAACTTCTGTCGCATACTTGTTTTGGTCTAGTTTAAAGTGAAATTGGAGGATTCATAGGATGGCAGACCCCAGTCCTAAAACTCTTGCAAATAGGGAAGGCAGAAGAGGAGACTGCTCTAATCCTTCATGTATTCAGAAAAGCAATTGGGAAAAGAATGACATGCAATATTAGAACTATTTTTGTCACCATCTACATGTCTTCACAACCAATTCCATTGTTCTGATCTAATGAATTGACAACACCAAATAAGAGATGTTTTCACATTGATCTAGTAATGTAGCATGTGCGGTTCTCTAGGAGCGAGAGCAAGACCATCTCTTGATCCCATCAGCAACTACCTTGAAAATTAAAATTTGAGAACAATGAATACAAGGTAAGTGCAACAGGTTTATCTTCTTAATATCTTTGGCATAATAATTATCAAATAAATTTATATGTTGGGCCTAGGAAAAGATGAACTGGATGTGATTTATAACAAAAAATGTTTATAAGAATGTGAATTGAAATGGCATACATCTCCTCTCATTCATGTATGATTTTAATTGACATCATGAGGTCATTGTCCCTTGCACAAGATTCATAACTTAACAAATGATTTTTTTTTCCTGATAAAAAATGCAAACTGATCAAACAGATAATTATCTTTTATAACATCTACAGATAGTCCTTGTTTGAGTCTAAACCTATTTATGAATTATAAAATCCAAATTTAAACACTATTTGTACTTTGCACTATATGTCATAGGTAAAAGTACTTTTTAATTTACTCCTTTTTCTTTTCCTAAACTGTCCAATGTATATATGCATAAAATAACTAGTATGTTATCTGATTCTCGACATATACCTCCCATAAAAAAAAAGGATACTTGACATATACCTATAGAATGATCAACATGCCTTTAATTGGTCGTTCTCAACAATGATTATCATAAAAGCTAACGAAGCAGAATCGAAGATGAGTTCCTCAAAGATCATATGCTTGAGTGTACTGAAATTACAAATTCAATCATAGACAAATTCTGCTGAACAAAAGAACATCAAATGAAGTTAAAATAAATATTTTAATACATTTTCTATTCACAAAAAGTTCATTGTTTAATGTTTGTAATCTTCATCATTAAACATGGTTAAGATTACCTCCCAAGTCCCTATTCTTAAAAGGGAAGCAGGAAAGTTTGACGCCTTCATCTTTTCAGTTGTGGCTGAAGCACCAGCTGACCTAGCATCCTTCTTTTTTCCAACATCAGAACTGCTGCTGCTCGTATTGGCTTGATAAAGCCTCATTTGAATCAAATCCAATAAAGAAGGGCTCTTCCTCAAGCGCAGACCCAATGGACTTGGCTCATTAAGTAAATTATACTGCAAATCCTGTGGTGGGACCACACTTGAACTTGTGCCCCACTGCTGCAAAGCATTAAACCACGAGCACAAATTAATGTACGTAATATTAATGGACATAAGATCTAAACCAGGTCACACAACTAAAGAATCATAACAAACCGCTGATTATAACACCTACCAAACTTACCTTTTTTTATGTCCCGGTATAGCATCCGGACCCGCCGCGTTCTGCTGCACCCCCTTCCTTAGCCAAAGGGATATATTATAGAAGGTATATGATACGGGGTGATCATCCGAAGATTAAAAGTAATTTGGGTGGAGGTGATGAGATCACCATGTTCGGTTGCACCATAGTGATCTTACATGGTAGTGACCCCAAATAATTCTCACTCCTCAAATCACCACCTAACCTAATGATGGGATACCTATCCTTAAGGTCAGGTATTCAAGATTACCCCAAGGCAATGATCTTGTGCTGAAATTTGAGGACAAAATTGCCCTTTAGTCCAACGACAGAAATTGGTATATCAACATACCATTAATATATTATATCAATATTATATTATATTGATATTGTATATATTATATTTATTATATATGATATTATAGTATATTATTAATTATATTATTTTTACACTATTATCCAATGATATTTTTCAATTATAGTAGAAATATATTATTGTACTTTATATTATATAATATTTTTTTTAATATATTATTATATTTGTCTAATTTTT
>JAOXJJ010000001.1:17168135-17193310 GCA_025769935.1 Phoenix roebelenii | reverse complement strand
AATATATTATAATATAAATAAAAATATTAATTATATAATAACAATTAATATATATTTATAGGATTAATAATTTACAGTACTAATAAATATATTTTTTGGAATATATTAATATATTAATAAATATTTATCAATATTTTATTATAATATATTTTATATGATTAATAAAAATGTTTTTAATGGAATATTCAGGGATAGTTTTGGTACCATAAGGTCAGTGATCTTGAATTCTCATAAAATGCCAAATAAGTTACTCATGAATATCTAAAAATCTTTAATCACTGGAATATAGCATATCAAACGCGGTAATCTTAGATCATCGAAGATCATATTATACTAAAATAAGGATCACTAGTAATGTAAGATCATTTTGATGATCCCATTTGGATCACTAAATGCCACCATAGTCACAGCCCCATTTAGGACCCATTTTTTTGGGGTAAATATCATAAAAAAATTGGTCAACTTTTCCATTGACCAACTTATCTATGGTCTTATGCTTCTCTAGATGGATGAGTTATTTTTCTATAGATAACATTTGTCCATAAAATAGGAGGAAAATTTTACCCAATTAGAAGGTGGGTAAGTCATTTCCTAGGAACCAAAAAAATAACTTTTTTATTTTATTCCTAAAATACCTCTAATCCTATAATAATAATATAATAATAATAATATATTACATTTCAAATATATAATAATATATCTATATATTATATTATATATTATGTCCTATGTATAAAGTAATATAGATAATATATTTTGTATATTATATATAATGTACTATATATTATATAACATCATATAATATACTATTCTTATTATTATATAATAATATGTTATTCTAATATAATTTTATTGTTATAATATTACTCTATCATTATATACCATAAATTATATATTTTATCAAATTATAATTTAGTATAGTATAATTATAATACAAGATCATATTATTATATCATATTATATTATATACAATGATATTTATATAATAAAGAGTACTACGTGTAAATATGGATACATCTTAGCAACTTACCCCTGCAAAAGAACATATATAACGGATTCCAGAGCCATTTTCTAATGCATATTCTATAAAGTGTTTTCCTGTCTTGCATGGGAAACATTTATCTAGGAAAGTAAAGATTTTCAGGTAAGTTTAGGGGGGGGAAAAGTATATACTTATCCAAGAATGATGCTAAGGAATGAATTCTTCAAACAAAAATATATGACGTTTAGCAAATTAAAGAAATTATCCATTCTCTTCGGCCACTTTTCACTGCCGAAGGCAAAAGATGAGGGTTTTTATTTTTCAATGACTATGAGACCACAATCCGTCAAAACAGCAACTTTCTAAGCAAAACCTCCCAAGAATAATTGTCATAAAAGAAACACAGAGAAAATTGAAACTATATTCCAGCTCCTCCAACATACTAAGAATTAAAATAACCTGCTTTCCCGCACCCCAAAAGCTCCCAACAATGGAGTTCTAATCAGGTCGAATCGAATATTAGTAATTGGGAGGGGAGAAGAACCCCAACAGAAGAGCCTGATGAATAGCCAGGACTTGGACCTTATAAGTTATAACCAGCTGAATCCAAATAAAAGATCAGAGTGGGAGAGAGAGAGAGATTTACCTGCTGAAGAGGAACATCCGTCTTGGATCTCTTGTTTAGAGACCCATGCTCCTCATCCAACGGGTCTTCGAACTCCAACTTCACCGGCACCGGAGGAGGCGGCGGCGGCGGCGGCGGCGCCTTGCCCGGCAGCTCCGATTCCGGCCGGAGGTTGCCGAAATTCGCCAACTGAACCATCAAAAAACCCCAAGAAATCAAGGATCAGCAACCAAGACCGCTCAAAAACCCGAGAGCACGACTCGTCGCGATCCGCCCCTCCTTCTACTCCTCTCTCGTCGGCGACAAATCCAAGAAAACCCTGGAAACGAACAGCGGGGAGAAACGCGAGCCGAAGACGGCTGTGGCGGAATCGGAATCGGAGAAGGTGGGAAGGAATTGGATCTCTGGGCTTTCACGCGAGGACCAAATAGAGAGGGGAATGGAGGGCGTGTAGAATCCGCGAGGTGGGGCGAGAGCTATCTTTTTTTTATTTATTTACTTTTCTACTAATCGGAATGGACAACTACATAGCGGGGCAAAAATTGTTAAGCGGACTTGGACTTCGTCGTCGCGTGACGAGCAGGCCGAAGGGCGTTGTCCGCGTGCCACGCGACTGCTGCGCACGTGGCAACGCCGGGGACGTCAAAATTACGGAATTGCCCGTAAGGCGGTTCTGGCGCCCGTCGCTTTCCCTGGCGTTGTCCGCGTGCCACGCGACTGCTGCGCACGTGGCAACGCCGGGGACGTTAAAATTATGGAATTGCCCGTAAGGCGGTTAGGCACCCGTCGCTTTCGATGTTTATGCGGCGATGGCGAGGAGATGGAGAGACCGGAGGGGTGAGGGGCTTTCGGAGGTTACTTTGGGTCACCGCGCTGGAATTATTTTGTGGATGTGGTCGTGCAGGTGCAAATTAGCCAATTTGTCTATTCTCCGCCTGGATGACCGGGTTGTACGATAGTTGGCGCAACGAGGTTAGCATGGAGAGGGGATGGAAAAGATGGATCAGTGGAAATCACCTCAAGAATCCTAGTTTTTAGAGGTTCAATAACCTTTAAGCTCTTTAATGCGTTGAGATTGTTGTAACCATTGTTGCCTAATTCTTCCACAGGTTCAAGTTGTATATTTTGCGTCATTGCGTAAAGAATGATTGATCTTCCTTCATAACGTTGATCATTGGACTACATCTTATATAGAAGTCAAAGCACTGTAATCTATTTCTTTCATCTTTCTACATAGATCTCAAAATAATTATTGTGCGATCCAATAGTTGACATCATGAAAAAAGATGGATTATTTTTTCACGCAAAAGATACAATATGACTTTTCTTCCACACCCTTGCTACTTTTTGCTTAAACAGTTAGTTTCTAGAGGAGGGCTTATTTATGATGGTTCGTTCAACAGCCATAGAGTCAAATTGGATCAAGAAGAATATTTAATTAGCTCATGGAACATATGTTCAAGCTTGACTTTTTTAGTAGCTCAAAGATATTGTTGTTAAGCTAAATTAAACTTTATGAACTGTTCTAGCTCAACAAGTTCACAAATCTTCAATGAAATTGGAGCTTTACAAATTTTATAATTGAACAAGCTCAATAAAGCATGTTATCAAGCAAAGCTAAAACTCAACAATTAGAATCAAATAATATTATTTATGTGAAAAAAAAATAGTAAAACCGTATTGGCTTTATTTACCATTTGTGTCTGAGTTCCTAATAGGTCAATCCAAAGTAAAATAACTTAGCTCTAGTTTGTTTAATTATGGAATAAACTACTTCATTCTATATGATGAAATATTTTACTCTGGATGAGATGAGATGAAAAAGTTAATTCACTCTGGTTAAAAGTGATTTTATCCTATTTAACCATTCTTTTCATTCTAAACCAAAAACAAGGATGACTGTCGAAGAAAGGATTAGACATGAGCTAAATATATATTTTACAACACAACTATGGATAATATAGAGTTTATTGTATAATAAAGTATTTTTAAGAAAAAGACACTGCATATTTTCATATTCTAAACAAAATCTAGGTGGGTTTCTTGACCTTCTCATTACCTAAAGATTGACACCTTACATGGTCGTGTCGCCGAAATGATGCAGCATTGGATCCTAACCAATACAGGAGTAGACCTAGGTAAAATTAATCAGCAAAACAAGTATCCTCTATTGTTTTTAACACAACATAAATGCTCAAGCTGCCATTAAAACACATTGCAAAATCAAGAACTCTTCAAAATACTAAGACCAATTTATTAGCCATAGCAAATTGAATAGGATATACATGAAATGCAATAGAGTTTAGTTAATAAATAGTAACTAAATTCAACTTACTACCTCAAAGAGAAGTGAACAAAAATAATAACCTAATGATTATTCTATAACCATATCTATTTTGTATTGTACATAAAAGGGTAAAAATAGAGCAGGCTACTCACAGGTAAGTATGGGTGCAAGACCAAGTGCACAGAGACAATTAAGTTACTAATTAGATATCCCAGGACAGATGCAAAGCCATGACGAACGTACAATAGAATAGAAGAAAAAAGCATGGAAGTCATCATGGCCATATCTATATGGATAATTTGCCTCTGTTTGTATAATCTCACTTCTTTATATGTCTATCTTTCACTTAAAAACAAGTGTCTATATCTATCTAGTTATATATGTACAAAATTACACATGAGTGCAAGCTCTCATGCACATATGTGCATATATGCATCTCTAACCCTCTCTCACACATATAGCGAGCAGGTGAGTGAGAGAAAGAGAGAGAGAGAGAGAGACCAAGCAGACATTCAACCAACAAATGGAAAAATCAAAATTTTTTATAACATTTGCCCTTGAAGAGCAAATTTTCAAGCACAAGTTGTTTGGCTAAAGAGAACAAAATGTAACATATTTATGAATTGATTTATTTATGTCAAAATAATTGCAAGGGCATAAATTGGAGAATTCATTCTAGATGAAGTATTTTAAGATGAATAAGAAGAATAGACCAGTATGAAGCAAAAAAGTTGTAGAAGACAACACGGAACTACAGCGAGCTGGACGCAATTGAGCTTGGACGCTAATCTTATGTATATACAACAGAAAAATTTGCCATAGGTCGGTTGAAACTCGGCTTGAGATTTAGTCTTGCTATGCTCGAGTAAGTTATACTGAGATTGACTCGAGTAATCCATTATTCAACTCAGCTTAGTTTGACTCATTTGCATCTTTATATACAAATAGATATTTGGTGCACACAAAATAAAAGTTTGATGTTATGATACATCTAGCTAAAATATCGCACGTTATGAATAATTTAATGCTATAATTATTCTAACTTTAACATAATCCTATGGCACACAATTTTTCCTAAAATTTTAATATCCTAGTTGTACCATCTTGGATTAGATTTCGCACGAAGTTCTATTGGAGGCATTTAGGGAAAGGTGGTCCATTATAATATGTTCTAAAAAATAAAAATTATAATTATATGGTACCATTGTCCGTGATCTACAAGATATTTTGATACAAACAAATTATATTCAATTCCAAGAGGAAAGAGAGAGCAAAAAGGTCCCACTGGAGCAGGAGATCTGTGCGGATGTTTCCCTCGTATTTGAAAGGGATTCCAATCAGGCAAGGATTCGAACATTAAGATTTCCACCAACCCTGTCTCTATCGCAGATCTTTAAACTAGCACCTGAATCCAATGGACAGCACCGAATACGCGGGCAATTGTAAGAGGGAAAAAAAAAAGGGCAATTTGGTCATTGGCTGCCAGCTGTTCGGCACTAGGAGAGAGAATATAAAGAGCGGATAAGTCGACGTGGGGACCACCAGAACGAGACGAGAGGAGCCGGGTCCACCTCGGGCACGTGTGGGGCCCGGTTCACGAACCTTCCGGCTTCGCCTTCGAGCGCGTAGTGGGAACGAGGCGGTGGGTGGAGCGCCGGGAATCTGTGGGCGGCTGACACGTGCGCGCCGATCTGGATTCCGGCTCAGCTTATGGATAGACATTGGATAAAGTAGGCAATCTTTGTCTGGACCCAGACTCCAAAACTAGGAGCACCAAAGGCAATGACTCCGGCATGGAACATTGCATGGGTATAGGAGGGGGAAAATCCATGGGAGGGTGATGCAATTTTCCTCGGTGGGTGCGCCACTCAAACCAAAATGGCAAAGTTTTTTTTTTTTTTTTCCATTGTGTTTGGCACAAAAAAATATGAGTTCAACCACGCCGTTATTCCAATTTGTAGACAAGCTTCCGCTCAATTAACCCTGCAACCTCAAAAATTGTCTACACTATACGCACTTTATGGCCGCATGTATGAGGATCCGTGTGGGCATGTGTTTAATTTCATATTGGTTATTCGCTGGGTAGGTATTGGGTACTTGTAGAGAATCAAGAAATTCAAATAATATTTTCTTGCTAGCTATTTTGGATAAGATCTTGAATTGTTATAAATGGTATTAGAACAGACCTGGTATATAACCTATGTGGATTAGAGAACACTGTAGCACGCTTACTAGTTCCACGGGGGCTAATCACAAGCCAATCATGGTATTTGTGATTAGATTTTAATAGATTTGAACCCTTAGTCTAACGAGAACGTCAATGCTCGAATGAGAGGAGTATATGAGGACTCGTGCAGGCGTGTATTTAGTCCCATACCGATTATTTGCTGGATAGATATTGAGTACTTATACAGAATCAAGGAATTCAAAGAATACCTTCTGGCTAACCATTTTGGATGAGGTTCTGAGTTGTTACAGTATGTATCACCTTTCACAACTGCTTGTTTATGTATCGAGATGCATATTTAATATATAAAGTCCACGAGAACAAACGGTTGTGGCTGATGATTTGCATGACCAGTATACAGTATAGAAAATAATTTCTTTTGCAACCTTCCAATTCTTTCTTTTCTCAAAATGGACAAGCATGTGCGCATATATATATTTATATATAAAGAGAATATATAAGAGACCACTAATAAATTTTTTTTCTAACATAACAAATATTTTCAATTACTTATAATAATGTTAACACGAACACAATAAGATAGTAATTACAAAACCAGTTACTAACAATTTTAGGCTATGTAATGATATAATTATCTTGATTTGCAATAGTTTTTAAAAAATATCATCCTGCTTTATTTTAGTAACAAGCAATTCACTTATGCTCTAAATTCTGATTGTCCTTATGACATTGTTAATGAAGACAATCAATGAAAAATCAACAATAATGAAAATGGTTTGATAACATTGCATAACAACAAATTGAATAAAAGAATTTTATAGAATCATTGGCACTAGTCATTTGTATGTGCAAGACCTACTAATCTAATATTTTATAAATTATCCAACAAAATAGCTGGTTTGCTCTTCAAGCAAAAATACATCGATCTACAACTCAACCAAACAGAATAATTACAAACCTTATCTCCCTCACAACCATCTCTATTGCGACTCTGGTGTCCTCATTTTTTTTGTTTTTATTTCTTGTAGTTTTCTGTCGGTGGTGGTTAGGGAGGGGGCCCGCAACCCATCACATGAATTCCCTCGGTCATAACCAAAATGATGGCCCAAAAGTGGAAGATGTATGACACGTGTGGCCCGCTCGGGCAACGGAAATTGATAGAGTTGGTGGCTCAAAGCCCGAAGTCATTGGGAAGTGGATTTGGATTGGGGATTTTGTCATTCCGCTGCTTTCGAGGTTTGAGCCACAGCAGCCACCAGGGAGAGGGCCGGAATGAAAGGCACAAATCACCCTAAAGTACTACTTTCCAGCTGAGTCTGAATCCTGGAGAAGTACCACCATCCACCAATGCATGTAACGGATGAGTGAGTAGGTATAATGAGACACATTTGTCCCAATATTGGACAATATTCCATTCATCCGTTTTACGCAATGTATCAGCAAAAGATACAATTGGACTTCTCCAATTCAATTGGATGATGCATTGGTGAGCGATTGGAGCTCTCAAATTCAATCATGAGCCAGCTCTTATCAAGTTGTTTTGCAGCGTTTTCTTGAAAAATTACACCCTACACCGCATGCATCATGCGGTCATGCACCACCCAATGATTGAAGAGCATTTTATTCATGAGAAGAAAATAAGTTGATTGGCATGGTAGACTATGTTAGTACATGCGGTGTAGAGTATAATTTGTCCTCTTCCTCATATGAGCAGGGCATAATTGGACTACTAGAGAAACAGAAAATTCATCAGTAGTCCACCTCCCACAGGGCATTGATCGACGATATTCTTTGGTTCTTAGAGAAGAGAGGATTCATCTATGCACTTTTAGTACCTCAATGCCGAGGAAGGCTAAAGGTGGAGGCTACTTGCAACAGTCTAACTACCCAATCCAATTTGATAATGACATGCATCATTTAATTACTTGAGCCAGTTCAGGTTGGAAAATGTTGACCAATTAAATATTGGATTATGTTCGGCTTGGCCAAAATTTAGTAAAATGATGAATCAAAAATTTAAACCTAAACCTCAACTTATATTTAAATAATATTTTTACCGAAAAAATATTATTTTTGGCACATGTCAAATGCATGCAATGCAACAACAGATATTAACAATGACATGCGACCACAAAACGGCATGCAAAGATTTTTGGTTTTTATTATGAGAGATAAAACCAAGAGTTATGATCAAAATTGTATTAAAAAACTAAACAACTTGGTTTAATCGGACCTAACTCAGCCTAACCAAATGGTGCAGTGTGTAAAACTTGGGGTTGGGTAAATTCTTTTGGGGCCAGATAGAGGTAATGGTGGGTGGTCAATTGATTGAGACGGCGTAATTGGGCTTTTCTCTCGATCCAACTTGTCAAGTCGCATCCCAAAAGAATAAGAACAAAAATCTTGTGGTCGGAACTGACGTAGGATGACAGGCAGAGCAGTGAACGAACGCGGAATCATTCCCCGGTCTAACAACTCAGCTGTAGACCGGGCCTGTAACAACCGGCCACATAGAGCTACAGTCTCTTAAATAAGAATAAAAAAAGAAACCTCTCCCGAGCACCGCTCTATCCGATCCAAACGTACATCGCATCAGGGATTCTTGTCAAAAAAGGCTAAGTTGGTGCCGAGGCCGACATTTGGTCCGGCGGCATAATCTCGGCATCTACATCCGCTGTAGCAGGACATCCATAAGTTGACGATGACTTATGTACATCGGAAGACGAAAAAGGCTGCTGATAGATCGCTCCTTCATTGCCTAATACTTTGATGGAGTTCTTTTGGAGAGTTACAAGATTATTTCTTTTTTTTTGTAACTATTTTTTTTTCTAATATTCTTAGGTGTACTTATAGTAGAACAGTACGATCTATCTGAAAAAAAAGACTACCGAATTGTGATGGTAATGTTCCGCAAAATTTACATGAATGAGTCCTAATGGCCCAAATGGATCCTGACCTGTGAGGATCAAGCAAAGTGGTGCTCAATATTGGGCGAAGTGGTGCTTGGAGAGGTCTCGAGCGGCCAAAGTAGCACTTGGAGGGGTCTCAAGCGGGAGCAGAGGTGAAGCTCTTTTATAAAAGAGAATGCGTGCTAGGGTTTACTTGGATTTCTTTTTTGATTTTTTATTTAGTAGGCTATAGCTCCATGTGGCAGGCTGCCATAAGTCCGGTCCACAGCTAACTTGGTAGGCTAAGTTTCCAGGAAAATGGTTTCTCCCAAATGGACTCAAACCGGATGTTGAGGCAAAAAAATCTACAAAGGTGGATGACTCGTCACTCGCTACCTCCCCTATATTCTGAACATGTCAAAAACCCTAAAAGACTAAAATCTTGTAAATTCTTAAGAAGTAATAGAAACCATTAGTGTAAGCAAAAAGTATGTACGAGGAAACAGAAATAATTAATATTTGTACCATCATGACAGCTAGCAACAGCTGGCCACACTAATCTTCCATGTAGATTGCTGGAACTAGTCATAGAATTCATAAATAATTAGATAACAAACCGTGAGTCAGTCAAAGAAGTTGAGTATTTTTGTTTAATTCTAGGAACCATTCAGCCAATAAAACAAGGGTGAATAGCATTGACCATAAAATCTTTGAATTGTAATCTTCAACATATCCAAGTAATGGTATCAATTATGACCTAGACAAGTCAACATAATTGATTAAGAATGGTAGTTTACTATGTCCCATCAAATTTTCAATCTGGTCCTACAAGAGCTCATTTTACCCAATCCATAGCATATCCAGGATGGATATGGATAATGATAAAATCTATCTCCTAACCTGAGGCGAATTTCTATAATTCTTCATGTATCCCCTTCTCAATATAACAAATATATATATAAATGATATTTGTTCTATCCAAGCTTCTCCATCTAACTCTGTACTCTACTCGTTCTATCCCATCTTAACGAGGAAAAGAATTAATAAGATGACTGTACTAACACTGATGGCCAAAATAGCCATAATGGAAAATCTAACTGAAAGGCAACATGAAAGGCATAGGGATGATTGTGCAAGATGAACTCCAAATTTTTCAATATAATTTACAAAAAAGAGAAACATAGATATGGAAGTAGAATCATAAAATTTGTTCTCTATATATGTACAGTATATAAACTGGCTAAATTGCCAGGGTAAAGCATGTTTTTATCGGATCCGAAACCAAAATTCTCTGCAAATTTATCTTTGAATTAGTGCCCCAAGCATGAAGTTTACATGTTTGTATCCAGCCTGGGATCTACCGGTCAATAAGTCAACTCTGAAGACCATTAGCTCAAGTGACCAGATATCATGTTAGTAGCAATCATGCACACAATCTAACCCTTCTTCAAGTACCCTTCATAATATTATTATAGTAGTCATGTATATCATGTATCAAGATATAGGAAATACCAAAATACATGGGCATCCACCCCCTCTGGTGCTGTAACCCATGCAAGAAGGAAACAACCGGAAAACCAAAAGAAGCTGAGGCTTAGCTGACTCTGGTTCGAGGGACAAGCCCGTGAGTCCTTCAATAATTTCGCACTCTCAAATGCCTCCAAAGAGCCAGCCCCTCCACCTTTGTTTTCATGCCAAACTCCACCACACCCGAGAATCTCTTCATTCACCAAACAACAACAACACCCCCCGCCCCCCACCCCCCTTCCTCTTTTATGCAGATGTCACGGTTTTTGCTCTCCTTCCTCTGAAGCTCTACAATGGCGGGTGCAGCCACACATCTTCCTTCTTTCTTGTTCTCTCTCATGCATCATCATCATCATCATCTTCTTCTTCTTTCCCTTCTTCTTATCGCCACTTCTGTTGGTATCGTTCATGGCCTTGAGGAGAAGAAGATAGTAGCTCTACATCAGCTGCAATGGGAAGACAAGAGCACTTCTCGAATTAGTTCCCCACAGAAAACAAGTAATCTTCAAATCAAACCAGCTATTTAGATATTCTGAAACTTAGTCGTCTTACTTAAAAAAAAAACAAAAGAGAAAGAAGTTCATTTAATTGTCGTACTAGTCATGTTTAATACTAAAGATTTATTTAACGAGTCCGATCTATTTTGAGTCTCTGTTATTATGTTATCAGATATAGCTGGTAGCTTCTTCTGTCTGCTTGTGCTAGAAATATTGGCATCTATGGAGAATGTTACCAGTGAGAGAATAAAAGAATGCCTTCAGCTATTCATAAATTCTAATTAAGATGCTTCAATGGGCTATCAGAATAAAAAGAGTCTTTTCTTCTCTCTTCTTCTACTAACATGCTTTCATAGATTAAGTACACGCTTTCAGACGTTGTCATCAAATTTAGGTCCTTTCTATTCCTTCAATTACAAATAGAACTTGTATCTTTTTCTCTCTGCTTGCACTAATAAAATGGGCTTCCTTGGAGGATGTTATTGCTCTATGAGACTGTAACTTTAGCTTCTCATATTCAACTCAATTCTTGCTAACACTTCCTACCGGTCCTTTAAGTCGAACAAGTTCTTAATTCTCTTCCGTTTGTTGGAATCCATTATCTACAGGAAGAGAGAAGGGTGCAACAGTGATGGAAATAAGGCACCATTCTCACTACTTGGGGCATATCGAGAGCTACAGTGATTACCTTAAGAAGCTCCTAGTTTCAGATGAAGCTCGGGTCTCATCTCTCCAGTCACAAATCAGTAATGCTGCCCCCGGCGAGGTTTACAGAGACTCATTGCAAGCCCAAATCCCTTTGACCTCTGGAGCCAAGCTCCAGACTTTAAACTACATTGTGACCATAGGGCTGGGGAGCAAGAACATGACAGTGATCGTCGATACCGGTAGCGACCTCACCTGGGTCCAATGCAAGCCTTGCTTATACTGCTACAACCAAGAAGACCCACTCTTCGACCCCTCGACTTCTTCTTCCTACCAAGCCATCCCCTGCAACTCAACAACCTGTGACTACTTGCGAGCAGCCTCTGGCAGTACAGGCGTCTGTGGTTCAGATCGGTCAAGCTGCAACTATGCACTTAGTTATGGAGATGGTTCCTCCAGCCGTGGTGTGCTAAGCCGGGAAAGGATCGATCTCGGTGGCACGACTGTCGAGGGCTTTATATTTGGCTGTGGCCAAAACAACCAGGGGCTCTTCGGTGGAACTGCAGGTCTAATGGGGCTGGGGAGGACTCAACTCTCTTTGATATCTCAAACTCATGATCGATTTGGAGGAATCTTCTCATATTGCTTGCCTACAAGGTTGTACAATTCATCAGGCTCCCTAGTACTTGGTGGTGACCCTTCAGTTTATAGGAATTCCACTCCAATTTCATACACTAGAATGATCTTAGATCCTCAGCAGGCACCATTTTATTTCCTCAATCTCACTGGAGTGGAAGTTGGAGGGGTGGCTCTTCAGGCTTCTGGGTTTTCTAATGGCAAGATTCTTATAGATTCAGGAACGGTGATCACGCGGCTTGTGCCTTCAGTATACAAGGCTTTGAAGAGTGAATTTGTGAGACAGTTCTCGAGCTACCCTTCGGCGCCGGGCTTTTCAATACTGGACACCTGCTTCAATTTGTCTAGCTATGAAGAGGTGAGGGTCCCAAAATTGAGATTGGAATTTGAGGGTGGCGTGGAGGTGAATGTGGATGTCACTGGGATCTTTTACTTTGTTAAGAAGGATGCTTCTCAAGTGTGCTTGGCTATTGCTAGCCTCTCATATGAAGATGAAGTCGGGATCATCGGAAACTATCAGCAGAAGAATCACAGGATTGTCTATGATACTGTGAACTTGAAAGTGGGGTTTGGAGAAGAAACTTGTAGTTATAGTTGACAGATTACAGATAGAATTATGTGTTGAATATCCAAAACCTCTGCATGGTATTCCGATCGTGGCTGGGTGACTGTCAATATCTTTCGTAAGCTTGATCCTTTTTAGTTACAAGAATTTTGGGTAAGGAAGAACTGCAGAGTAATTGGATGTATTGTTAGTGACTTCTGAAATTCTGTATCATGGTTTATATATTCAAAACAATTGTTAAACTAGTTCATTGTGAGATGTCCTATTTAAAGACCAGAAAAATTTGTTTGCCACTGATTGCATGTGAGTTATAGAGCTGCTAGAAGTTCCTAATGTCATAGAGTTGATAGTTGAATCAATAGCTACTATGGTACAAACTAAAGTTCTGAAACTAATTTAATAAGCATAGAAATACTATTGCCCTGTGTTGGACGTATCGTACAATACAAGTATTGAACTGATACTTGGTATAGGGGATATATAGAGTATCAGTATATTGAGTCGATTCCGTATCAAGCATATTGGAACTATACCAACATGGTACCCGTATGGAGTTTTGGTACCGAGATTCCGGACATTGATTAGAATTCTAATGGCTAAAAAATTAACAAGATGCTACAATGCTAAACACATGATCAAAAACAAGTGACTTTTAAATGGTAATAAGGACTTTCTTCTGGTTCAACTGTATTTAACTCAACAGGCCTATCCCAAATATCCAGGGTTGTTTTTAAAAGACATGTTTCTTCTAAGTTCTACTAGTAAATTCTATGCTTACCATCATTGCAAGTCATTTGCAATCCTTACGACTTACATCCATGTCATTTAAGAGATTCAGGTATCGCTTACTTAAAATCAAGTCACACATCCTGTTAATACGAGGTTGAGCCATTGGATGGCTAGTACACTGGAAAGAGTAAAAGTGGGCAACAAGTCAGTTGCTTTCCATATGAACAGGATTACTTCTTCATTAAGCAAAACTGGCAAGAAGAATATGTTGTTTATAAGTGAGTGGATCCACCGGTTTGCTTTGCTTTGATATATTTAACCTAACCTCCCTCTACAAAACCAATTAGAAATATGTTAGTAGAAAAAGGATGTCTGAATAATATGAAGATACTTTCAGCTTAGAGGTTCCCAAAGCTAGAAAGAAAACAGGCTCTAATGCCTACTTGACAGTAGAAATCTACCACAGCAAACATAATCATTTGATATTCAAACTTCTTTTGGACTAGAAATCCTAGCCAAAATACTAAATGTCACCTTTTCAAGGGCCCTTACCCCTTAGACCCATGTTACAACTTCCAAATAGAATAAGCATCATGTAACATTTAGTAAAAGAAGCATAAAGGGGAGAAAACAATTACAGAAATTTGGTTGACACAACTTGTGATATTAAAAATAAAGCAAATGCTCATTCATTCTGTGGTTCTTAGCCATAGGTTTTAGACCATCGACACTGACAACTACTATAAGCAAGTAGATAAGTTTCAATTTATATGACAAATATAGGTAACAGCATCTTCAAAAATATAATTTTGAAATGCTTCAACATATAATGGTTGTTTTTAGGTGGAACTATCCTTTTTGGGCGGTGAAAAGACATTTTAAATAGGACCATTACAGGGTAGCACAATTCATTTATGCAATGACTAACATAATGAAGAAGATTATGCCTACCTAAGTCTTAGTTCCTTTCCCTTCTTACAATTTTAGCACACAATCTTTACTTACCAAGGGACATGGATCATGCACCATATGAGCCACGAGTGAATCACAATATGACAAGCCTAAAGAAAGCCTCCAATCTTCATGAGCCCAACATAACTTTGGTATTGCAACTTTAATCAGCATACCATCCTAAGAGAGCTACACTAAACCAATGGCCGAGATTGATGCCCTTGCACCAAATGAAATCTACCAACATAAAAATAAATTGTACCAACCAGAGCTCCACATCTTACATGTTGCCGAAATAACCTTCAAATGAACAAACTAATCCATTCAAATCTAATCATAAATACCACGATTGGCCCATGGCCCCAACGGATCCGTGTTGTAGTGTTTCCTAGTCCTCATAGGTTATAGGTCAGGTCCGCTCTGATACCATTTGAAACATCCAAGATCTTACCCAAAATGGTTAGCTGGAAGATATTATTTGGATTCCTTGATTCTGTATAAATACCCAAGATCTATCTAGCGAATAACCGATGTAGGACTAAACACATGTTCGCACGGGTCTTCACATTTTTGGATTTCGTTCTTGCTCTTTTGGCAATAGTTTTAAAGAAGCTGCATCAAAAACCCCCTTTTAAACCCCTCCTCTTACCATAGAACTCGGTCCCGGCTTAAAGACTGATTCCTTCTAACGTTCCTTGCTTTCAAATATACACCTTTGATTCAAAAATCGCTTCTTTCCACCAGATTCGTGTCTTTGATTGGATTGGAGCGAAACAGAGCAACCTGTTTCAGAGTTCCATGAAAAATCCTACTTCCTGACGCAAAACAATTCCGAGGCCAGAGCAGAGAAAATCGATAAAAGAATTCCTTCTTTTGAAAGATTCAACCTTCCTGAGGACAAACACGGAGGAATTCAATTCATAAATCCATGAAAAGTTTCACCTTTTGATACAGAATTCGGACATTCTAAGGCCAACATAAAGGAATCTGTTTCAGGATTCCATGAAAAATCCCACCTTTTGGAACAAGAACACCCAACGTTTCCCAGTCCAACTCCGAAAAAACTTAGCTCAACAGTCTCTGGGCTCATAATAGAACCTACGCCATCCTCTCCAGTCTTCGGAAACAAGAAAGCTTGTTGAGGGAGTTGGAAGTACCACAAGGATTGGCTTCAGGTATCTCTCTACTTCCCTCTGCATTAGTTCCGAATGGTAGCAAAGGAGATGAACTGGAGTTTCGTGTATGGAATCGTCTCTGTACATGGGATCAGCCAACTCCTGGGTGGCTCCGTCCGCCGGGTGGCTACGTGGGGATCTCTTCACTTCCATGGACAGTGAATTCCTTGTGGGGACTTCTCAGTAGTATTCTTACAGTGGCTGGATGTAGGAGAAGGCCTTACTTTATTTCAGCAGGCAAGCTTCTTTCCGCAAGTCACTTGTTACCGTTAATTCAGTTAGGATATTTGTATTCTATTCATTTCTCTCTTTGGTCTTTTTTTCTGAGTGAAGTATTCTATTTGTTTATTGACTTGACTGGGAGTAGGCATGATCCAAACCTTATCCATTTGAGTAGTGGGTCAAGGGCACGGTTCAAACCTTATCCATTTGAGTAGTGGGTCAAGGGCATGATCCAAACCTTATCCATTTGAGTAGTGGGTCAAGATTTTAGGCTAATATGTAATCCAACTAGAGATTTATAGTTTTAAGTTTTGCTGCATTTAATTTATTTGAATTTTATTAAGTTTCATGATGGTTTTTCCCCTGATGTGGTTTATAGGGTAGAATCGAGTGGCTTTGTATTTTGGTTGGCAAAAATATGATCTATAACATCAGCAGATTTTCTTTTGTTTTCTTTTTTCTTTTTTTTGTAAATAACCTATACTTCCAAATGGAGACAATTCAGAAAAGGTCATATTGTTTCACATTATTAGTTCATCCATTTTGTACCCGTATTATTATAGATGCAAAACAGAGTTGACCAATTCTAACTAAGTGAAGCCTAGCTTTTTATGTGAAGCAAGCTTTCTAGCAGTGTGGTGCTACTGTGGTCCTTCTCTCATGTTTCTTTTGTTCTTAGTCACATATGCTTGATCATTTTTTTTAACCGATAAAGAATGCTTAAATCATATTTCTCTCTTTTTTTTCATTTTCATGTGTTCATGGTTATACCTCTTTCATATTCCTTCAAGATGTATACATTTCTCCTCTTTTATTGTTTGTAACAGTGTTGGTTCTAAGGTTAGGAATTACGCATTTATGAAAGTAATAATGTACACATGATCCTCTGGCTCTATTGTAAGAGAAGCATAATGAAAAAAAATGTGGGCATCTACCTTTTCAAGTCTTTCATTAAATATATGTGTAATTAATATAGTTTATATTTGTGAAGCATCACTTATCTGATTACTTTAAATATAAGGATAACCAGCCACCTTTTTTTCCCAACTTTTTGTAGTGTTAGCTCATAAAAATTCTTATTTAGCATATACTGCTATTTAACTGTTAGATCTGTTATTATTGTCGTTATTTTTTAAATTGTTTTCTTATGACTCTGATTCATGTTATTCTAGGTTTTTCCACTCTTTTTGTTAATCAACTTGTCACAAATTTTTATCTTCTCCTAGTCAAAACTTTGTGACACTTTGTTGCACAACCATATCATTTCATAAGTTCTCGTCTAACTTATGCATAATTAACACAATTATTAAGCCCTACCATGGCTAACAAAACACCCGAGAAGCACATAGTCATCTCACCAACTTATCTTCCTCCCTATTGGATATGTGGGCATCTATTAGCCATCATTTGTGACTAGTCCTCATTTTGCTTGTCACTTCTTTAAGAAATTAAACTCCATGCACTTCCTTATTTTATTTCAACATTTTTTTCCTTGTATCGTACTTAAAGGGGGTCCTTGGCTTGTTAAACATTCTAGCTACATTGATATTTTCAGTTCGAATGGCATTGAAAGAGCTGTGCATGCCAAATTTTGCATATAGACCAGCAAGATTGTTATAATTAGCTTTCATTATCCTCTATTAATACAAATTGCTACTTAGAACATGCCATGTCCAGACTTCTTGTCATCGGAATTATCAGGAGCTGTTGCAAGCAAATCGCACAATATGGGCAACATTAAAATTTTCAGGAGTTTGGAGGCCATGTGTATGCATGTTCACATCACTTGCTTTGAACCTGAACATGCAAGGAATGTTCTGTTGCTCTCAGGAATGCTAGATTCAGTTTCAGTACTACATCTGAACTTGAAGCTTGGTGTGCCAGACCATCTATTTGTGGTGTTCAATGAGAGTGTTTCTCAACTGATTGGATGCACTGCATGTATGCCTCTCCTTGTACTCAGTTCCAAGCTCTGTCCCTGTGGAATTTAAGGGCACCTTCTTTGCTTTGCTCATGCAATTGATCATGCTGGCATGCTCACCTTCAGGTCTTGGAGGTTCCTTGATCAGAATTTAGTAGCCTCTGCGTTGCTATCTTGATCCATAGGTTGTTAAGAGTGGTGGCCCTTGAGTTGTTGTATCTGGTGCCTAAAACCAATCAATACATTCTATGATTCTTCCTGTTGATCTGTTCATGAAAAATGAAGTCACAGAAGAGGCAGGAGTCTATGATGTTAAGAGGATCTCACTTCATGAGAACTAATGGTTTCAAAATTGTCTCCGCCGCATGAAATTTTTAACTGAATGTTTATTATTTTAGGTTTTAAGCTACAGAAGACCTTCCCCTTGATGACAATGTTGCAATCATGTAAACTGCCTCATTACTTTGCTTTTCGCCCCATTAGCTTTACAGCTCAATGCAAGGAAAGAACCTTAACAAATTTGCCACAGGTCAAGGATTATGACTAGATGCACTGGAAGAATACTAAAATGTACGTCAAAGTACTGAGTTTTGAGGCTCATTTTCAGCTGGGCCCAAATTAGTTTAGAGCTGGAGCATCCACCTTTAATCTATTCATTTTTTTTAAAGAATAATATACCCGTAATCTTATCATTTAAAATTATATAATTTCAATGTAACATAGTAAATTTCAAAATTTGATTTACATACCAAAGGTAATTAGGATCAACCATTTTGACCTAAGGTGGCTATTGTGCTCAACTTCCATGTGTTAATGGGCTAGCATAATTAACTGATAATTACATTGTTACCTGTAACTACTGAGGCCATGCTATAATACACGCACACGATCAACCTCTTATCGAAGCATTGTTATTGAAGCATAGCCGCAATTACATCGTTATCGAAGCATAGCTGCAATCAACCTGTTACATTAGTAAATCTTCGGACTTGGGATCAATATATTTGCTGGCAGTGGGGAACAATCGAACCTGCAATTCATATACAATGGTGTTAGTCTTATCAAGAAAGCCGCTACTGTCTACAGATAGTTATTGAACACAGGATTCAAGAGAATATAGAGTGAAAGCAATAGCAATCCCAAAGAAAATCACATTTTACTCATATGCCTCTGTACAGAACATTGTAGATAAAATCCTTAGCAATATCAGGGTACATGGTGTATTTGCTTTTCTTCTGAGTTGTTGAATGAGATAATAATACTATGATTTCTATGGTAGAAGTAAAATATGATCAGTTATTGTGGGAAAAATCTTTAACTAAGTTTCTCTTAATTTTGATCCCAAGTACATGACTTCTTGTTACGAGGAAATATTACTTAGGTTTGGTCACATATGAGTGGGGCATACTTGATATTAAAAAATGTTAATTATTAAGCTATGATGCAAATATGGCACGCTGCTGAGCAAAGGTTTTTACTTTTATGCAGTTAGGCTAGGCAAAACACTCAGATTGGTTCAGAATTTGGCTGCTGAGAGTGAAGGCATCAGCAAAATTAGAGCATCAGCATAAGCTTCTTCCTGCTGCACATGAATGAGCCCATAGCTCTTCAAGACCTGCAAGCAGAAGATAATTTCTAATAAGCAAAAGGAAAATGTTCAAGACCTTCCAATGCGCTGTTAATGGCAAGTAATACATATCCATCCATAAAGTTGCGCCTGATAAATCTAATACCACATCAATCTCACTATTAGACACAGATGAGCATACAAGAATGGTTATACATTCACATGTAAATATGCATGCATAAACCGGGTGCACAACAAATACATCTGTATATGCAACGTATTCACAGGGAGAGAGATATGAGTCCAAGGCTATAGGCTACTGCAGACTTCTGCAGAAATTAAAATGTAAGAACTGTTAATATTGTACCAAAGTTTCAAAGAACATCCTTGCATATTGCTTCCTTGTTTTTCCTTCTAATATGCTATTTAAACCTATATTTCCTGACTGTTCTTCTGAACTCTTAGTTGAAGGAGAATGTTCCTTTAAATACCATGCTTCAGCCCTGAACCCAAACTCAATTATCATTAGCACATGACCTGTAACCTGTAGGGGAAATAAAGAATGCTCAATTTGTAAGACTACCATAAATGATCTTTTACCTAGTTCTAGCAGGCATGTTTTCAACTACAAACTCTCCAGAACATGTGGAAAAAAGGATCTATCCAGGTTGGAAGGCATCGATATTAACTATCGCCGTAGCGCAAGCAAAACACCCAGTAAGCATCACTGACATCATTCAAAATAACAGAGTCCAATATAACTAAGACTTGAAGCTTGCGAGATGGTGCATTATTAGTTGCTTCCTAAAAATTCAATTCCTACAAGAAAAAGTACTTCATGAGTTAAGACATAGTTTTTCATGCTTATGTGTATAATTACATCTATCATCAGTATTATCCTAAGATGCTACATCTGAAGGATGTGAAAGAGAAGGAGCGATCGTCGAACATTGCTTTAGACAAAAAGAAAAAAAAAGAAGCCAGTGCTCTTACTTCTCCCTCAGCAAAATCTAGCAACCCGGGCATTTCTGGGGGATTTGTGTCATTAAGAGGCCATTCTTCCTCCAAGCGAAAGAAAGGAGTTTCAGGTTGAGAACTAGCTGGCTCAGAAGAGATGGTCCAGATTGAATTAGGATTGCCATCAAAACCTTGGAGAAATGTCAATTAGGATTTCATTCAAATATATATATATATATATATATTCGAATTAGATTTAATTTTATCGTATTCTTGCTGGTCTTTACTATGGTTTCATTAATTTTAATTAAATTTTGCAAGAATATTCACGTGGGCTCAAACTGAAGTTGGAAACCCAAATCAGTGACCATGATCGCCACCTGTTGAGGCGGTTATAACCGCCTAACAGCCACGATCACCACCCCTCTTCTCTTCCAGCCTAGGGCTATTAAAGCCCATAGATCCCTCACAAAGGAACTCCATCACTCTCATTTCTTCTCACTCTCTTCTTTTTCTGCTAGAAAGAACTGAAGAGTAGGGATCTGAGCTGCCGGAGGGAATATCACAGAGTTGTCCCGAAGCTAGGTAAGTCCCTGACTTCTTCTTCCCTTGTATTATGCAAGTAGATCTAGCTTAATCATGAAACAACAAAATAGAGAGAAAACGAAACAGAAGAGATCAAAAGAAGAAAAGGAAAGAATGAAAACAAAAGAAAAAGAATAGGAAAAATAATAATAATAATAATAAGAAGAAGAAGAAGAGGAAAGGAAGGGGAAAGAGTTTACCAGGTATGCTCAGCCGCAGCCGTCGATGGCCAGAGGCTCTCCCCCTCTGTGGTCGCGGCGAGCTCGGCTGCATCCGTGGCCGCATCCATGGCCACGGCCGTGGATTATTTCCCCTACCCTAATGGAAATGAGGGAGGAGCCACCAGCTCCAACTGCAGGCTCCATCGGGCCTCGGTCGGAGCTGCGGTGAGCCGGAGGCCCCTTCCTCTCGAGAGGGTGGTTCCGACCCCCATTTCTACCAAGGAATAGAGGGGGCCGGCCGCCGCGGGCGCGGCCGCGGGTGCCGCCGGTCGCGGCCGACCTCTTCCGTGAGGGGGAGCCGCTCTCCTCCCTCCTCAAGAGAGGAAGGATGAAGAAGAAGGGGGGATCGGCCGCTACAGGTCGAGCAGCGGACGATGTTGGCCGGCCGCCGGCACCGCCGACCTCGGACCCGGCTCCTCCCGAGCGCTCCAGTAGCCTCCTCGCTTCAACTGAGACAGGAAGAGGAAAGAAGGAGAAGAAGGTTCGGGAAGGGAGTAGAAGAGAAGAGAAAGAAAGAAAAAGGAAAAGAAAAATAAAAGAAAAAAAAGGAAAAGAAAAAATAAAATAAAAATTGCTATGGGCTGAATTGGGCCTGATTCCGGCGGTGGGCTTCCAATGAGCCGGGCTTTAAAGACCCAAGGCCGGATTGGGCCCTGGTCTGAGCCCAATATTCTTAAATCCAAAATTAACTGAGTCAGAAGCTAAATCAGACTTGAACCAGAATTTGAGTCAGATCTGAACCAGTATGCAATTGACCCAGACCTAAACCAGAAATTGGGTCAGATCTGAACCAGTATGCAATGAACCCAGATCTGAACAAAAATGAAATCAAATCCGAACCAGGAAATAGATTAGACCAGAACCAGAAATTGAATTGGGCCATGGGCTTGAACCAGAAATTGAATTAGGCTATGGACCTGAAAATGAAATTGAGTCCAATGGATGGGTTGTAAATGATTTTAAGATTATAAATAAATAGAAATTAAATGTGCAAGTGACATGTAAATTTAATGATCTTGCTAGGTATTGGAGAATTGGCATTTGGTGAGCAAATTAAAGTAAGTAACCTGTCTTAATCTTATTATGGACCATGTATCACGTTTTATAAGATGAACAAGTAATATTTATGCAATTTGAATTGTGTATATGAATTGTGGAAAAAGTATGTAACCCTGATATAATCTTATGTTTTATTAAATACATGTGACTATTTGATTATGAAATGGTATATGATTATTTATATTTTATCAAAATTAGGATCAAGCATGTGTTAGCAAGTGTTGCATGATTTCAAATAGATGATATTTATCAGGATTATCATACTATGTATATAAATTTATGATGATATAGAAATTGCACGAAAATTAAAGTTTTCAGTATGATCTTGAGTTTTATTCATCATAATGTCACCATTCACTTTCCAATGTATCTATGAGATAAGACTCATGAAAAGCATGATATGGTTTATGAACTCTCAGATTGCTATGTACGACCCTTGCCAGCAGGTTATAATAGCTCGGTATACGGCTCTTGCCAGCGGGTTATAGTAGCTCGGCATACGGCCCTCGCCAGCGGGTTATAATAGCTTGGTTTAGACCCTGCTAACGGGGAATAATAGTTGACAAAGATTATGGCTCTCGCCAGCAGATTATAGTATTTCGGCATACGGCCCTCGCCAGCGGGTTATAGTAGCTTGGTTTAGACCTTGCCAACGGGGAATAATAGTTGGCAAAGATTATGTCCCTCGCTAGCGGGTTATAGTAGCTCGGCATACGGCCCTTGCCAGCGGGTTATAATAGCTTGGCTTGGACCTTGCCAACGGGGAATAATAGTTGGCAAAGATTATGGCCCTCGCCAGCGGGTTATAGTAGCTCGGCATATGGCCCTCGCCAGCGGGTTATAATAGCTTGGCTTAGAACTTGCCAACGGGGAATAATAGTTGGTAAAGATTATGGCCCTATCACGGGTAATAATAGTGACCATAGCTGCACTATCATCTAAGAGCACGAATTTCAAAGAATGAATAATAGCAAGCACAAATTTCCAAGCATGAATAATAGCAAGCACGAATTTCAAAGTATGAATAATGATAAGTACGGATTTCAAAGCATGAATAATGATGAGTACGGATTTCAAAGTATGGGATAATGACAAAAGTTTTATGATGCATAACAATGTTTATGAAGTTGCCCAAATGGATACGCATAGTTTTATAACTAGTTTGTTTATATGAAATGCTTACTTTGTTATAACTGTTAGTTTCTTAAAATAATGCACTGGCATGCAAAACATTATATTTGATCTGATAAGATTATGCATGGTTACTTACTGAGCTTTTATAGCTCACACCCATTTATTTATGTTCTCAGAGATAAATAGGATTGCTAGGAGCAAAGAGCGTGATATACTTCAGGATTATGGAAAAAATGGAATATTAAATGCTGATATTTTTATAAGCTATGTATCAATCCTTATTGATGAAATATTTGATGAGATTCATGAATTCAGTTGTTCATAATTGATTTGAAAGTTTGAAGTAGCTGTGTGTTATTGCGGGCAAAGGTTTGCAATAGCACGACCGTGTCATGATTCAAATTCGGGACGTGACATTTAGTGGTATCAGAGCAATAGGTTTAACCATGATTTAAAACTTTAAAATTAGTCATGGGAATGGGTAGCTAAGTTAGCTTTCACATAATTGGTATCACAGTAATAAAATAATAATATTTTAATAATAAATAAGTGAAAATAATAATAATAATAATTTTGGTTTATAAAGTCTTAGGTGACAATGAGCAACAAAAAGAAGGAATGTAGGGCTAATACAAGCCATTCTAGGGACGTGATTGTGTTAGAAAAACTATTAGAGCTTAGGTTAAGATCATTGTGAATAATGAGTGGAAAACTGTCAGAGCTTAGGTTAAGAATATTGTGAATTGTGATTGAAAAACTGTCAGAGCTTAGGTTAAGATCACATAGGATTGTGACAAAATTAGAACCAAAGAACGAGTTTAAGATCACTGGGTTTACAACAGAAATGTATCATAGCTTAAGGTTATGATCACTTGGGACATGACAAAAATAGTAAGATTAAATTCAGTGCTTAAGTGAAAAATCATTAAGCATTGTGATAAAATATAAGTACTGGGATTGGTATTCGATGAGTATGGAAGGACTGGATAAGATGTTTTTGATCAGGATGAGAAATGTTTGACCTAAGATAAGTGTAGGAAGGTTTACTATGGCATAGCAGTTATACCATGTTCCGATATTGTTTAAATGACTCAAAAGTTTAAAATTGATATGGATTTGGATGTGATTATTAGAGCGTGATTTGTACATGGATTGGTCATAGAATTGGAATGAGCCAAGAAAGATTTTTTATATAGTATCGTAAAGGATTGTTCTTCGCGGTTAAATCCGTATGTGTATTATAATTGGTATTGGCATATTTGGATATTGCAAATAATTGTATTTCTATTGGTGGATTAAATTCTTAAGGCCATAGAGTATACATATTGATGGAGGACGAAATTTCTAATTGAAAACTGGAAAATTTAAATTTTTTTAGTTCTAGTGCAAAGTGATATTTTGGTCATAAATCATTTAGTGGCTTTAGAATATTTAATGTGCTAGATCAGAATTGCGCAGCAGAAGTCTGGTAGAATATTAGATAAAAGATTAAGTACCTTCATTTGTTTAAGAATTAAATTATACAAAATTTTGAGGACGAATTTTTTTTTTAAGGAGGGAAGAATGTAAATACCAGGCCAAATGGACCGACATGGACCATAAGTCAGCGGTCCATTTGGAAACCCAAATCAGTGACCATGATCGCCACATGTTGAGGCGGTTATAACCGCCTAACAGCCACGATCACCACCCCTCTTCTCTTCCAGCTTAGGGCTATTAAAGCCCATGGATCCCTCCCAAAGGAACTCCATCACTCTCATTTCTTCTCACTCTCTTCTTTTTCTGCTAGAAAGAACTGAAGAGTAGGGATCTGA
>JAOXJJ010000001.1:17140825-17162055 GCA_025769935.1 Phoenix roebelenii | reverse complement strand
TTTGGAATAGGGTTGCATATAGATGGGATCTATCGATCTTGATAGATTAGGAGTGATCCTATGTGATTTATGAGACTAAGTTTGATAAATTTTTGGCAGGTATTTTAGAAAAGAAGTTTTCCATATCTCAAACTGGAAGTCGAATAAATTTGACATATGACGGACGATGGGGTTTGACGAGTAATCCATAATCTTCATCCTGTCAGGATCCATAATAGAGGGACTGTATCATACACTAACTACACCTAGAGGTTCAGATATTTCGTTCTGCTGGGTTGCCACCACATACTGCTAGGTGTTACTAGTGGATTGTGAGACTCAAAGGCAATCACTTAGTGATCAGTAGCCCTACGAGTAGAACTGAAATTATTTTGGTCCATTGAAAGAAGTTTTAGTGATATTGGGATGGAGATCTCAATATGTCTTACTATCAGACAGAATAGAACCTATAGGATCATATACATAAAGAATTTGATTAATCAGACTATCGTAATTGTGATATAAAATCATAATTGATGTCAATTATCAATATGCTTGGTGATTGAATTAACCCACTAAGTGTTAGTGAGTTAATGGAAGAAGAATTAAGTTGAATTGATTGCAATTGGGCTATTTGATGATCCAAATCAAATTGAGTTCGACCCAAATTGAGTTGGGCTCATGATTGATTTAATCCTGATTAGATCAGGGTATATTCTTGGAATATGCCTTAAGTCATGTTCATACAATACAGATTTTAAAATCCACATGGCATCGTAGGATACAATACATTAAGTCGTGTTCACACCATGCAGACTCTAAAGTCCACATGGAATTGTAGGATGCATGGCTCCCCATCTAATTCTCCTAATATTATTAGGAGTTAGCCTAAGTCCTAATATGATTAGGATTCAACCATGGCGCTATAAAAGAGGTTCAAGCCCAATGTGATTAGGCTCTAATATCTTGATCCAAGGACACATGTCATGCATTGATTTGAGGCGCCACCTAAGAGGATTCTAATCCTCTTGATCATGGTGCCATGGACACTTGGCATTAATCCAAGGGTGGGCGGCAAGCAAGAGTTTATCTCTTGTCATGATAAGCCTTGAAAAATCCTAAGCCACCAATTATAAAAGAGGATGCATTGGAGGTGTGTGATATGAATTCATTGGCTTCATCTCTCCTCCTCCACGCCTCCTCCCTCTCCCTCTCCTCCTCTTATCCCACGGCAGTAAGGAGCCCATCCTTCCTCTTCCAAGGTTGCGTTGGAAGCAAGAGAACATAACCTAAGGGGAGAGCCATCACGCCAAAGGAAAGAAGGGTTCTCTCCTTCCCATGCCTAAGTCTTCTTTCTCCCTTCTCCACAGCAGCAAGAGGCCCTCTTCATCCTCTTCTTCCACAGTAGCAAGGCAAAGAAGATCCACGGTGCAAAGCTTCCTCCTTTTCCTCCTCCATCGTGAGCAAGGTTGAAGAAAAAAGAGTTTTTCTTCAAGGAGTTATGTTGATGATCTTCTTCAAATCATTATTGATAGTCATGAGAGGTCTCTGCAAGAAGCTAGCACTCCAGTGAGATCTGATCTTAGATAGTCAAATTCTCGTGTAGATACCTGTAGAGGCCGGACGCTTGTGCGGCTCCAACAGGAACCTCCAAAGATCATCAGGCTGCAGTGTTTATCCACCCGCACAAAGTTTGAAGATGGAATTTTCAAATCTTTGTTTCTGATTTTTGTTTCAGTTTTTATGATAATTAATTAACCTCCTTCAGATCCTAATCTTCCATCCCTCATGAGTTCAAAGATCTTCTGGATTTGGATCCAGAAAATTTTTTGAACTCTACGATCTGTGGCGCATTCATATGATGAACGACATTCCATACGAGATTTCGCTGCGAACATCGCATCGCACGGGGCGTAACTCAACACTACCCCCCCATCCTCTCATCATTTGGTATCATAGCTTATGATTACGCTCTTGGATTATTCTCTTCTTTCTCATGGCGGCACGAGGAGGTAGAGGACGACGTGGCAACCAAACGAGGGATGAAAGGGATGATGAACTTCAAGCACTTTGAAGACAAGTCATGAAACTTTGCATCTTGAGTGTTGAGAAGCTCGTAGTGAGCGAGGTGGTTCACGCCATGGATCTCCTAGTGACGAATCTAATGTGAATCCATTTGCCAATCATGGAGAACAATTGGAAAGGATGTTCTATCGTGATTCTGACACTTTGATGATTGATTTAAAGGAATTCCATGATCGCCTTCAACCCAAAGAGTTTCTTGAATGGCTTAGTGCCATCGAAAAAATTTTTGAATACAAGAAGACACCAAATATTCAAAGAGTGAAGCTTGTTGCTACAAGGTTTCGTGGTTATCCTTCAACATGGTGGGATAGAGTTCAAGAGATGCAGCTTCGCAAAGGAAAACTTAAGATTTCTTCTTGGCAGAAAATGAAACTAGGCTTAAGGAGAAATTACTTCCAGTGGATTTTGCTCAAATGGCCTTTTCTTAATTCAACAATTTTCGTTAAGAGTCTAGAAGTGTAATTAATTACACTGAAGAATTCTACAAGTTAATAGCTCACAATGATCTTCAAGAATCCGAAGAACAACTTGTGGCGAGGTATGTTGGAGGTCTAAAAATTCCAATTTAGGATGATGTAGAAATGCATTGATTATGGAAACTCAATGATGCGTATCAACTAGCCTTGAAAGTAGAGGCTAAGCTCGCTTGTAATGGGAGGAAGAAATTTGTGGAGGTACAAAATCTTTACCCATCTTCCAAAGGAGACCCTTCTCATGGTAAGGGTACTAATTCAAATTCCCATAATTTTGGCAATAAATCTAATTCTTATTTCAAGTGTGGAGAGGTTGGTCATTATCACTACACTTGCCCAAAGAAACAGGTTGATGTTCATATAAATCTTATGAAAAAAGAAGGCCTTGATAGCTCAAAACAGTCGTGTATGATGAAGAAGGTGACATTTTGCATGTGGAGGTTGAACCAGAAGACGGTGAAAGTCTTATGGTCCATGGGGTGCTTACAACTTTAAGGTTTAATTCAAATGAAGTTTGGTATGGTTCAAATTTTTTCAATCTTCAAGAAAATATTTGTGACATTAAGAAAGGAGAATGTTGTGTGGACTGAGATTCTCCACCAGTATATGATGTTTATCTGGATGAAGAACAGATTTGGAATAACGGTCTAATGTTCTCACAGCATTTGTCTTTGTCATTAGAAGAAATTTATCATGATACTAATGTTGTTGTCTTGGATGAGAGTAAGGAGTTGGTGTTACTCCCTTCTCAAGGAGTAGATCTTTTCAATGAAGGCTTTCGTAAGACTTGTGGAGAACTATGCTTCAAAGAGCTTAAAGATTATTTCAACAAGATGATGTGGCTCCAAACTCCATCTTTTAGAAATCATGAGCTCAAATGCTTGAAGGGTTTGTTTGATTTCAGAAAGTTATTGAGTGATTTCAGAAAGTTATTGATAACAATCCAAAGATCCTATGTCAAGAAGAGATATTTATAGCACTTTCAAATGAAGATGATATTCTCAAGGATCTTTGATCACAGTCTAGGGCTTTATTAGACTTTGAAATTTATTGGCAAAAGATGGGCATGACATTTTTGCAAGTCCAATTGAATTATGGGTTTAGATTCTGCATTCCTCTTGCATTTTATATGCATCACATATTGGCATATCATAGCAAGTTTGGATGACAACTCGATGATGAGTTTTTTCTCGTGGGTTTAGATTATGCATTCCTCTTGCATTTTATATGCATCACATATTGGCGTATCATAGCATGTTTGGATGACAACTCGATGATGAGTTCTTTCTCACCTGGGGAGAATGATATAGTGCAGAAGAAGCTACCTTTGGTCAAGAAGTCAAAGTCTTATCTCTTTAATTTTTAGTAAGTTGTGTTTGCATTTATTTTGGGTTTGAAAATTGTAATGGGTGCTTAGTAAGTTGTATTTTTAGCAAGTTGTGTTTAGTTAAGTTGTGTTTGCATTTATTTTAGGTTTGAAAATTGTAATGGATGCTTAGTAAGTTGTGATTGCATTTATTTTGGGTTTGGAAATTGTAATAAGTGCTTATCAAGTTGGAGCATGATTAATACTTAGACTAATATAAATAGACCATGTGGTAGATGGTTAAGGGCAGATTGTGATTACTAAACTATTTGATATATAAGATAGCTTGAGCTTGTAGCTTGTAGCTTGTTTTATCCATATTCTTCTCTTGTTGTGAATGATTGTTCATCCATTTATCCTTTTTATTTGCAACACCTCCCCCCCCCCCCTTCACGTCCCACATGCACGTATACACACAAAACTTTGTACGTGAGCACAAACACCAGCAAAATGCCATACGCTTAGGTATGTACACAATTAGTACACAAAAAAATTAATAACATTTCCACTAAGAGTCAATGAAGTGCTGCGAGAAGGAGCATGCATCTTCTCCACTACCTTAGGACACTCCATAACATCCTTAATATGTCCCACCACCTCCTTGGTCCTTGGCAACCTCATTTGATCTCTCCATATTGCCATCAACATTGTGCTTGCTTCCACCATTAGGATCACCTTCTCCTCCTAGGTTTCCTTCAATGTGTTCAAGCTCCATGAAGAGATTTTCAAAGTTCTCCTCAAAGGGTCCATTGAGATACGAGTCATCAAACAAATCTGCTGTATAGGTATCAACCATGTACGGTTCGAAAATACGACCAGTGAAACTTTGAGGACTATCTGATGCACCACAGAGGACTGCAGCCATGGTGGTGGCTTCAGGTTCCTCCATTGGATCACCAAAAGGAAGGGGAGGAAACAAGTTAGTAGGATCTTCAAAGGATACCTGCAAGTGGCCCTCTGGTTGTGGTTCTGTCGACGATAAGAAATGGGGCATCGAATTAACCTCCTTGGATACCTCCAGCCGAGAAAATTGTTGGACTTCTAATATTCGTGGTGCTTGTTGAAGGTAGTGACTGATTGGAAAGTTGGTTGTTACATCCGAGCCACTGTGCTCAATGGTAGCAAAGTCATAGGCACGAGTTGCCTCGTCTTCATTGGCTGTATAAAGAAAAATATTTGCTATGAGACTTTAAACTAGTCAATCCTTCATGTCTGAAGAGCAATAAGCCTTTGATAGAGCTTAAGCAACAACAATATCATGCTTGTTCAACACTTAAGGAATAGTTGGCTGTAGGGAATAAAATGACATTATAGAATAAATGGTTAGGAAAGGGCAAAAGTGGTCTTGGTGGGGGATATGAAGGTCAAGGGCATTTAATGGAAAACAGGAAAAGAACAAATCTGCTCAATTCCATATTGATGCACTACAATGCTATTTTCTTTTACTATTAAGGATGGAGAGAGAAATAGAAGACATTAGCATATATAGTTGTTCTTGTCCATCGAAACAATTGGTAATTGTGCCAACTTGTTGGACAGCAAATATAATCTTAAAGAAACAAAAATAATAAAATGATTTTTATTATCTAAAAAAGCTATTGAAATAAGTTTAAAAAATAATATTTTTTGGAAATTGTACTAAGGGGCGTGCTTTTATTCTTTAACTGGCGCATGAAGAACCATATGTGCCTAGAGTTTTAACTATATATCATTGCATGAATATGAATATGTTCCAAGGGAGCAAGAGGATGGTTGATAAATATAGCTTATTATAATTGTCTTTACTTATATGTTTGAACTTTTCACTGCATCTTTTTTAGTAAGGTTCACTTGGTTGGAAATAATCTAGTATGAAAAAATAAATTCTGTATCAAGATTTCATTTTTGATATGAAAAGAGAATGAAAAAGATGATAACATAAATGTAGATCTCGTACCTATTATATTGAGAGAAAGAAAAAAATAAATACCACTAGGGAGGGTGGTATTTATTTTTTCCAAGCTAGATTACTGAGCAGAGATAATCTAAAATTATCATTATATAATTATTATATTAATTATATTAATATTTACTAAATATATATTAGAATCAATATATTTATCATGTTTATTAATTATAATAAATACTAATATATTATATATATTAAAAAAATTATATTTATAGATACATAATTATAGTTATATTATTTATTTATATTTGTAGTCAATTTATTCACTATAATATATTAATAATAATATATCAACTATATATTACCTTTATAATTAATATATTAAAATACTAATAACATTATTTATAAATAATAATACAATTAATATATAAATAATTTTATAAAAATAATTAAGAAATATTTATTAATTATTAATAAATATAATTTTGGAATTATTAGTAATTAAATATTTATTTTCTAATAAATATCTTTATAAAACTTATAATATATTTATGAATATAAAAAATACATTAAAATTTATTTATGGTAATAAATATATTTTTAATATATATAATTAATTAAAAATATTATTAACTCATGTAAATGTACTTTCATTGAAATATCCCATGTTGAGAGACTTCATATAAATGGACCATAAATGGCCAACTAATGAACTAAATAAAAAAACATTACTTGAATTGTGTTCTCTAAAGTATTTTTAAAAAATTGGCAATATTTTTATATAAAATTATCTCCAACCAAATATAGTAATCTTTTTTTGGTGTTATTTTTCAAAGTAGTTTTTCTACCAACCAAATATAGTAAATTTATTTTTTTGCTTGCAATCATTTTTCTAGATAAATAATTTTTGGAAATTATTAGATTATCCTATAATCTCACATACTGCAACCAAATAAATCTTAAAGTGGTTATGTAGTGGCAATATCTCTTAATAAATGTAGTCGTCCTAGATTGCAATGCCCTCATATGCATATTTAATACATACGATCCCGACATGTAATGCCTTCATCATTCTAGCAAATATCAAATGGTTCTATATTGTGGCAAAAAAATTAATAGAAACTAGTTATATAGATATATTTTTCAAGATGTTTATACTAAAATTGGTCAAAATAGGAAAGAAAATACATACCATATATCTCAAGGTAATTATACTTGTTGTTCGAGATGCCTCGAATTCTAGCCTCCCATCCCACACTTTTGTAGTGCCTGCCCAAATCCCAGCAACATGGATGAGAAGATAACTATTAGATCTAAGATATCATAAAATAAAAATTAAAAAAAATATTATTATATAATTTCTCGTGTCACAATTTGTCATATTGGAAACTACAACAAAGATCAACTTTTCCATCGGAGGTCCAAATATCCAAAGTGCAAATATTAATCAATTAAAGCTACATAAGACTACCATAATAAAATCAATTTGCAATTATTACGTACTTAAACAGAAATATTATTCTATAATTATAGCTAATTATAACTAGTCTTATGAAGTAAATCCAAATATTCAAATTTAGAATTATATGTTTCATGTAATTATGTGTACAATGTAAGGCCTAAAGTAAAAAAATGTAATCAATAGAACTTACTGTTCAACCCCATGATATTCCGATATGTCCTTAGCAAATTCATTGCCATGATGTCGAAGAAAAGCTATATACTCCTCTTTTGATATGCTCTGCATTTCGTGATACTCCTTTAAATACATGTTTGCCTATACCATTGGGGAAGCTCCATAAGAAAATATTATTCAAAACAAAGGAACTCTTAATTCCTTGAACATAGGTTACCAACACAAAAAGGGGTTTAGAATAATTTTATATATGATAAAAAACTTACAGGAAAATTGAGAATAGTTTTAGGACCCCAATATTTTAGAGCAGCAAGATCGTAGACATGAGCAGCAGTCTCTTCATCATCAAATGCTCCTATATCACATCACCAATCAGAAATTCAATTTTAATAAATTTTATTTTATTCCATGCAATAATAGTTAATATTGTGACTGAACAGAGATCTAGCAATATATATATATATTAACATGATACTGATGAAAGACAGGCAGAGGACTTACCCAAATAAACTAAGTTTAGGACAAAAAGATCGGGAATTTAGATCATCATCAGGTGGCCATCATATGAGAACAATTAGCACAAAATAGTCACAAAATAACAAGTTAAAGAAATAAACATTGTTATCAAAAATTTATGAAAAATATCCTCTCTCTCTCTCTCTCTCTCTCTCTTCATTTTGTGGTTTGATTTTTTACCATGTTTCCCCTTTTTGTTTTGGTTGTTGTTCAAACCATCTTTGTCCCACAATTGGGCTTCATACTTTCCTGTCCTTTTATGCCTATTGACATATTTTTAGAGTTAGTAAAAAAAAAACACATTTAAAATACTTTCTTTGTAGCTTTCTAACCTGGTGACCCCTCTATAGATGGAGGTCCTCTTTCTATCATTGTCACCAACATGAGAATTCTTGACATTGTATTCTAGATCAATGTGCTTAGTTCCAGATCTGTGAGGATGGATTGTGTTTGTTGAAACCATTGAAGATGGCATCATATGAGAAGAGGAAGAGTTGGATAAATGAAAAGTAGGTAGTGTAGGAGAACTCTCCATATAGATGTATATGATTGAGGTGGTCGTCTTCTATCCTAATTTTTTTCCTTTCTTTCTCCTAAAAGTAGTTTACTAGTAAGTTTAATTTATATAGAGGACAAGCAAGGGAGAGAGTTGCTCGAGGTTGAGCATTCATTAGTTCCCTAATACACTTGTCCAAAAGTTTCTCATTCTTCCAAAGGTTGTTTCTCTGCAAAACTTATTCACTTAATTATTTTTCTATAGAGCCTATCTCTTAACCTATAATGGAAGAGTTCATGTACAACTCTACTCCTACCACAAGAGTTCTAATAACATGAATAGGTGGCAACTTGGTTGAATGGGAGATGAAAGTTTTTTAACGTTATCATTCAATTCATCATGTGGGTAATATCTTAAGTACAGATTTCTTAAAACTAAGGGTGTAAATGATATACTTCTCCCTCACTTTTTACTTTTATTTAAGCATTCACGTAAATATGTAGACTCGTCATTTTAAAAAAAAAAAACATTCATAGTATGATTCATGAAGCATATGCTTAATATTATTTGTTATATCAATTCTCAACCCTATGAATTGAGAAAGTTGCACTTGTAGTGTGAAAATAATAGAAAGCCAAGGTTCAAAATAATAATGTCTCAATTAATGTATGTATGTATGAGTGTGTGTGGGTGTGTTAAATGTACATATAAATTACAAACAAATAAGACAACTATATCCAACTGAAATTAGTTTGTACCATCAGCAAACGTTACTTAATAAATTTTGAAACTAAAGATGTTAATGCAATTCCTTATTTAGTTAGTTGGTTCATAATTAGTAACTTCCTAAAAGTAGTAATCTTCAAGATGTCTAGTTGCATAGTTGTTTCCATCTCTTTGAAATGGGTCTCACGATGCTGACCACATGAATTTCCTTTGCTAGTTATATGACCATGAGGACAATTAGTGAGCAATAACTATCCAAAGGTGATTGGTAACACAATGGTCGTTATCAAGTCATGTGTTCAAGTAAATGCAACTTAACATGGATTGCATATGAAGATCATATTGCTTGTTTGAAAGCAAGTTAAACTTAGTTAACTATTTATTATAAGCATTAATCACTTAAATGCATTAATAAAGTTTTAATCTATTCATGAATGTGTGTTTTACATTTCATTCTCTTGGATATTTATGGTTTTGGATTCTCTAGCAAGACTATCTTGATAGGCATGTTGAGGCATGGTAAAACATAAAAGATTGTTAGAGAGGTGTTTTCTTTCTTGGTAACCTCGGATTTGCTTTATACAGTATTAGTACATAATTTATATATTAATTCCCCATATAGATGTAACCCAACTTTAATTGAATCAAGCCTTGGTAATCTTTCCTAATTAGTTCTCTGTTGCTTTCCTTTTATTCTAGTAAGCTATTCCTAAGTCAAAGCAACTTGTGACCTTCTTTTACATATTTTAGAAAGAAAAATCATTGAAACCTATGAAACTTACCTCTTACATAGAGAATAACAAGTCTAGACATAAAAAGAAGATATCTTTCCTAATTATTTTTTCCATTTATTGTTTTATTTTGTTTTGCATTTTGGTTCTAAGGCATGTATTGCGTGTGTCTGCTACCTTTTTGTATATATTTGTATGATTTGAATTGTAATTTATTTTTCATTAGTTCTACACTTCAAGTCCATTACATATGCTCCTATGCTAAATTGCTAAAATCTTGTAGCCAAATTAGTGATTTCAATTCCTAATTCTATTGAGGCATTCAAGGCTTCTATATAAAACCTAACCAAATGAAAGCTATCAGAGAATTATCTGGAAAGGATGAGGGCAAGATTCATGAACGATATCATAGTCCATTGCACAACAATAGATCTCCACTAGCAAACAAATGTAATGTAAATCTTGGTAAGATCAAAGTAATTTAAATCCATATATCTCTACTAAACCAGCAAAAAGTTAAGCTCTTTAAAAATAGCTCAATTAGTTCACAAGTTCAGTTTATGATCAAGCTTCCTCAACCTACTATGTTTCAAACCAATCCAATAATATATAACAGATAGCGTCAATGAACCGACTTAGAAAAATTAAAGTCTTCGATTTTGAAATATTGGATTGGTATTCGATAGCTAAAATACAACCCTTCTTACTATGTTTTATGGGGTAAGAAGAGAATGAACTATTGAATAATAAAAAAGAAAGAAGAAAATAAAACTAAGCCCTAGCCTACTCAGTCATCCATCTTGGGTTTTCTTGTTTTCTCCCTAACAATCAATCTCTTCCTTTCTCACTTCACCTTACCTTTCTTCTCCTCACTCTCTTCTCGTCTTCCTATTTCTTATCCTCTTTTATGTCCTTTTCTGTTTTCTTTTTTTCTCCCTGCAATATGTAGCACCTGATTTTACAAACCTCGCTCTCATAATCAATATAGGCATGATGTGTCACTACTCTTGGTTATCACCTCAAAACCTAATATAAACTATTTCATATTATCTATGTAAGCAATATTTTAAGTGCATGGGTGAAAACAAGTAGCAAATTAACTATAATATTCTCACAAAAAATTAGTTATTTCATAATAAAGAAAAGTTGTTGGTAGTGTTGCTCTGACCTCTTGTAGAAGATAAATAGACTCTCGAGGCTCGAAGGTATAGATCGATCTCCATCCCTCATAGCTATTCTTCTTACAATGATAAATTTAGGTATCAAAGATGTTGGACCAATTAGGGTTATTGTATAGAATGACTTCACAAGATCAGATGACTTCAAAGGAGAATATTCTTGTAAGAGAAACTCCAAGTGTTGTTTCAACAAAGAAGATCCTCACACCTTCATGGGCATTGGTCTCTGTCCTATGTTCCAAATAGGTTTTGCTTTATACTTCACCTTGATCACGTCCCCATGGTTGAGTACCTGAAGAAATTCACTCATTGATTTAAAAAATTCAAGAGATCGTTAAGCATTATTGATATTAGTTGTGACATAAATGCATTAGGTTTGATGCAACAAAAGTAGGATTGTCATGGTCTTACAATCATTGAGGAAGGTAGATCACGTGTCGATGATATCAATTGAGTACCTCAAGAAATTTACTCATTGATTTGGAAGATTTGATAGAACTACTATATGTTGCTATTGTTAGTTATAATGTAAATGCATTATATTTAGACAGAATTAACGTAGAACTGTCGTGGTGCTCCACCTATCAATTACACTTATTTTGAAACGACAAGCATTTTCTAAATGAATTTTGTGTCCATGATATTATATATTAAATGCCAATCATAGTTATTTTGTTACCTAAATTTTGATGGAAATGCATTGCCAAATGGTGCAAAATTATGCTTAAGAAGTAACAACATTTAATGATGCCACCTAGGTTGCATGGACCCATTCAAAACCTAACTTAAGTATGAAAGAAAACATAGCCTTTTCGAGTCATGCCAAATTTCCATACAAAGAATAAATAAGCAAAGTATAATATCAAACATTGGAATTATTTTTATGATAGATCTATTAGGCATATTTAAAACCTCAACCTCCAAATCACGTGAGAACAAGTTTTTGACAACCTTTAAAACTCATTAGCAGAAGCCAATATTGGATGAAGCTTTAAGATTCGTATCAACCTCTCATATAGACAAATTTGTTACAAGTGAGTGGAAGGCAATGTTAGATGCAGCTTGATCTTATCACTGTGCCTTAAAAGTCAAATGCAGATGATAAATATCAATCCATGCTTGTTTATCCACATTAACATCCCCATTATATATGGATAAAACCATGCAACTCCAAAAGCCAACTCCCTTTTGCATGTGGTGGAATATCCAATTCTCTTGGAACTTGGTCATCGCATTAATTAACATGCATTATTGAAGGAAAATGATGCATCATTTCATCATTGTGCTCTTGCTTAGCTTAAACTCACATATACATTATATCTTGCGATAAGCTAAGCTATTGGGGGACACTTGTGCAGAGTGCTTGGAACAACCTAATCAACATGACAATCAAGGTTAAATCAATATCTCAATGGTTGAGGTGAGAAAGTGATATCTTACTCATTGAGAAAAAGTGATAAAGCAAGCCCATCAGTAGTCGGAAAGTAAGAAGGTGAAGTCAAAAAATTTTGGGTGTGTGATGGCTCACTTGTACGGAATACAAATCTATCTCGACTTGGTTTGGATAAGAAAACATCTTCATACAGAATACCATAGATATCCCACCGATGCTGGATTAGATTTTGATAGGGCAAAAAGCATGACACCCAATCCCTAATGTTTGATAATCATGTGTGACCCCAAATGTCATCCTCAAACTGGAGCACAACTAATTCTTAACTCCCATCCAATTAGGAACCATCCTACTAAATGAGATAATGGAGAGAGTGTTGGTTTATTAATAAAATATATAATTCAAAATTTTGATGTTCTTAGAATAGTCCCTCATTGGATATTAAACTAAACATATACCTACTTAAATGTAAGTCTTTACTTTGGATACCTAAATAACTAGATCTTTTGAATAGATAAAGTTTAAAAAGTTATATTGTGATATCTTTATCTTTATCTCTCTCTCCTCTCTTAAAATTCTCGTGTGATATTTTAAAAAGTTATCTTGTGATATCTTTAAAAAAATGTGAAGAGATTCTTTCTCATCTCATAAGACATCCCGTACGGATGCTAATGTTTCTCGACGAATCTTGTTGCCTCAAAATTCGGGCCGAGGTGGAAGTGGATCTCGGACGATCCTAAGATCAACTGGAGACGAGCTGAGCAGACTGATCGAGGTATCGGGTGCTGGTCTCCTCTACTCGGTGGTCTACAAGAAGTCCGCTTACGGAGAGTTTTCAGTGGTGGATCCTCTCATGCCTAAGTTAGAACAACAAGGCAATAGTAGATAAGGAAGAGAATTTTGGCAGGTCGCTCTATGAGTAAGGTTGCATGTATATTGCATACATGAGGTTCCCCAGGTTGCTCTCCTTATATAAGAAAACCACATTGTTGTTACTTTGGCCGACGTGGCATGCAATGATGGTCAGGCAGTGGCCGGTGATACGGTCGCAATATGGATGTCAGTCCACGTGGGCAGCAGAGTGTGCTAGTGGGGTGCAGTATGTGATGCCACCACGATTGCAGACTGTAAAGGGTGTCAACTGTTGGGACTATCATCCTTTGTCGACTCATGCCAATTATCATATCGGTCAATTACTCCTTAATCGATTGACTCTCCGGCTAGGGACAAGGAGTTCACGTTAGATGGTCAGCTGCTCAATTGTGGCTGAGGTAGTTCTCTTCGGCTTACATCCGAGGTAAAGGGAAAGATATGGTCTGAGGTCGAAGTACCCAATATTTCTTCCATCACTTGCCCTCCACTTTCGAAACCGACCTGCACTCTGGTTCAAGTGATGGAAGTCGAGTGGTTACCTCGATCAAAGGTGACACTATTGTCAAAGATGTTGAGTGCATTGTTTTGTCTTTCTGAAGCATTGCTGGATAGGTTATCTTGAGACGTCACCATGACAGTGCTTCGGCGAAATCTTTTGTTTCAGGCTTCGGTGTCCCCCATCTCCGGCTTCGACATCCTCTGGGTCTCTCCATATTTGGTAGGCTTTCGCCCCTTGGCTGTTCGGCTCTTTTTTCTTCCTCTTCCTCACTACCTTGTCTCTTCTTTCTTCATCTTCATTTTCCTCATTATGAGCGACCATGAGGTTAGTGCCCTTGAGGGGAGTCGGTTGTCGGACCATTCTTCCCAGGCTCGGCAATCTCAACTTCAACTGAGTCCGGAGCCTAATCGAGCCTAGACTATGAGGTGTCTGTCCTTACATACAAGGAGATAGACCTCGTTCGAGCCAAGCACCTTATCCCTCCTAAGTTCTTTTTTGAACTCGTTGGTCCCAGTGACCGGGTTATCCGATCTCCTCCTCCTTTGCTCGACCTGTATGTGGAAACTATGAGGGCCGAACCAAGGCTGCCTCTCCATTTTTTTTTTGTTCAGCTGATGAGGACCTATAGCTTTGTCCCGAGTTAACTGGTGCCGAGCTCCTGGTGGGTTCTTGTTGGCTTTCTATCTTTTTATCTTCTCTGGGGCATCCGAGCCTCGACTTTCCTCTTCCAAGGGTGCTTCACTCTGCAGAAGCATCCCTAGGATAAAAGCCGATGGTACTTTTCTCCTAGAAAAGATTGCCAGTTGATCTAAGGTAATCCCCTTCCTTTTATGGGTGGAAATGAAGATTTTTTTTTGTCCACACCGAGTAGCCATGGGGGTTTGAGACCGCATGGAGGGTACCTTGGACCAACCTGAGTCATCCCCCGAGGTTGTCTAGTGGTGATCGGAGGGCATTGGACAAGCTTCTGAATTCTCGATCTAAGACTCCAGTTTTTCAGGAGGTACTGTCCGAGAAGACTCTTATTAACGCCGGTCTGAGTCTGCCTAACCCCATGGGTAAGCTCCTCCTAACCTTTTTCTCTATCAGCTTGTCGTCTTCCTTTTTGACTTCGTCCTTAGTTTTGTAGTTCTTGTTGCCATGAAGTTTGATACTGCCCAAATTCGTGAGAGGAGGAAGGCGAAGAAGAGGTCGGCTGAGGCCAAGGAGGGGGAAGCTCCCTGAAGAGGAAGCAAGAGTGGGGAGTCTTCTTTGGTTGCTGGTGCTAAAGTTTTTGTGGAGGTCGAAGCCCATTTCAAGAGAAGACCGAGGGGGAAATTCTCTTTGGTTGTTCTCACCAAAGTCGCTGGAGAGGTCGAGGCCCCTTAGAATAAGAGACAGAGGGGGAAACTCTCTTCGGCTATAGCCAAATTTTCCGTTACGATTCCCCTTGAGGCCCAAGGTCCATAGCCCGATCCGGTCTGGTTCAAGCTCGTCCACTCGCCAGGAGCACCCTCTTGCTTCGAATCATACTTCTGAGTTTTACTCCCACAGTGGTCTGTTCGAGAGTGGACCTAATAGCAGCACAATGGTCTGTCTGCAAGGGTCTGTCGATGATGGCGATGACGGTGAAGATGGTGAACCTGATAGCAGCGAAGCTGGGGACACCGGCCACAATGAAAGCAACAATGGGGGCAAGGGCAAAGAATAAAGTCTTCTGCCTCATTATTTTTGCTTGTGTTTATTTTTGCTCAAGTGAGCTAAGCTTGATGTACCTTGTTTTTGTTTGGTCTCTGCTAGGCCTGTGTAAAAGGTTACAAATTTAATAAAAACAAAGGATTTTTCGAGCATCAGGATTCAATTTTTGTCCCCCTTTTATTTGAGTCCAGGTCATTGTGTTGAGCTTGAACCTTTCATCGTAGTCTTTTTGGCTCGATCTCAGCTGAGATTAATGTATGTCCTAAAAAATAATAGATAAAAAGAAATTTTCTAAAGTACCTGACTTTGACCTTTATTTGTTATCGTTTATTTCTTTATTTGGGTTTAGGCTACCCACCGGACCTTTCTACTTGTGGAGTTCACCTTGGGCTTCTCGATCAATCTTTCCAAAGTCCAGCTCCCGAGTGGGCTTAGTTTTCTGCTTGGGTCGTTTCTGACCTAAAGGGGTCGATTAGCATGCCAAGCCTTTAGCATGGTGGCCGATTCTCCTGCTCAGGCCATTCTCGACCTAAAGGGGTCAATTAGCATGCCGAGCCTTTGGCACAGCCGTTGGTCTTCTCAGCTCAAAAGTATGCTCTCCAAAGTATCTCTAAGGTTGCTACCTATAGAAAATCTAAGTGGGCTCGATCTTCTCATCTCGGAAGTATGCTCCCTGAGACATCTTTAGGGCTGGCTACCTAGAGAAAATCCAACTCGGCTCGATCTTCTCATCTTGGAAGTATGCTCTTCAAGGTATCTCTGAGGTTGGCAAATAGACAAAATTGGAGTGGGTTCAGTCTTCTCATCTCGAGAGTACACTTTCTGAGGCATCTCTGAGTTGGCTATCTAGAGGAAATTCGAGTCGGCTCGATCTTCTCATCTCGAGAGTATACTTTTAAAGGCATCTCTGGGCTTGGCTAGTCAGAGAAAATTCGAGTGGGCTTAGTTTACTCTTTCGAAAGTATGCTCCCCGAGGAATCTCTAGGGTTGGCTACTAGAGGAGATCCAAGTAAGCTTGGTTTCCTCATATCAGGAGTATGCTCTTCAAGGCATCTCTAAGGTTGGCTACCTAAAGAAAATCCGAACATGCCCGATCTTCTTATCTCAAGAGGTCAGCGCCTCTATTCGTCTCTAGAGTATGCTCTCAGAGGTATCTCTGAGTTTATCTACTAGAGAAAATCCAAATGGGCTCGGTCTTCAAGAGGTTAATGTTTCTGTTGGTCTCTAAAGTATTCTCCTGGAGGTATCTCTGGGGTTTTCTACTAGAGGAAACCTGAGTGGGATCGGTCTTCGGAAGATCGGCGCCTCCTTTTCTTTCTAGATTGGAGTCTTCGAGGGATCCTAAGAGAGCTCGATTTAGAAAGTCCCCAGGCGTCCCCAGGGTGTCTCTTTTATTGCGGCCCGAGCATCTCGGGGTGTCCCAAGTTGAGTATAATTGGTATAATCATCTGATTTGAAAGATAAACACAACGAGAGAATTTTTATTGAAAATAAGTTCAGACTTCAATAATATTACTAATAACAAGCGAGAAGGTTGTTGTAGTCCTAAGCCCATGAGATTGAGGCGTTGTCGAGGTCTCCCAACCTGTACGCTGAAGATCCTCAATTGCCTGATTTCGAGAATCTTCAAAGGCTTCAGTCTGGTGGGGAGTGCTTTGCACTTAGCTTCGCTACTCGAGGTAGAGGATTCAAATCGAGGAACGCATTTTGCTAGAGTCAGTGAGCATGGGACTAGGTTTGTTGCCCCCGGGCTCGATGACCTACCCACGTGCACAATTTATGGAAGCTCTATGGTCATCTTTTTGAGGAGTTTGGCCATCTAAGGCACTCGGGAACCTCGGCAAGCTCGCTTACAATGGTGCTGCCGACACCTGCTATCAGACATTCTCGATGGGTTCTGGGGCAATGGATTAGAGGCCAAAACATGCGCTTCTTGGCTTTGCCGAGGGCATACATATTGATCTAGCTGCCCTTGCTGGATGAGTGCTTTGATTTCGTTCTTAGTTGAATGCACTCCTCCATGTCATGGTTGCAGTCTCAATGGAAATGGAAGTACTTTTTTTGGCCTCTCTTGGTCATCGAACCCTTCATCAGATGCAACGGGTGTAAATAGCTCCTTCCTTTGATTTCTATGAGGATCTGGGCCTTTGGAACAGTAAGCGAGGTGTACCTCCCCAACTTTTGAGGAGGGCTCTTAGGCCATCATAATCCTCCCTTGCTCTCTTTGCTCCTCACGACTCCTCTTAATTTCTTGTGGTAATCTCCCATCATTAGATTCGTGGTGACAGGCATTGCAACAAACTGAAGAGGTCGCGCTTTTCTAGGGAGAAGAGGAAACTTGATGACCGTAGGCCACTCTTCATTGCAGACATTGAAACAAACTGATCTAGATCGTGGACCTCCAGCGTCGCTGTGTTGAAGTGGCTGACATATTCTCTAAGGGATTTCCTGTCCCTCTGCTTAATGCCGAGCAGTGTGCTCGAGCCACAGTGTCGTTTTTGGCTGGAGACGAAGTGCGCTGTGAAAAGCCAGGTAAGCTACCCGAAGGAGTGAATAGACTCGGGGCAAACACTAAGAACCAAAATCGAGTCACTTTGCAAAGGATCGCAAGGAACACCTTACAAAGCACGGCATCGGTGGCTCCGTGCAGCATCATGAGAGCTTTGAAGCTCTCAAGGTGGTGCAAGAAATCCGAGGTGCTTTCGTACAACTCCACTTGAGGCATCTTAAATTGATGTGGGATATGTTCCTTTATGATTTGCCGAGAGAAGGAGGGCTCCGAGAAAAAGTTAAGGTTGTTCCTCTCCCTTGGAGCTTGCCCTTTGAGGGCCTGAATCTGGCGGTCCATTTCCTCGATTCTCCCAGCTAAGGCAGGGACCCTATAGGATGAATAAGCAATGGTCCATGATATAAACCAAAAGAAAATCAACTTTATAAGAAATTTCTAGTAGGTGTAGATAAATTACCTCCTAAGTAAAAATCTTTTTTTTGTTATTAAAACATAAAAGAGATTTGTCGACTATAAATAGTTTAATAGTTTCACTTAGAATAGAAGAGAAATATGTTGAGAAAAATAAGACTATGCATGTGTGTTATACAAAATTATTTGGTTCAAATATTGCATATTATGTGTGTGATGTGTTTAGCTCGATCTTGTAAAAAATTGATTAAGTTGTTTGAGCTTAATGATCTTATAATTTTAGACTAATCTATAATATTAGTTAACATGCCCACTAATGAGATTCGACCAGCCCATTAAAATAAATTATGTTCCAATATGCTATGACTTATATTTGATTGATTTAATGTATGCTCTTAGAGTCAAGAGATCAATCAAAAGATCAATAGTTGTAATTAAATTAGAATTGTCTCTAATAATTTTCGTCCAATATAAAATATGGCAACAAATCATGCAGACACTTGAGCACATATGACACACATGTGCAATTCTATTTTTGATAAGTTTTTTAAAGATATGATCTCTGTATTTTAGACATTTGACTGACCAAATAATTTTAAAAAATTACAAACTTTATATCACTAGAAAGCTCTTGAAATAAGCTTTCCAACGGTACCAATATTGATAGGATTTGAATGAAAATCAAATATAAAATAATAAGATCTCTGCACACTGCTAGTTTTAAATTTGATTTTTATAAACTTTGAAATTATACTGTCATATCTTATTTTTATGTCATCATATTATTATAAATTATGTTAACTAATATTTATTTTTCAAATATATGTGTGTTCTCCCATTTACAACCCCATCTAAAGAAAATTATGTTGAGAAGTAATCTTGCCATAAGAAGGGGACATCCAAGCCACATACTGAAGCATGTCAACCATACTCAAATCTGTGCAAAATTCAAATCATGCCAACTTAAAAAAAATAAGATCAATTTGAGCATATGTTGATTAAAGAAATCAAGCTCATCAAACCAATCATGCCTTATGGTTGAAGATTGATGGAAATCAAGCCATAAATGTCCTCCAACGTTTCTTGCCCTCTCAAGCCATAAATAAAGACCTTTGGTGAAGTCTCAAAACACACCACTCGGCCAAAGCATCCCTCTTTCAGCTAAGTTCTCATCTCCTCTCATAGTGCTCTCATATTGCTCCTATTGTGCTCTTATTTTATTATTGTGAGAGAATTGTGTAGTGAGCCTATTTATATATTAGATTTGTGAGAATCAAAATTTATAATTGTAAGAACAAGCTTATGAGGTATCAAACTTGTGGGCTTTGAATTCAAGCTAGTAGAATACTAGATTGGAGAGTGTAACTTGATGGTTTTCAAGTTGTGGTGCTATTGCAAGTTGGTAGTCTCCAACTTACATATTGTAAAGAGTTTTACAACTAGTGAAACCACAAGGCGAAGGTGAATGAAGGCAAGGGTTTCGCCGAACCACCTTATAAATATTGGCTTCATCTCTCTGTCCCTATCTCTCTTTATTTATATATCTTATTTGGTTGGCTTGATTACTAAGATTTACTATTATTGTGATTGTTTAATATTTGTTTTAATTTGCTATTATTTTTATAGACACCTAATTCAACCCCCCCCCCCCCCTCTTAGGTGTTGATTTCAAAATATAGGGAAAATCATATATTGTCTAATAATTTTCAATGTAAGGTAAATCTAGTAGTGAGAAACAAAAATAAAAAATTTGAAAAGGAAAAAACTAATAAACTCAAGCCTCAAATAAAATTTAATAAAAATAAAAATAAAAATAAAATATCTGTTGCAAATCCTAACATTTCGAGAGAAATTGCCGCTATTGAAAGGATAAGCTCCTAAAAAATTAGAAAGATTGGAGTAGCCCACAGACAAACATGACGACCGCGAGACCCAATTAACTTGGAACCAATGAAAGGTTTGTTTCTATAAACCTAAAAAAAAAAAAAACTAGTATATCAATATACTGATTGATGGATTAATACTAATGATAATATATATGTTTGTACTAATGAATCCATGTTCTTCACTTATCAACTCTCTAATAGAAACACCGAGACTGTGGGGAACTCCAATATTGCATACATGAGAGATGAAAGTAGAGTAGATTTGATATTGACACCGGCAAAACTCTACCTCTTCATAAAGTTCAGCATATACCAGAAAGCATCTCATTAATAGTTGTTTGCCAACAAGGTATGGCTATAAAATGACCTCTGAGTCAAATATGTTGGTTGTAACCAAAAATAGCATTTTCATTAGGAGTTATATGTTCGATGGTTTATTCAAATTGAATGTAACAAAACTCAAAAATAATAAAATTAGTTCTTTTATTTACAATATTGTGTCTTTTAATATGTGTCATGGTAGACTTGGGTCATGTTTGGAAGAGTTGTTGGCAATAGAGCTTTTATAAGTAGAGCTGTTGGAAGTCGAGCTTTCTGAAATAAAATTTTTATAAAAAGTTTTTTGCTGTTTGGTAACTACATTTCTAAAGTGTTGTGGCATTTTAACATGTGTTTGGTAAACAAACTGAGAAAGTACTTTTGTATGACAAAATTAACATAAAGGATATTGCATAGTATTATACAATAAAGCATAATAAAATATAACATATTAATACATAAATATATGATATAGTATAATATTATTGTAATATAATATAATATTATTATAACATAGTAATATAATATTGTATACTATAGCATAATAATTTAATATAATATTAAATTATTTAACATAACATATCAATGTA
>JAOXJJ010000001.1:17118488-17140725 GCA_025769935.1 Phoenix roebelenii | reverse complement strand
TATTATGATATAATGTAATATAATATTATATTTATAGTATAATATAATAATAAAGGTACAAAATATTATAATTATTAGCATACATTAATTTTTCAAAATATAAAATAATATTAAATTATTTAACATAACTTATTAATGTATTATGATATAATGTAATAAAATATTATATATATAGTATAATACAATAATAGGAAATAAGAATACATTTTCTTGCACGGAAGGGAGTCTGATCCATGGTTATGGTTCTTTGTTAGGGCTCCAGCAGATTTTTAGATTTATAAAAGGACAAAGTATGTAATTATTATATTTTATTATGAATATTTTGGTAAAAAAATAAATAGCTTTCCGACAAAGCTCAAAACAGATTTTTCGAAAAGCTTCAACTTGGAGCTTCTCCTAAAAAGCTGTTTTTAGCTTGCTAAAAAAGCTAAAACAACTTACTAATTTTTTTATCAAACACTTTTTTTTATCTAAATATGCTTTTGGAGGGCCAGAAATCTGGCCCACCAAAAGTTCCTCCAAACGGGGCCTTGGTCATATAAATTATAATACTATTAAGAGAATGATGATCTTAATTTTGATTCCTAAATGTGATAAAAATACAAATGAATAATGCAAGACATGTACAACCTGAGCAACCAAGAAAACTATTTAAAATGGTATATAGAGAAACTAAAATTTTAAAGTTAATATATAGTGATGTATGTGACTTAAATACTCTAACAAGAAATGGGAAAAGATATTCATTACTTTATAGATGATTTTTTTTAATTACTATTAAGTGTATCTTATTATAATAAAAATATGAAGTTATGATTGGTAAGAGTCAAGTTGAAAATAAACATACTAAAAATATTAAAATTCTTTAATTAAATAAAGGAGAAGAATATATCTCTAATAGTTTTTGTAAAATAAATGGTATCATTAATTAAAATTATGTACATTATTTCAAATCCGGTTTAATGGAGTATTTGAAAAACAAAATAGAACTTTAATTGATATGGTTAATTTTATGATTGCTGGCTCCAAAGTAACTTTTAATTTGTGAGAGGAAGCACTGTCATTTTCTTAACAAAATTTTCCATAAAGATTCTGACCTAACATTTTAATGAAATATGGAAAGATAGAAACCCTAATTTGAATTATCTTAAAATATGGACGTGTTTAGCCAAGGTTAAAATCCCTAAAAATAATAAGAGAAAACTAGACCATAAAAATATAGATGGGGTATTTATAGATTATTCACAAAATAGTAATGCTTATAGAATTATGTTCAAACAATCTAAAATTAATGGAATTGATATGAATGTGATAGATTCTAGAGATATCATTTTCTTTGAAAAATATTATGCCTCTTAAGAAAAAAGTTGATAGATCTTTTAATCTTTCTTATCTAACTTCTAGCAGCAATTCCAACATAGAGAATATTAACGTAAATACTAACTCTTACTTTCAATCCTTGTTGAAAAGGATTGAAAGGATATACATATAAATATATATACATATACATACATATACATATACACACGCGCGCACACGCACAACAAATAATAAATTATTTTGAAATATTCTCATATATACATATATATATATTCACATAATTATATATAAGTTTATATCCTTTTTATACAACAAATAATAAAATTATTATGAAATATTGTCATATTGTACATAATTCAAATTAATAAACATATGTGAAAGCTGCTAACAGAGTCTAAGTTGCAAAGTTTTTTATATTCAATCAATGGCATTACAGGTAATGGACTCTTTGCTTTGATACAAAAGAATTGAAAGTAACAACAAACATTGCCAAACATAATTCCCCTATTATTACCCAATTTGATCCCCCATTATTTCCCAATTTGACAAGGTACAATACGAAATGTTCAGCACGCAAGCACCTCATAGCTTCCGAAGATAAGCCGAGCCCTACCATACAGAACCTTTGTTAGTCAATAGTTACCTTCAGGTTTGATAACACCACAGAACCGGACATCGAACATATCCTTCAAGTATCTAAATAGAACAGGTAGGATTTTCATAAACACCAAGAAAAAATTCATCCAATTTTTGAAGATGTGCTATAAGATAAAATAGATAGGAGTGGCAAAATATGACCTGACTCGTCAATCCGATCCATGTTCAACCCGCCATAAATAGGTTTGGATTTAGCCTAAACAGATTCAGGTCGTAAATAGGTTGACCCATTTAAGCTGTTTATTAATTGGGTCGGATACAGATTTTAGATGTATGGCCCGTTTAACTCGTATAACCTATTTAACTGTTAGGCTGATAGATAAGGGCCACAACCCACAAGATAAGGCCCAGGGCCGGCCCAACTCTCCGCCTCGGCTCGATTTCAGCGCGAGGTCCACCATCCACAACTTTTTCTTAGAGTTAGGGTTTGTCCAATGGTGCTGCCCGAGCTCTATTCCCTCAGTATCCCTCTCCCCTCCTTTCCTCCGGACCTCCGCCTCTGCCCTCTCCTCCCCCTTGCCGACTACTTCCGCTTCCCCGTCAATGACAACCATGACGGCTCGACAGGGTCTTGAGACGTCGATTCCGCCTTCTTGGGGCTTTTCGTTGTCTCGCGAGTCCTAATATGGTCGCCAACAGCGAACTACCTTGGCTTCTCCACTGCGACGGCCTCCGCCTCCTGCCCTATCTGTGCATTCTCTCATCGTCTCCGCTAGTAGTATGGTCATACTATCTCTAATTTCCTTCTGCCATCTCTTTTTGTCTCTGCTTCTTGATCTTGAGGATCTTAGATCTCAAATAAAGTTTAGTGGTGGTCTCACCTGCCTACTTCCTTCTACCCCTTATTTCCTTCCAGACACTTGCTTGAATCACCAATGTTTCGTGTTCTAAAGTCCGAACCTGAGGGGAAAAGGATAAAAGGGTGGAAAGAAAGACTGCAAGGAAAGGGAGAAATTGGTACCTGACCTGACCCACTATCAAAAGCAAAAGGATAAAGAAGCGAAAAGAGTGCAGCACAAACTTCTCCTTCATTTTGTATTCTAAGTTGTTGATTGTTATCGATAGAAGAATTCCTAACTTTCCCCTTGCTTGAAAGTCTCTCACCGAGACATTTCAAGATCTCTCTCTGGTCTCTATTCTCGACGTTTTTATTACTCAACCCTGCAGACCCACCTCTCACTCAACTCTGCATACCCACCTCACTCATTTTATAATTTTTCGACCTAACTTGCATCTGATCCGACCCATTTATGTCCGACCCGATTGCCACCCCTAAAAACAGATGCGCTTACCACAACATTATCTCGTGGATCTAAACGCTAACTTGCCACCAATATATGCTAGGCGCATTCCCCTTGTACTCGTTTTCCCCCTCAGTTTTTTATCATTAAACAGGGAAGTACGTAGAACATTTTACCCTAGGAATAAGTCTATGCGAAGTTACAAAAAAAGACCTTGAAAGTTTGTGCAAAGTTCTAAAGAAAATATAAAAAACATAAAGACAGCTTATCTTCGGGTTGACATGATCCTTAAAAAGCGACGCAATACACAAATTATGGAAGAATAAAAAGTCCCAAAATCATAAATTTAAGGATTAAAAAGGTTTTGAGAAGGTTATTATTTGGCAAAGCGGAACCAGAATTCTTCCAAGGACATATCAAAGCCTGACTAGATTTGCTTAAAAGTAGGTCGTCAAGGTTACACTCTGGTATCATAAAGTACTTATTGTAGACCGCCAAAAAGGGATGGCCATAGGCAAGTTACGTTTGCCAGACCCCAAAACATGGAAATAAGACGTAGGAAATTTTCCTTAGATAAAAATAAATTTTCCACAAATACTATATCACTAGCTAAACTAGTCATGATATATTACCTGGTCAATCATTAAACAAAAATTCAGCCAGCAAAAAAAAAATCTTCACGATGACCCAGAGTGCAAAATCCTTCATACATCACAGTAAATGAGGAAAACGGTGAAAACCTAGTAAGTAATTCCAGATTCCAGCAGGATTTGCAAAAATTAGGGCATACCAAAACAATGGGCAGTCACTTTTTCCTGAGAGAAATAGGCTTTCTAGATCTTTGATTTCAAAAGGTCCACGAAAACAGTCAGCAATTGTGGAGAATAATAACTTTTATAGAAACAAACGCAGGCAAATTTGCAAAACGGGCAACCTAAATCAGCACAGCAATGCCCAAGTGAAATCTAATTTTTGACTGTCAAAAATCAATGTTTCCTAAGAAAAAATTTTATTAAGCCAATAGTAAACTTCGAAGAGAACTTTGCAAAGCTGATACCGATTTTAGAAAGTACCCATATACATCATCCATCAAAAATCCATCCGTTTAGTCCCTAGACTTTAATCACAAAAGTGACATCTCATATATCTCAGGGATTTCATGGTCAAAAAAATATCCCTTCCACATTCTCGAAAAAAGGGGGTTTATCATTCGGAACAACTATAAGAAACCCTCTATTGGAAAGGCAACTCGTATCTGAGATCTTAAAAGTAGTATTGCTGCCAAACCACATTCTGAAACCATTGAGAAAACCAATCCAAGTATCCCAATACTATCATTCTAATACCATGTGAAAACTGATTTCTGAATGTTCACAACTGAATCCTCTCCAAAAAGCTCATACAAATGTCAACTTCAAGAAGACGAGGGACTGGGGAAATGTCCCAAAAGAAAACCAAATGAGAATTCCAAATACATACCTTACAGTGAACCAGGATATTTTGTGCCTTCACTGCTTTGCAAAATGCAAACCATAGGGCCATTCGTGCCTTAGAAGTTCACCTCAATGCTTTACGGTGCACCACAAGATTCCAAATGAGTCGATTTCACACAACATCCAAAAAGTTATTCCTTCAGTCCTAAGGTTTTGGAAATGTTGATACGCAAAAAAAGAATGCTTAGCATGGGGGTAGATTCTGCATGAGGAGATCTCATTTGAAGGATTTAAAAACAATCAAGTATAAGACAGATGATCCAGGTTAAATACTTAAGATTAAAGAAAGTTTTGACACCTCACATAACAAATTCCCTTATATCTGGTATCTCATGTACTCAAAAATTTGGGCTTTTTAAGCGATCACATGATACAACAAACAAATGCAGAAAAGCCTGACTAAAGCATACGCTAATAGATCTTCAAAGAATTTATAGTCATGGTCAACTAGTAAAATGACCAAAAGTCCCAACTTGAAGACAAACATTAGTGGTGGATCATAATAACTTATGAACTCATTAGTAAGAGGTTGAATTAATAAGTAGTAAATGGGGAAACTCTTAATTCCAAATAATAAAAAACCAATCCCTGCAGAAACAAGATTGAGCTTGTGCTGTGAAAGCTGAATCACATCCATTTTTTGGAGGAATAAAAAAAGTTCAGAAAAAACTATATCATAAGATATTTGTAACCAAAAATAACCATCAAATGTAAATTTGAAGCCCATTTCCTTCAATATTTCAAGCAGAAACTAGTTGCCACAAATGAACCATATCAATATTCAAAATTGAGATATTTGCGTCCGACTAATGCAGATTATACTTATTTCCTGGAAAAGTTGACAACAATATGATAGGAACAATAAATTTGCAAAACATTAAGTCAACAGTTCATGGTCAACACGCTTTAAATATTTAAATCTCTTTTACAATAGACACACGAGCCGTTTGAAAGGCTTTTAAGAAACCAAAATAGTTGCTCAGAATACTACATATTTTGAAAGATTGAAAGAGAAAAGAAAATTAATGATAGGGCAGAAAACTCAAGTTTTAAAGTAAGAAGTAGCTATAGAAAGAAAAAATTGCATTTGTGTGAGCGCAGTAGCAGGAACTCCAGAAGAATCATCTGCCCAGAACTTAATAGATAAATGCACCTAGAAAGGATCTGCAAGATGCATAAGAAACACGAAAATCATTTAAAGCAAATATACATACATCCAGTTTAAACCTTAAAGGCAGTGAAAAGACACTGCTGCCAGCACAAATCAGCATTTGAATTCTAGATGCAAATGAGAAATACATTTTGCAGATACAAACTAATGTGAACGTATTTCATCGAAATCAGGATTTTGCAGTGATAAAAAATAATCTGTAAAATGTATTGCATTAGAGTATGAATAAGAAATTCAAAAGCAATTACCAAATATTTGTATAAACAAGAAAGGTTCAGCCATCACAAAATACTAAGAAACAAAAATACTTCATAACTTCAAAACAAAAAAAAAAAAAAAAGAAGTTTGACATGAATGAAAAATTGCACAAGAAAGCAGAATTTGAGATAAAATTATTTAAGTAGAGAGCCCAATATTTTACATAAAAAAATAAGCTCAAAAGAATTCAAGTGTGCCCTAGTTGCAAACCAATCATTAAAAAAGGAAGGTCTTCAAAATAAGAACCAAAATATCCATCCAACATATAGAAAGGTATGATACTTATCTCCCTGTATCATAATTCTGACTGGTGCTAAAACGAAATTTCATGTCAACACAAATCAGGTGCATCTACTCAAAATCATCTTTCTCTGTATCATGCTTTAATATATCAGATATATGTGATTAAAAATCATGTTTTCTATGCTCAGCTCATATTTTTACTATGAGCGACCATCAAAGATTCGAAACTCCGGTTTTCTGGATCTTAGGCATCCTATGAAGCAAAAGGTTAATTCCTAGAAAAGCTTCTGGTATCCTCACCAAGTCTAGAGTAAAACGAATGTCTAAAACCTTTACCAACACAACCGTCACGCAGCAAAATCAATGCAATGGCATAAAAGGGAGAAGTAACAGCTAAGGATATTGAAAAACAAAATCTATTATCATTATGTAATTCCATGCTCATTAGGGTCTATCTAGATGTTTAGGGAAAAAAACCAAAGGATCAGAAAAATATGTAGGAACAGAATGATGCTCCAGAAGAAAACCAAGATAACGACAGTAGTTGCTTGTTTTTGCATATGCAGGAAAATTTTATTAGAATCAAATTTAGCTAAACAATGGACTACAATGTAGCTTGAGATAAATTTGACCTGCTACCAGGTTTTTCAATTTGATATTTCAAGTTTTAGCTATTAATTATAAGTTGTTGATAGTACAATCAATAGCTTGGTATCAATCTCAGAATTTAGATACCAGCTACTAAATGATAGCTCATTTAGTCAAGAGAAAGAGAAGCAACCCAAAATGCTTAAGATTCCATGTTCCTCATTAATGTTACCTGGAATCTTAAGCTCAAGGACTTCAACAGACACAGAACCTCTGCACCAAGAATGGCTCTATCTTATATTCAGGTTGCTAATTTAGATATACAGAGTTGGACATTAAGAAAGGTCATGAGATCAATGCTGGGAATAGTGATGTGAAGTACGAATACAAGGATTGGAGAGGATGCTAAGACCTGCATTGGTCTGTCTTCCCAAACTGATGACTCTAAACATGCAAGCATCCAGGAGATGTCAAGACCTCTATGATTCTAAAGAAGACCATGCGGATCCATCTTGTAACGAACCTTTCAATTCACCTTTGGCAACATCAGTTCATTACAAAAATGAGGGCAATGTGCAGAGGGTTCGTAGAAAATGAACGCCTCATAGCAATGGTGGTTCCTGTATCAAAAAGAAAACTCAACAATATCTTGAAAGTACAAAGAAGCCATGCACTAGGAAAAACTAGACATGGATTCTTATACAAATGTAAACAAACAGCACCTAGATGAAAGTATTGTTTTCACGCTATGATGCAAGATAACCTTCCAAAAATGCTTGGATACTGATGTGAATAGCAAAATGATAACAAAAAGTTTGAAAAAATCACAAGGCAAAATCCCCTAGAAAGAATACATTACAAACAAGTCTTAACAAGGAAGAAGATACTATTAAGGTTCATGTCTTTAAGGGTTAATATCTTCTTCTCCAACCTTATTTTTGACCCCAATCCCCATTCAAGCACATCAATAAACAGATAGAGAGTTGGGGGTGGATGGGCGGTAGGTGGGAGTTGACAGTGTAACTTGAGCACCTGAAATAGCAGTGGTTTTTTTCAACCAATGTCACCATTCGGAGACCCGAGTCCTCCGAGCCAATAATGAAAGAAATTAAGGCCAGTTCAATGAGGACCAGAGGAGTTGGGATAGCGTCAGTAAGGATGTAAGAAAATTTTGAGAGAAGGAGTGAGTTGGACAAGGATGAGAAGAGGTTTTTCAGCTTTTGTGATGAATTTGATAGGAAGGGTCTTCTTAAGATTGGAGGAGGGGTGATTTTTATTTTGTTTCAAGGAGCAAAGTCGCTTGCAAAGCATGGGGAAAAAAATCCAAAAGAAGTAGCTTTTTATATTCCCAAGGAATCTTAGTTTCTTTAATGTTTTTTACATTAAATTTTACACAGACAGCTTTAGAGATCTTGCATAGTTGCAAAGCTATGAGTTAGAAGAGGAATATGGACACCTGAGTGACAGCATTATGACACCAGAGGTGCAAAAAAGATTGCAAGGAAAATTTTGAAAGTTCCTCGATAGAAATTATTTGAGCCTGCGGGCCAACAGTCAGGCAAATTGTCTTCCTAAACAAAAGCATAAAATTGAAAGTATGCAAGGTACTTGTGAACTCGAATGATCAGCCTAATTAACCTGAAGAGCGCTTTACCCTACTTGACTTCTTTTAAAAGAAAGAAACTGGGAGCAGAACCACACAGCTAAACTTGCATTGGTTGATCAAAGCTATATCAATGCAAATGCAGAAATGGGCTGGAAGGCTTTTTACTACTCCATTTTTCATTAGTTGATCAAAGCTATATCATGTGATTGCAGAACAGGGCTGCAGGCTTTTATTACTCCATCAATTCATACAATGCCATTAGTAATTAAAAATATTAACTATAAAAACATTAGATCTTTTAATAACAACATTTGATAGAAGGATTTAATGTTTAACTAAAGATATGACTTTAGTTTTATAATTATACTGATGATGAAAAGTTAACGTATAGGATAAATTTCTTTTAGTCAGTTCATTTCACTTCTAATTAGGGTTCGCCGTCTCAGTATGGATCCCATACCGATACCATCCTATTACAGTGTCAGTATGCGGTACATTATGAGATGGCAAGATTTACCAAGTGTCGGTATGGTATGAGACTGCATACTAGTTTGATACCGGTACAATATGATACGCCTGGTAAGGTGAACCTTGCTTCTAATATAGATGTGAAGCAATTGGTTTCTTAGTGCATTGTCACAATTAAAAGAAAATGTGCAGCAAAAAAATTATATCAACATGGAAATGATAAGGTCATTCTTGCTACAGTATGCTTTGATTGACGGGTTATTAAAAAACAAATAAGAATACAAAATAAGATCAAAACTCCTTTGCAAAGCGAGCATATAGTAAGCATGTTCCACAATAGTAGAGTACATGATCAAGTCTATCTAGGTTTCTTGGTAAGGCATTATTATAGCTTTTTATCCATGTTAATTTGTTTCAAGTATCATAAAATGAAGTCGCCACTAAGCCATGACAGGCCTCAAAGCTGAGATTTACTATAATCACAAGAATATCTAACATTTGACAAGGAAAATTATGCATCCCTCTAAGAAATTTGTTTTTATGGTTGTTAGTCTGTTTATAGTGGCTACAATATCATCAATAAGTCTAAACATACTTCTTGTGTAATGAATTTAGTAACACTTATCCGATATATATATCAATTGTATTTTCTTAGTTTCTCCTTATTATTTAGTGAATTTCGTGACTTGGGCCAACATAATCTGGGTTCCCTTCTAGGCATAGTATAGTATTTCAAAAGCTTAGCAATCATCTTTCAAGATATGTCATGTAACTTCAAATTAAGCAACATGGTTTGAATACTAGCTGTTGTCTTTGAATTCAAAAATGGCATTACTTGGGATAAAAAAGAGTTATTCCATCTCTAAAAATCTTCTAATCAAGAATTCTTTTTGTAACAAGAGAAATTAAAATACATGTCTCCTCAAAAATTTGGCCAAGGGCAATAATATTGCATGATCTGTCATAAGAATAGTTAAGCTTTGCTTTGCATATACATGGTAATCATATGATCTTGTATCACAAGCACTGGCAATTTCTTTTAAGCTTTCAGTTGAAAATAGTAAAAAAATAATGAGAATTTGCCATCAAATCAACTAATTAATTTAATCATGAGTTTTCTAAATGTCTATGATGCTAATTGCATAGCATAGTGCTGTATATAAATTAGGTCTTATTTCCCCACACATACAGTTAAATACATAATATAGCTATAACACTCTGGTACTTCCACATGCCTGAGGCAACTTTCAGGCACCTGGAGAAGATGCCAATATCAGCACTTCATGAATAGTTTATGCCAATATCTATTGGCACGAGCTTCCATCAGTCCAATAGAAAATGACTATATAGCTATGCATGTACTACACATGCAAGCCATCCTTTGTCAAGCATCAGTTTCAATATAAAGCATCTGAATTCAACTTTTAAATAACTTACAGAATAGCATATACTATCAAGTGTCATCAAGTGAAGTCTGGTAAGCCAAGACAAGTCTCGGAGCTGAGATTTTCTATGATCACGAGAATATCTGACATTTGACAATAGATTTAAACATACTTCTTATGCCATGAACTTCATAACACTTATCTTATATATATACATACAAACATGAATTATACATATACATCTACATACATACATATATATATATACATATATATGTTTTGGGCCAGCATAATCTAAGTGCCCTCCTAGGAAAAGTATAGTATTTCAAAACATTAACGGCCATCTTTCAAGATACCCCATGTTAGTTCAAATTAAGCAACATGTTTCAATGCCAGCAGTCATCTTTGAATTTGTAAATGGCATTATTTGGCAAAAAAAAGAGTTATTTTATCTCTAAAAGTATTCTAATCAAGATTTTTTTTTTGTAACAAGAGAAATTAAAATACTTGTCTCCTCAAAAATTTGGCCAAGGGCAATAAAGTTGCACGATCAATCATAAGAATAGTTAAGCTTTGTTTTGAATATACATGGTAATCAAGTGATCATGTATCACAAGCAGTAGCAACTTCTTTGAAGCTTTTAGTTGAAAATAAGAAAAAAAATAATGAACATTTGCCATCAAATCAACTAATCAATTTAATCATGCATTTTGTAAATGTCTATCACACTAATTGGATAGCATAGTACTGTATATCAATTATATGTCTTATTTCCCTACACATATAGTCAATTACATAATATAGCTATAACACTCTGGCACTTCCCACATGCCTGAGGCAACTTTCAAATACCTAGAGATGAATGCCAATAGCAACACCTCATGAATAGTTTATGCAAATATCTATTGGCAGGAGCTTACATTAGTCCAAAAAAATGACTATATAGCTATCATGCATGCATGTACTATATACGCAGGGCATCTTTTGTCAAGCATCAATTTCAATGAAAATCATTTGAATTCAACTTCTAAGGCCCCATTTGGCAATGATTTAGGTAGTAGAGCTTTTATCTATAGAACCTTAGGTAGTAAAATTATCACAAGTAGATCTTTTAATAAAAGGCCGTTTGCTGTTTGGTAACTACATTTCTGAAGTATGATACAACTTTAACATATGTTGATCAACCAAACTGAGGAAGTATTTTCAGGATCAAAAAATGACAATAAAAGACATTGCATAATAGTTTCAATTATCTAACTATTTGTTCTATCAAAAACTACTATTACAAAGTATTCTTAAAATATAAATTATCTTGATATTTAATCTAGATAACATGATAAATGATAAATTTTTATATTTATTATAAAAGTATAAGAATATTTCTGTAATATTATAAAATTATAATAACATTACTATGATAATAATATGATATTATTATTTTAAAAATGTTATATTATATTACAATTTTATTATAACACAATGATATTATATTATTATAATACATTATTATATTAGAATAATAATAATGATGATGATATAATATTATTATAATATAAAACAACATAATACAATAAAGATGACATATATAATACAATACAATACAATATTTTAATATAATATATGTAATACAATACAATAAAATATAATACAATATTGTATTCTATTAATATTACACTAGTTAATTCTATTTTATTATTATATTGTACTATCTTGTTATTATAAGATATTGTTAAGTTGTGAATTATTTAAATATTTTATTCTTAATAATATAATAAATAAATTCAAAATCCTTCTCGCATAAAAAACACCAACTAAAAATTATGGTCATAAAAAGTATTTTTAAATTAATATTTAAAAACTTCCTGTTGCGGAGACTTGAACCAAGGTCTCTCTAGTGAGTTTTTGCTGAGAGAGAGAGAGAGAGAGAGAGAGAGCTTCCAAACACATCACAAGTAGATGTTTTGCTCAAAAGCTCCTAATTAGAGTTTTTTCCTAGCAGACTTTTTTCAATTTTTGAAGAAACCAGAAAGCTATTACAAAATTTTTACCAAACATCTTAAATCATTCAAAAGAGCATTTTTCAAAAAGAGCTTTTCAGCCCTCCAAAAGCAATGTCAAATAGAACTTAAATAAGATATAGCATAGCATCTTGGAAAAAGTTGTTCAACTACCTACAGCCATATCAATGTTTCAACTGGCAAAGATGAAGAGATATTTACAAATATGATAATGTGTTAATACATAGTAGTATCCAAGAACTATAAACAGATTAATCAGCATTTTGATTGATAACAAGCCAAACAAAAAAAGACAAAAAAAGGATCAGCAAGGACATACTAAAACACTTAACATCAAGTAGGAACCATAATGACATAGAGATGTTCTACAAGACAATGATGCAACTGCAGCCACAGGCAATATTTATATTTTCAGTCCTTCATAACTTAAAACTCTAAATAGAATTTGCAAACACGGGCATCATATATATATTAGAACATGTAGAAGATAATGCATAAGCAGATGGTAGAAAAATTCAGAAACATAATTCAATGCAATGATAAATAAAATCTTGAATGTAGCATATGCTTTTGATACAGCAGTTTTGGTTTCTTCGATCCTCCAATGTTGATGTACATTCTCAAAAATGAATTTCATGGTATTTCTCATTATTCCAGGACTTAATTAGATCAATAATGAGATAAGATTCAATCAAACTTCTTGTAGGACATATCAATAAGAGAGGGTGGAACCACAAAAAAGTGTCATATAAATAAACACCTAGGCACCTAAAGAGACCTTTCCAGCCCAGCTGATAGCCAACTAGGCAGGCACTACATATTTAAACATCTATAAACTCCATCACTGTTAATTTACAATTCCAAAACTCCACTGAATTTTCACTATTATGAATGAAATGAACTTACATAAATAAACCAAGAATCGAATTAACATGACTTTATTTTAACTCTTCTAAAAATAAAAAGGGCCCCCTCCGGGCTTTTATTTCGAACGAAACAGGAGACCGAAGACGGAGCCCCTCCTCCGCCTCCTCCACGCGGTGGCTGGGCTCCCCAGCCACCGCTTCCTCTGCGCGGCAGCTCTCCAGCCCTCCGCTGGCTCTTCGTCGGCCTCCCCCTTCTCTCTCTTTTTATCTCTCCCATTCTCCCTCTCCCCTGCCTCTTCTACTGTGTTGATACAAGCCCGGCACAGCACAGAGCCGTACCGACCCATGCCGTCGGACAACCACTCTAAGGCCCGGTACCGGCACAACAATCCTTGCTCAAGAAGCTTTTAATTTCCTTGATCTTTTCAAGAAAAAATATATTTAATCCTAAATAGAGGTCATCAACTTTATATTTCTTATGAAACATGAAATTCACCAAATTCTATAGTATACGTGTCAACACTAGAATATTTAAAATGCTTCGTATGATTATGCAAGGATTCTACTTTAATTAGCATGCCAGACATAACCCCACACCCAATAGTGAGAAACTGATAGCAGAAACTTCTCAAATTACCTATTCCCCTTTACTTTTCAACCACAGCATCGTAACCAAATAACATAAGTTACAGCTTTACCACTATAGCATCCGCAATAAGTCTCTTATTTACTTCTGGAAGTTGAATTTTGCATCATAGGATATCATTTCAGAACATCTCAGTGACATTGCAAAGTAAGGTTCCCATGTAGGTGCACATAAGCAATTCAGCAAGCCTACGAATAGTATGGCAGGAAATGAATATGGGTGTGCATATCATTTTTTTTATCTAGCTTAATTGGATAGTTGTAATCAGCTAGTCTAAATAGATGGTTTGGATTCATTGGTGATTACGTTGGTGTAACTTGTCAAGAACTCATGAGCTCACTACAAAGGAACCTGCAATGTCCATGAATTGTTGAGACCTAATACCAAGACTGGTCTACTATACAACGAGCACATCAAGTGCTCCTCAACATTATTTCCTTCTCCTCCTTCGATCTCTCTCTATTAAAATTTTAACTCGTTGGCTTGCAATCCTGCTGCATTAGTGAGATGGATCTTTTAAATTGTCTTCTCTTTTTTTGTTGAATTATGAGCTCCACAACACTAAATGCTTTGTAAGCAAGATTCTCTCTAAGTGCTGCACATTTTTCTCAATTTTCTAAAAGCAAGAGGCCCCACGCAGGAGGACAACAAATCATATAGCACATATGCAGTATGCAGACACAAAAGTGGGTGCACATGCACTTGTTATTTTATTAAATATCTTATAAATAAGTAAAAATACAAAATAATACAAAGTAACAATAAATAAGAATCGAAAAATTAATAACAGCAAGAACTAACAATTGCTACTTACTACTTGCCATTTACTCCCTAATAGAAACTTTTGGCATTACTATGAAGTTATCATCATTAAAAACAAATGTATCTGCACCAGCCATAACGTACATCTAGCAACCAACAGACTGAATCCATGCTGCTCGCACAAGCTAGCAAGTTGTCCACATCATGTGCAGCCACATGATGCTATGCTTAGCAACATGCCTATATAGATTCGCATCTAATATCATTTGGTGTTCTCATTTTCAAAATATCTACTGGCATAAGAACATATCAAGTTATTTTATAGAAGCAGATCAAATATTGAGATAGCATTATCCAGCAACATCATTGTTGCCTCTATCATTAAATCAAAATGACATGCAGCCCATGACCGGTATATTAGGTTAAAGACCTCTAGAAGCATGAATACTTGGTAAATGAGGAAACATAAAGCTGATTCCAAATGGCTGGGGAGAGGCCGGATGGTTATACTTATGAAAGCATGGACTTTTCTCATCCAAGCAAACCACCATTCCAGCCACACTGCTCTCAACATATTATACGTTAACTCTCAAAAATAATAAGAATAATAATAATAGTAATTAAGAGCATCTAATCTCTCCAACATTGAGCACACACTGTTCTCACCAGTCGTGTCACATTTACCAACCTTGAGCACACACAAATAAGTATCACAAACACATGGGCTATGTAGATCTGAAGCTGATGACCAATCTCCCAAACCAATGACCATTCCAGGAACTTCTTACCAAAATCCTTTTTCATATATTTTTATGTGTAGACAGACTTCCCACCAAAATCAAAACCAAGAATATGCAAACTCGGTGTTTTTGAAAGATAAATACCCATAACAAAAGCTGAAACAAAAAAAAAACTATACAATATATATGGTTTCAGGGGTCAAAGTAATGAAGAGCAATACAAATGATAATACAATTAAAGATTACCCTGACACTAGTCTATATATAGAGTGTTGATTTCGCATATCAAAAACAAAATAGAAAAATGCTTGCAGGATGGCAAGATATTAACAAGAGCAAAGAAACCAAAAACTCTTTATCTTATTGTTAGTATCCATATTGTCAAAGAAATTAGATAAAAAAAATTTACCAAACACCATACAGATTGCAAGTTATTGTACCTGAGCCTTACCTAATGACCCATGTAAGGTCTTACACCGCCCATATGCCCAAGACCCTGCTGGTTCCGTCCAGCTCCTCCTTGCCCTATCTGTGTATTCCCATATCCACCTTGCGTTGGTGCCTGCACCACATAACCTCCCATCACTCCGGCATTCATATTTCCCGCAACAGCAGGCACCTGATTCCCATAAGTGCCCTGCATCCCATGGCCCCCACTGTTCACCATTTGGCTGGGAGCCACCTGGTTCACTGCCGGTGTGCCCAGTCCTGCAGAACCGAGAGTGCCTAAAAGGTTCGTCAAACCCAACCCTGCCCCCTGGCTGGCAAGGAATGCAGTCAGAGCCTGCCCCAATGTTGGGTTCAACCCTGCCGCTGCTGCCGCAACCGCAGCAGCAGCTGCAGGTTGTGCCCCCTGGTTAAGCCCCAATCCAGCAGCTGAAGGGGCCATCAAATGTCCAGAAGTCCCTGCTCCAGATAGATGACTCCCCACCCCACCTATAAACCCAGCATTCTCACTCCTCGTGAAGTGGGATCCAGCATGCTGGGAACCAGGGACCTGGAGGTGGAACCCCGGCTTGTTCGGCTTCGGCCCATCGATTGCTTTCTGGCAGTGCAAGATATGGCCTTCGAAGTTTTTATGAGGTTCCTCCAATGCTTTCCTCGCACTCTCAATCGTCTTGTAGACAAAAAGACAGAATCCCTTCGGCTTCCCAGTCATCTTATCTAACCCTAAGGGCCCCTCCTCGATCTCCCCAAACTTTGAGAAGAACTGCAGCAGCTTGTAGGGATCAAGCTCGGTGCCGACATTGCTGATGAAGATCTTGCGCTGCGTGTACTCCGACACCGGAGGGGCCGGTGGCGGCACAGGGCCAGTTGAGGCCAGTTGGCAGGCAGTCATCCGGTTGCCGATCTTCTTCTGAGGCTGCTTCAGGGCGCGGCGGGCGCCGCTCCGGTGCTTGAAGAGGATGAATCCGTAGCCCTTAGACTTTCCGGTGGCCTTGTCCGTGACAGCGTTGCAGTCCTCGATCTCGCCGTACTGACGGAAGGCGGCAACGAGGGTCTCGACGTTGGTGTCCCAGCCGAGGCCGTGGACGAAGACCTTTCGGTGGGCGGGATCGATGTCGGCGATCCGGTGGACCTCCTCGAGGACGTCGGGGTACTTCACGGCGGCGTCGCGGAGGATCTCGATAAGGTGATCCTTGGGGAAGGGTTCGAGGAGATTCTGGATGGAGGCGGGGTCATTCTCCTCGTCCTCGTCGCCCGCAACGCCGTTGCCGGCGATGCCGGAGGGGTCCGGATTAGCCTTGGAAGTGGCGGAGGATTCGGGGATCTGGTCGTCGGCGGCGGGTGATTCTTGGTGGATGGGCTCTTCTTGTTCTTCTTCGAAGGGCTCTTCTTGGCCGATGGGCTCTTCCTCGGTGGGGTCTTCTTGGCTAATTGGTTCTTCTTCGTCTCTGGGTTCTTGGGTGGTGGATTCGGGGGCGGGGTCCTCAGCAGGCTCGGCTTTGTTCGCGAGCTTTCGCTTCTTAGCCATGGCCGGGGAGAGGCGACGGAAAGAGTAGGGTGCGGGGAGAATGTAATCGGCTAGGGTTTGGATACTGATCGCGCAAGCGAAGCGGGTTGAAGCGATTATATAGGGCGTCGTATGACGGGACTGCCCCTAACCTTTGTGCTCTTTGTATCGTCATGAAAAGGTTTGGTGCTCAGTTGGGTTGCACGCATCAAACGGGCAGGATTGACTATTTCTCTAGCTCTTAGGGTACAATACCCAAAGCTCTGGGTTCGTTTGGTTAGTGGATGTCGATGGTTCTATTAATCATTTTATATAAAAAAATAATTATTAAAAATATGAAATTTTATTTAGTATTTATATTTTAATAAAAATATGGAATTTAATATAGAAAATATATTTTGTTACTTTGTTTTTTTTATTTTTTAACAACTTTCATTATTTTTTAAAATAGAAATATTGGATTCGATCGACCATGACGATCTCCATCATGACCATCGTCATCTCCAATGTTGCCCAAACTTGCTCCATTCTTGAGACCCTCGACAAGCAACGGTCGTCGACAATGCTCGAGCTCCCCACTAGCTTCTCTTGGCGCTATCTCTCCGACCTCAACATGGTCCAGCAACTCCTCTTATTGTTAAAAAAAAAATCTTATTATCAAAAAAATTGAAAAAAAAAACAGAATTTTGGTTTCTCATTTTTTTTAAAAAAAATAACAATGATACCAAACGTAACCTAAATTTTACCATATTTGATTGGTAAAAAAATACTCAAAAAATGGCCTCAGAAAAAAAAATACTATATTTGGTTGGACATAATATTTAGGGTTGAAAATAGGCTCGAGGCGACCTGAGGCCCATCGGGCTAGGCTCGAAAGAGTTTAGACCAGATTTATTTTCATTGGTGAGTTGGGATGAAACCAATTAGTCTCCTTATTACTACACAAGATTTATGTTGCAATTTAATTCCCCATCATCCAATATCCACATATAACCATTAAGAACCAATACATTGTCAAGCCCTTAGTCATACTTTATCATGGCTCATTAGAATGTAGGATCATGTTAGATGCCTTCTAAAAAAATTGTTTGCTTGAAACCTTTCATATACAGTTAATTACTATAATAGGTTTATGAAAACAATTATTTTTAAAATTAAGTAACTACTTGGGTCTCGGGACTTTCCAGCTGTCCATGTTTCTATTCTGATATGAATTGTATGTCATATGATAAACTCCATGTTAGATAGTTAGATCCTCATTTACATCCAAATTGAATAAATCATTTTGCTCTCTATCAAGGATATAGTCCAAGGTATCATTTTTGATACACAGGTTTGCCTACAAATGTACTAATATCTAAAGTACAGCAGGTATTCTATCATTCAGGTCAAGAGACCACTTACAAAGAATCGGGTTCACACCTCAACCCTTGATAGTAATTTTTTAGGTGAATTGTTAGTGTTGACCATTCAATTAATGTAATAATGCTCCTGAGTCTTGGTGCAAGATTACCACCTCGATCGAGGAGGACTCCATATAGTTACCTACACCTTAACAACCTTATAGGTGCCTAAGCTCAATGATAGTTGCGAATATATTTCGAACACTTATGAATATCATGTCCTCTTTGTGGTAAACACTTCAACCACTTGGATAATTCTCCTAGAGTACCTGTGGGCTCTTTTTCTAACTCTAAAGTCCCATTTAGAGGAGCTTTTGCCCTCCAAAAATACTTTTAGATGAAATAGAGGTTTTTGGTAAAAATTTCAGAAAGTTATTTTAACTTTTTCAGAAAGCTAAAAATAACTTTTTGGAAGAAATTTCATTTTGGAGCTTTCCGAAAAAGCACTTTTAGGCCTAGTCAGAAAGCTGTTTTTTATCAAAATATCCGTGATAAAATATAACAATTACCCAAAATATTTCTTTAGTAATTATTTAACCAATTTTATCACCTAGCTAGAAAAATTGTTATATTATGAAAAATTAATTTACACCAATAATTATAATATTTTATACCTTTATTATTGTATTATACTATAAATATAATATTATATTATATTATATCAATATATATTGATATGTTATGTTAAATATTTAATATTATATTAAATTATTATGTTATAGTATACAATATTATATTACTATATTATAATAATATTATATTACATTACAGTAATACTATACTATATCATATATTTATGTATTAATACATATTATATTATATTATGCTATGTTATATAATACTATGTAATATCTTTTATGATCATTTTGTCATATCAAAAGTACTTTCTCAGTTCGTTTACCAAACACATGTTAAAACAGCACAACACTTTAGAAGGATAGTTACCAAACAGCAAATAGTTTTTTATAAAAGTTCCACTTCAGAAAGCTCTACTTCCAAAAGCTCTACTGCCAACAACTCTCCCAAACGGGGCTTAAGGCTAATATGCGGCACATTTCACTATATTGTTTGAGTTATCATAAAAAGAAAAAATCCATATAATATTTCAAATAATATTTATAATTGTATGCAAATGACTATTAATATAACAAAAAAATTCCTAGGAGAATTCATTTCCAACCATTGAAAGGCGATGAGAGAGAGGCAACAAACCAAGAAAGGTGGCCATCCGCTCCTTTAAACCTAGTTAAATTAGATTTGACTTGGTCAAAGCCCAAGTCTTTCTTGATGTGGCTTAATTCAATCTAATTGGGCTATACTAGACCCAATTAAGGCTCAATTAAATTTCCAATTGGGTCACACTTGATCCAACTAATTCAAAACTTTAAGAATAATGGTTAAGAATCTGTTTCTAATTAATAGTTGGAGATAGGTCATACGAGATAGACACATTATTAGGAGAAGTCAACTCAAGTTCCTTATATCGCAAACAAACTATCCCTTACGTCCACTACGCCGCACATTAGCAACATGGCACGATATAAGTATAGGATGCCCATATTGCATTATTGAAGCCCTAGTGAGCTAGGATGAAATCAATCATCTCTCTCTTCTTGCACAAGCTTTATAATTGTAATTTGGTCCCCATCATTAGAGTATCCTTGCATGCTATTGAAATCATATGCATCGTTTGATCCTTAATCATATGATGCCATGGTTTAACGGGACTTCGGATCATTTAGACACATTTCAAATAAAAACCATTTGTGCAAAACCTTTTGCAAAATATAGTTTTGCAAACCAATTATCTTTTTTTTTTTCAAAATACAAGCAATAGCCTAGGATCCAAGACTCCTACATGTAATAATGTCTCCATCCTGATGTGGAGACAATGTCATGTGATAGTTTTCTTATTGGATAGCTTGACTCTCACATGCATCTAGACCCAATAAACAACTTTGCTCCCTATCAAGAATATTATCCAGCATATCATGGATGATACACAAGTTTCGACCCAAATTTACTGACCCTAGAACTATTTGCAACATGCTGTCTTTGGTTCACACCTCAATCATTGCTAGTGATTTCCAAGATGGATTTTCAATGTTGACCATTCAAAATAACAGCACATCCAAGTGTCAATGCAACGTCACCACCGCAATGGAGAAGAAGCTCCATATAATCATTTTCCATTTCAATAGTTATATAAGTAGGATGCCCAACTTCACCTATAGATGTGAAATATTCAAATACCCGGGAATATCCAATTCTTCCTATGGTAAACACTCCAGCCACTTTAATAATTCCTACAAGCACTCACGAATTCTTTTCTTACTCTATTACCGATGTGTGACACATAGATAATTGTTGGGGAAAAAGTTGACCAAGCAGGGAGCCACCGAGCACCCCGCCGAGCAGAGAGCGCCCTGCCGACCAGAGAGCGCCCTGCCGACCAGAGAGCGCCCCGCTGAGCAGAGAGCATCCCCCCGAGCAGGGAGCCACCGATCATCCCTCCGAGCAGGGAGCCACCGACCATCCCTCCGAGCAGGGAGCACCCCGCCGAGCGGAAGCCTACCGAGCGCTCCCCTTGTATCTTCGTACTATAAGCACTGCCATTCTCAGCGACCATCATGATGGATGTTTTGCCCACGCAACAATTAAAGCGCGTGGCTCTTCCAGACGCCAAGTCCACTCAGCTGTTAGCGTGCGCGGCCTTCGCAGACACGCAGTCCGTCCAATAATTAATGGCGCATGGCCCCTGTTACCTACGGATATTCAGTCTCGTACGGCAAATCGGCCCAGCCATAAATGGTGGCATGACTCCACGATAATACGGAAGCTTCAGCCCACTCTTCTACGGAAGCAGCCTCAATTCACCTGATCGGACATTAATTTCCGTCCATGCCTAATCATACGACAGTACATTCATCCAGTCACCTCGCAGGTAAACCTCTCCCCCTCTATAAAAGGAAAATTCCCGGGAGGGGGCAGGGGGACTCTCTCTTTGGGAAAAAAAGAACCTACACTTCATTCTAGACATATTCTTCTTGCCTCCCCTCTAACTTAAGCATCGGAGGGCCGGCGCCGGAAAGCCCGGCCACCGGCTTCCTTGCAGGTCTCCCGGAGGACACCGCCCGCCGACGGACCGCCGCCCATCGATCCGCACCGGAGCTCCTCCTCCTCGGCCAAGTGATCGCCCCCGGTCCAATTTCCAGCAACAGTGGCGCTAGAGGAAGGGACCGAGTCATGATCATGAAGTTGAGAAGCAAAGGGGCTTCCAACATCTCTCGGCGCCCTCCACATAGCTCCGAACACTCCGTGCAGAATTCACCGCCTCCGATCGATTCGACTCCTCAAATCCGGCCGGAGCAGTTTGACGCCCTGGTGCACCAAGTTCAGGCTTTGGCCACCATAGTCC
>JAOXJJ010000001.1:17018825-17100187 GCA_025769935.1 Phoenix roebelenii | reverse complement strand
TACCAGCTCGAACTGGGTGGTACAGGACGTATCATACTGTGCCAGTTCAGGCGATACGAGATGTACCATACTGTACCATGGTTTGCCAAGAGAGGTATATTCTTATAACCATGGTTTGCCGTACCAGCTCGAACTGGGTGGTACAGGACGTATCATACTGTGCCAGTTCAGGCGATACGAGATGTACCATACTGTACCGATATCTGGTATAGGTGGCATATCGACACTCGGTATTCCAAAAAGATCTCGTATTGTACCTTACCGATGCAGTGCTAGTGTGGCACTAGTACAGGGTCTGGTATCGAGACGATGAACCTTGCTTGTAACTAATCAAGAATGGATGACAGAGTTGTGAAAAAAGCTCATGTGTCTATCTCCCCTTTGAGTATCCTTTTGCTTGTGGGAAACATCAGTAGAAAATTTTGAGGGCTTGCTAATTTTTTTGGGACTTCAAGCAGCTTGCTCCTGATAAATCATAGCCGTCCATCACCTTAAGCAGTTAGGGTCCTACAATATTTTTAGTTTGTATATTCTTTTCTTTGCTATCTCTTCCATGTGATTCCATTTTGTTTTTTTTGTATGGTTTTCTATTTCATTAGTTACTAGTGATGAATGGGAAACACTTCTCTCTTCTCTGGCATACCATTTTTCTTAATTTCTGGATTGAAATATGTCTCTGACCTTACTTTTAATAGTTTGACCCTACGCTAACTTTTGTCCTTTTGACCCCAGTCCCTAGTTTCTGAAGTGTCCAATCTTACTCTCTCAAATCTTAAACCTGATACCTGCACCCTTTCTTTGGAAATGTTACTAACAGCATACCTTAAATTTTAACTCAAAATCCATATCTTTTTATCTTTTCCTTCTTTCTCTTAGAAAATTAGTCTTGCTTGTTCACCTCTAACAAAATTTCAAATATTGAACATAAGGGATAGCAAGCTAGTATTTCACACCTAAGCAACCTGAAGTTCTTTAATTCCCTCATCCAACTGTAGATCCATATCCTTAGGTTCACCTTCTTCATGATTTATTTTGCATTGATTTCCTAACTATTTTACAATTTTATCTAAAACCTACAACTGAGCTGAAGTTTCCAGCAACCTATAGGCCTAACCTTATCCTAAACCTTAGTGGATCCTGTCCTCTTCAGGTATATTATGCACCGGTAAGGCATTTTGTATTTCAGCATTGGATTTATGTTGAAAGAGAGCACTTACAAATAATGCCAGATGATGCAAAAGGCATTTTGTTATGCTCATGGAAAGACAATTCTTATTGACCAATGCTTTTTGTTGGTGAGCATCAAAGTGATATATTATCCGCATCGCATTGTGATTTTGCCAAGGTTCACATAATTTATTTATTGGATAAATTCATATCTGAGGAAGTGATACAATTTTCACAGTCGTCAAGTGTGCTTGGAGTTGCATTTAAAATGCTCTTAAATTTTGTAAAAGTGATTTCATGTGACCACCATGCAAATAATAATAACTTTTGAGGAGTAAATGTGCAACACAACATATTTTAAGGGGTATATATATATATATTCAAAAATCCATATTAAAAATTGTTCCCCAATTTTCTGAAAAAATTACAAACCATATTGAGATTTTTTTTGAATACTCTTCTTCGCTATTATTCCTCAACATTCTTCAATCTTCCATCTCTCTTATGATTCTTGAAAGTTGTAACTCTTCCTTTAAATTACCAAGGGTATTCTTGCCTTTGTAGGTTAACTGCTGAACCTTGACTTGTAAGACTCTTACATGGATTCTATTAATATCCTTTTTTGTGTGAAGAATAAGGAAATGTGTTGATAATTTTTTTTGAGTAGTATGATTGGGATATCGGTATGAAATGATCTCTATCATATTATCATGCTTTGAGACCAGTAATGAGAAACAAGTAGAATACTCAAGTATTAAATAAAGAGGAAAAGCGTAGAAAGAAATCCACCATTAACAGAATAGCTGTAAGAGAAAAATGCTCAAATAACTTGTAAGACTCTTACATGGGTTCTGTTAATGATCTTTTTTTGAGAAGAATAAGGAAATGTGTTGATAAAATTTTTTGAGAAGTATGATAGTGACATCAGCATGAAGGGATTTCTATCATATTATCATGGTTTGAGACTGATGATGAGAAACAAGTAGAGTGCTCAAGTATTAAAGAAAGAGGAAATGCATAGAAAGAAAGCCGCCATTAACGGAATAGATGTCAGAGAAAAATGCTCAAATAACTTAGAAATTTGATCGCAAAGCTTCTCCTCCTTTTAGGCTATCTATTCCCCTTTTTTTAAAAAAATTTGCTTTGGTATAATACTGCAGGTGTGCTTCTCATGTTGTGTCAATTTATATTGAGAATCTGCAATTGCAAAGAAAAAATCATAGGGTCAGATTTTATTTTATTTAGGGTCAACCTTGATGGCTAATTATTCATATCAAAATCCATCATTTTTCGTAACATTCTTGTGTTCTCATATGTTTGTTTTTTATTTCATGACATGCCCTTGTTGATGATTTGAAGAGATGCGATAATTGGAAGTTGACTGTCAGATCCAAGTTTAGCTTCGTGTCTAAGCTACCACAAGGGAAATTTAATGTTGTACAAGTTTTTGTTTGGGGACAATGAGCATAGTAGAATAGTTTTGGTTGAGTATATATATACTTTACCACTGAAAAGTTAGTGCCAACCTTTTATTCAAGTGTAAGATGATGGATAAGCTATCGATGCTTTTATTTTTTAAAAAACTTCCAGTAATAGTTTAGGGTTGCCACCACAACCTGCAGATCCATACTTGGAAGGGACCCTAGCCTGACCCAATCTGAATGCATATGCCTGCCTATGGGTTGTGTTTGGATCCAAAGATAGACCTTGTAATATTTGGGCCAGATTCTGATCTACTAAAATTTTACCTGACCAGAAACCTGCCTGCCCAACCTGATCACAAACCTAAAATTTTTTGATCATGTTGTTCTTGTTGTTTTGCACCCTCATAGGCCATGCCCTTATGCTGATTTTGTTAGTGGGACATGTATAAGCAAGTTAAGGGTCTTTAACTATGTCAATGGACCTTTATTGTACATTTAACACTTCTTCATGCATATCCAATCAGGCTTCCTGATCAACATCTATAATATAATCCAGGTTGTAATCCTGCTGGATCTAGAGTATTTGCTGGAGAGAGAACATGGGGGCAGGCGGGCGGGATGGCCTGGGTGCAGGAGATGGAAGGTCACAGGGCTCAATTCTTGCAGGAGGAGAAAAAAGACCTCAAGAGGTCCCTCTTTTTTTTATAAATAATCCTTGCAGGAACGGGCCATGACCCCCTGCTCTCTCGATCTCCCCTCTTCACTGCACGCTCCTTTCCTCTCTGCTCCCCATGGTCTTACCCTGCATATCCTTGTGGATCCAGAGGGATTTTGCCAAATAGGCCCTAAAAATTATAACTGGAAACAAATTCAATAGTAGACAACTAAGTTTATACATATTCCTAGTTTCCTAAACTTAGACAACTCTAATTACACTATCGAAGTTGCCCATGTCTAAATACCTTAATGACTTTTTTTTGTGGAATAAAAGAATTAACTGCTCCTGCATGTTTTCTGGTTCTGTTTTGGATGACTCCCTGCTCTGAGGACATTTCTCTGTTCTTTCTGCTACTGACTTTTTTGGTGGTATGGGTAGTATGGTTTTGCTTTCAAATTTGATGCAAGGATTTCTCTGATATGCCCTGGTTTGCTGTGGATTCTGAGGCATTATTTTCTTGATGAATATAGTAAAATGACAAATTTAGATTTTGCATCTGGTTGTTAATGTGAGCAGCAGTGAAATTTCATGATTATATGGTATCGAGATAATCCAAACCCACAGTTTCCAGATCGCAGAGTTGTATTAGGTCCTAAACTCCATATCCTTGCAATCTGGATCATGGATTAGTTAGATCAAATGATTGTATTTTTCAATTTCACCTAAAAACAAGAAGCAGCAAGTGTTTAGATTTGTTTTTTTCTGTTTTAAATTTTCTTTATTCTCTTCTTGTACTTTTATGGCAATTATCAACATTTTTGTAATCACAGTTATCTTTATTCTCTACCTCTTTATTTGAAAATGTAAAATCATGAAATCAATAAGATTGTTACAATCTAATTCTGTCCTACTTTTCTGGAGAAAATCTAGATGATCCACTGGGCAAGATGAATGGTAGGCAACCTATGGGTTAACACTTCCTGAGAGGTGATCCAGTAGTGGGCTCAGATGTACTTAATTGACATGAATAAATGAGCAATTTTTCTGGGGAATCTCCATAGTCTCAGAGAACATAAGAGTTGGTCTTAAAGGAGTATAAGAACCACCTCAACCATAAATTGTGGAGACTGGCTAAGGAAGATCATTTCCTGGGTAATTTTTTTTGGATGATATGGTAAAGATATTATAGTAATCCTGAAATCTTAATCATTGCCACCTTCTAAAGATGACAATATACTGGGTTTTCTTTAGTTTTGAATTTTCTCATTACTTCAACGACACCTTATTTATTTCATGGGCAGCAGTTGCTTGTTATTTAGTAGAAATTTTGGTACACGTTGCTTATTGGATTGTTCTTTTTCAGGGATCAATTGGAATACGTAAATCTGATGGATTTGGAAGAGGTAATTCTTCCAATAGGCATCATCCAGTGCACCCTCATAAACATGGTCCCAAGCGAAATGCTCCTTCAAATGGTGTGCCACCATTTCCTGTCCCCCTGCCATACCACCAACAACCAGGTCAACCGATGTTATACCCTATCGTGCCCCCTCCACCTCTGGTGGTTCATGAGTATGCCTATCAGTCGTGCCCTGCACCGTTTCCTAATGGTGAACCACATATTGCAAAGTCTGGATGTGAAACTCCCTTGCCGGCTTTTACTCCAGCTGGCCATGCTGGAGGAAATGATGGTAGCAGAAATTTCCATCCGCCACCCCGAGGAGATCCAAATGCTTGGCGCCCCAGTGCCAGCAATTTTGGCAGCAGAACAAATAATGGTCATGAGCCTGGTAGCCATTTCAACCAGACATGGCATAATCAACGGAATCCAAGAGAGAACATAAATATGCCACGTGGTATTGGACCCAGGACTTTCATCAGGCCAGTTCCACAATTTTTTGGTCTAGCTCCAGGGTTTATTAGTGGACCTCGTTATCCTGGTAATGCCTTAAATATTATGAATTCCATTTGAGTATATTCTTGCACTTTTGTTGGGCTCTCCTGTTCTTCCTTATCATAAATTAATAATGCTCGAAATGCAGGTCCTGCTCCTCCGATGTATTATGTTCCTGCTGCTCCTCTGGAGATGATGAGGGGTCCTCGTTTTTTTTCACATCCTCCCCCTCCTACATATCCTGTTGTGACACAAGAGCCACTAGACTTGAGAGCTAACATAGTAAAACAAATCGAGTACTATTTCAGGTACATAATTTTAGTTGATGCTGCATTCGTTCTTTAAGCCTAGATGCAATTAGTCCTTGCAGTTTTTCATTCACAATCATCACAAGGAGAAAACATATTCATTTTGCAATTCTGGGTTCTCTCAGTCACGAGCTTGCACGACCTTTTGTTTGGATCCATGAGTCGGTTATTTAACATCTATGTGACCTTGAATTTTTTTAAAGCGTTCCAATTTTGTCAATTAGAATGAAATAAGTTCGTCATTTTATACTGAAAGTGATTTATTTTATCCAATATGGGACATTATTCTGCTTGTAAAAGGAAGTCTGCAAATCTTTAACCAACTTGCTTTCACTTTATGTACCCACACATGGATGGATAGATTTAGATACAGATAGGTAAATAGATGGATGGACATATGCTTATATGCTATTTATATATGCATGTATGTACATACATGGATATACATACACACATATGTACATATACATACACACACACACACACACACACACACACACACACATATATATATATATATATTGCTGTTTCACTGTTTTAGCTATAATAGTAATCATCCTTATTGCAGTGATGAGAATTTGCAGAAGGACCATTACTTGATATCTTTACTGGATGAACAGGGATGGGTTTCTATATCTAAAATCGCGGACTTTAATAGGGTATGCTTTATCTTGATGCTAATTGTGTTCTCAGAGTTAAATAGTTGTGCTTTTTTCATTTTTTAATGGATATTCATTTGTTATTGGTTGAGAAAAATATTACCTAACAGATTTCAATGTTTGACGTCACAGGTTAGAAAAATGACAACAAACATATCCTTGATTCTGGATGCTTTGCGGGGTTCAGAGTTGATAGAAATTGAGGTTTTTATCTCTTACGAGTTGTCGGATAATATAACCATTCCAATTTATATTTGTTTGTGCTTGTGTTATCTACTACATGTTAACGTTTAAATATTATTTGCCATTCTATAGATTGTCATGTCTTCTTTCGTTTTAAATATTAATTTATAGGATGACAAGATAAGAAGGCGAAATGACTGGTCAAAATGGATTCCAGCATTAGCTCAGCAGGCAGTTTCAACAAAATCTCAGCCTACAGAGGGCCAATCTCCTGTCAGCATGGAAAAAGATGACAATAATGGAAGTAATAATGTTGGCATCTCTGTTGAGAATAATGGTGGCCAAACTACATGTGAAGATGAAGATGAGTGTTTGTCTTCATTGAATGATTATTCTAAGGCAGAAGTTAAGAATAGTATGGAATGTAACATGGTGAAGCTGTTAACTGTTTGTGAATCAATAGCATGCAACAGAGATGGTGAGGAAGGGAGCAAAGGATTAGCATCCGGACCATTTTTGGACACTAAACAAGGAGAACCTTGTAGTGAATGTAGCTGTGTGTTAGACAAGGATTCTGTCAGCAGCATTTCTGATGTTAAGTATAGCAGCAGTGATATTTCTGTTAGCTCTGTAAGCTCACAGGAAAAAATCAATCCTTCCAGTAGTGGTAATCCTGACCTTCAGAAAGTAAACACGAGGTCAAATAGGAGACCTGACATGCCTAGTCTAGGATGTTTCTCTAATGCTTCTGCAAATAATGTGTCTCCCAGCTTTGCTGGGGAACAAAGCACATTCATGCTTGATGAAGAACTGGAATTAGAGCAGACAACAAGCCAAAAAGGCCATCTCTCGTCAAACAGAAGGTATTAAAATGATTCTTTTACTTTGTTATCTCTTGAGCCTATGGTTACCAGGTTCTCAATTCATTGAATTTAAAATAATTGTTACCTATCTTGTAATCCTGTTGAATGCTCTGAATTCACAAATATAGAAATAATTAGGATTGAAGATATATGTATGTTATCTGATTGCAGTCATATTCCTAAATAATTGCGTGTATTAAATGATAATGATGTTTTGCTTTCTTATTCGTAGTCTGCTCAAGCACATTCTTGATGGCCATGTGCTTGACAATTGTAATTCTTTGGCTTCAACATAACATTTTTATTATCTTCCAATCCAACTAGAGTAGGGAAATCTTGTTTCTTAACATTATAGTTGGTTGATATTGGCCACTTTTCTCATGATAGAGCAAGGAAGATAATAAAGGCATGTGCAACATATTGATTAAATAATGAATATACTATCAGTACCTGGTGGACCAGCTTATTTAAATAGAATACGTGCTCTGCCAATTAAATAAAAAAACATAAATTTTAACAAGAATAGGATTATGTTTCATTAAAAAATTAACCTCAAGACAGGGTCAGAAGATTTTTACTGTAAGGCTAGTTTGTGAGATGATGTATGTTTTTGGTCTTGGTCCATCACATGTGCACTTGTTTAATAAACAAAGATTATTTCCAATAAGTAAGTAACTTGATACATAAACACTTCAGCTGCCATCTTTTCTTTTTTTTTCTTTTTTGGTTTAAAACTAATGATCAATGAGCGAAGAAGGCCTGGAAAAAGATAGTGAATTTGCTTAAGCCATACATAACCATAGATAGTAGGAATTGTTGGTTGATAATCAACAAATGTATATAGAAGAGGTTTATCTAAATTATCGTGCCTCGATCGAATGGCAAAGATGAGATCCTAGCCTTTTAAGGATGATCGGACATACACCAATGGCCTTAACCTAAGTCAACTGTGCTTTTGAGCAGTCCCTTCCTCTCTTCTTCCTCCCTTTATCTCCTTTTCTATCATGGTTGTCACTTCCCTGTCTAGCATTGAATCCTTCTTGTTTCACCGTGTCTGGTGGTATTTGCTCATCCACGGGAACCTTGCTGCCTCCATTGTCTTTAACTCATACCTTGAGTTTCTCCTCAATCCACTTGAGTCTTTTCAGTTCCTTCACATCAGCCAACCAAATGCATGTTACGCTCTCGGTGTTTGGCCTCTACGTCTCCCTTCTTCCTTGCTGCACCTCCGCCTGCGGCCACCACAGAGCTCGGCCAATTTTTCTTCTCCTAATCCTATTGACCATCATGCACCAAATCGAGCTGATGTCAACCTATTTGGATTATCTCAGTTGAGCTTGAGCCGGGTCATTGCTTCTTGTCTTGAGCTCAAGTAAGGTCTAGCTCAGCTAGATAATTACCGAGCCAAGCTCAAGCTGAACCCTGTTTGCTTGATCTGAGCTCATTGACACTCCTAATTAACTTCGTTTCAGTGGAATATATGATATTTATGTTGCATTGAGTTCAAGCTACTCAATAAGTAACTATATATATGATGTCTCAAGAGATATTTTTAAGGACATGACAGGTCCTTGTGGGTAAAAGTTATGTCATACTAGTGGTTGGTTGTGAAGGTGGCATCAATAGATTGAGTGAAAAAGGAAGCAGATGGTCATTCATTTATTATCTATTGTTGAAAAGTTTTTTGAACTTATTCAATTTTTCATGACTTCCATGTCTTAGTATAGCACTTAAATGGAGTCTAGATGATAAAAGAAAGGGTTCTTCACCTGTCCTAGTGTGTCTGTTTTGGCACATATGTTATGAAGCGCTATGTTTTTTTTTTTTTGAACGACACATTTTAGTTGGGAACCCTTCAATTCCCTTGCACTTTATTCTCACTTTGCATATCTCTGTTGTTCGAGGGGGTAAACTTTTCCAATCTTGGCTTCTAGTCTCCAAATAAAGTACTTCTTAGTTTATCACTTCAGCAATAGGTGCTATAGGAAAAGAGATTACCGACATGAACTGAGGTGGAATGCTCGAGAGCATTAGCATTCTATGGGGTATAGGCTTCACCCTTTTGGCCAGATTATCTTCTTTTAATAGTTGCCACAAGAGTCTAGCTTGCAGTTCCAGGTCTGAATGGTTCAAGACCGTCAAGAGTAACAGGGACGTTCTCAAACTTAGGGCTTACCATATGCCTTTTTTGACATAGCAAGGTCTTTGTCTGTTAAAATTAAAGCACTCCTCTCTACAGTTTATTCTCAAACATAGAAGTATCAAAAGGTGTTCAATCTGATCTGAGATGGCTTGTCCAAAGATGAGGTTGTCACTAGCAAATTGAAGAATTGCTTTATAACACTGTAAGACATTCGTCATTGATGCCATTTTTGGGTCAGCGCTAGTTTAATTCTATTTTGCAACATATATGGTGAAAGAGGTCACCATTTTAAGGCCTTCACAACTTGCAAAAAACTCATAAAGCATCATAAAGGAAGATAGAAGAGTTAAAAGAGGACTTACTGGCAGATCCATTCAATCCATAGAGGCCGAAAACCCAGAAATGAGTCGATACATCCTTAAATCCCTATTTAGATAATTTTTTATAGTTTAATTTTAGTTGACTTTTTTCCGTTTCTCTTTCAGTGGTTAAGATATAATCTCATGGCTCAGTTCACTCTTTTTTGGATATATCTATAATGAATGTTGCTGCTGTGACTAACTTGTCCTTCATATGCTTCACTAAACCTCATACTTAGCACCTTTGCTATGATATTATGAAATCAGTAAGCTGTGAATCATGATAGTGTTACTGATATTCCAGAAGATTAATTTCAGAGATACTGATTAATGTGATTGTATAGCTAAACGCTTGAATTGATTCTCATGGACAAAAAGTTAAAGTCTATTTATTTTGTGGATGCACTAGTTAATCACTGTATTTCTGGATGTAAGAAATCGTGCTTTTGTAGGAATACCATAGAGTTTTGACTTTGTAGGAAAGCAACCTTCTGTTATTAGGCCACCAAAATATCCATTTGTAGCATTGCATAAAACAAATATTAGGTGAGCAGTAGCAAGAGTGTCAATGCGAGTGGATCTGGATGCAGGACTAGGGATTGATAATGATATGAATCATGATATTTATCTAAATAATATTAAAAGTAAAAAAGAATTAAAGGAATCTGGTGCTTGTACAAACCAGTAATGGCATAATTCATTGATATTTTATTGGAAATAAAACAAAGAATTTTTTTTTTTGTTGAGAAGAGTACATGCATCTTGAAGTGGCTACATATATAGTTCATGGCTATCAGAAAGGGAAAATATGTCATGTAGATACATCAATTGAAAGGAGACTCAGACTTGGTGTTAGCAGACTGGTAGTTGGTTAATTGGCATCCTAAGAATTCCCATTTGGAGGCTTAGACCATGGATTTAATTCCTGGTGGGACAGCAGGGCATCCTACCATCCTGAGTGTTGGGATGGGATATCATTCTAGGCATTGGGACGAGACTTGTACAGGACGGCACTGTGATAGGGACATCCACTATCCTAGGTTTTGGGATGCAGCATGTCCAAGTCCACTAAAAAGTCAGGACAACCACGTCCCCCTGGATTTGATTCCTTGGCTTAGCCTCCAGATTTCAATGACATGTTTCATGAGCTTATGGCAACTATTAGTGCAAATTGCTCACGTTTTTTCACAAGCTTATCATCTTTAAATGCTAGTGGCAGTAATGACAATTACAAGGAGGAATATTCTATATATGCTTTTTAAAACTGTTATTTCATTTGGATCCCATCTACTTGTACTTAAGTAAAAAGTTATTATAGTCTGTTAATATATTTTATTCTTTGCAAAATCCTTTTGTTCTCCCAAATTATATTATTCTGAACAGGATTGATGAGGAGGAGGATGAGATGGATGTTAATGACCAAGATGTGCATAAACTTATAATCGTTACCCAGGTAAGGTTACATTATTGTTCTTGACTTCCATTGCTTCAACCTCCCCCCTGCAGGATTTATTAACTATTTCCTTTTAATGGACTTTTATTTTGAGAACAAACATCAAATATGATTCCGAGATGGGCGGATTAATACGTACATATCCAATTATATATAGTATCAGACTGATTTTTGTCAATCAGGGCTATTAGCTACATTTTTTTTTGCTGAAGTTTGATTTTTTTTGGGTCCGGTAATTTATTTATCTAACATCTGGTTATTCATGCCTGGGCTTCCATTGGGAAAAAATATGAAGTCATGATTTCTTAAAATTTCATCGTTTATCAACCAAGATATCAGAAATTGTAGATGAGTGGAAAGTTTTGTTAATTTGACCAATTAGGGATGATCTAAAATGCATTTAAGTATCTAAACTGAAGGAAAACCTTAGTTTTAGGCTATGCTTTAAACTTGCTGCCCCATTTCAGGAAACAGGACAGAATATGTCAAAATTAAAGAGTCCTGCCTAACAAAAGCTGAAATAACTATGCAGTAATTATTAAAGGTTCCTAATGGATGCTAGTGTCCTAATACAGAAACTTTTAGGGCAATCTTAGACAGCTTTAATGTTTACTTTAGAAAAAATTCAGATAACAGTGGTGCAGTATGCAGAATTTAAGAATAGGAAGAAGGAGAGTTTAAGAATAATAGCAAGAGAGTTCAAAAACAGCAAGATTAGACTTTAATCTTGATCACAAGTACCCAGTAATTTAGGCTACACTAAACCAGCTCAGCCAGATGCCAAACATGTAACAATCAAAAGTATATTCAGGTTTGAAATTACCAAATCAGTTCTCAGCACTAAGAGAAAGATTAAGAAAGAGGAGTTGAATCAAAAGGAAGGGAAATAGATTTAGAAAGAAAGATAATTTAATAGAAGAGAATGAAAGAGACACAGAGGGGAGTAGCACGGCCGAACCAGTTTACACACTCTAGGACACCTAAAGCAATCCCATAAATAACTAACAGACCACCAGCAGCTTCCTATTTTGAGTCTAATTAGGACTTAACTACATCAGAAAGCAAATCCTGTCAAAATCTCCTTGACTACGCAACTAACAAAGGTTTTAAATATTGTGAGATGGGGTCATCCTAGTTTATCCAAATGGGTATCTGGATACTCAGGATTGTGGATGTTCCATCCCATCCTAGTCCATTTTCCGACTTATCCCGTCCCAACAGTCAGGATGGTGTCTCGTCTTGATATGGGACCCCCCACCATCCTGCTGGTATTTAAAACCTTGCAGTTAACCAAAGACTTACTAACATTTCCAATTCAGCCAGAATGGTAGTAATCTATTTATATTACAGAAATGCATGAACAGAATAACCCCTAATTAACGTGAAAACTGATTTGAAAGCATAAAGATAAAAATGGAAAGGCTAATTAAGAAGTGTTAAATTTGAGCCGTTGGATGAAATTCCAGCTGCTCATTGTTTGGTAAATGTTCCTAGCAGCAGGGTGAGCCCCTAAAATACCTTGACTAGACTTCTAATTCTAGCAACATAAGTTTTTCTTGAAATGATTCTTGTAGCCATTATGCCTTCCTTTAGGTCTTAGCAGCTGATCTTCAATGACCATGGCTTATTTGTACTACTAGATTTTTTTCTTTTACAGTAAAGTGAAATTTGTTGGAACATTTTGCAGCAAAAAAAGTTTTCTTCGGTGAGTTGGGGCTTTGAGAAATTTTTACCTTTTAATTGTGTGCTAAGAAAGGTTTGTAGGTACTTAGTAATTTCCTAGTGCTTGACTAGGATGTTAAAGCTACTGGTTTTACATGGTTTTCCATATATACGCTATTTTGGGTATAGATCAATTAATTATTAAATAACTTCCATCCATTGCTTCAATTGTACCTTCAAGAGAAATATGTCTTGCATTAAAATGTCTCAAGGTTCATCGAGAAAGAAAACTATATGAATTAGAGTTGTGACGGATCAGTTCACATACATGAGGGCATTAGGCCTGCTCCAGAATTGTATCCTCCATCTTTTCCCCTTTTTGGTGCCTTCTTCATGTCTTTGAACATTGCTTGTTGATAGTCCATGGCTGGCATTTGCTATATTTATCTTACTACATCACCTTTTGTATCTCCTCTATCTACTTGACTCAAATCAGGTACCTCAAATTACTGAGAAAATCATATTGCCAAATGCTTAGAAGCTTAAAGCCAAGACAATTTTCAACGCTTCTCAAGGATAAATTAATAAAAAATATGGATTAGTCATCCAAAAAAGTTGTTAGACCAACAACGAATAAATAACCATCATATTCTTTATTGTGTAACTACTGTGAAGTGTAGAAAATATCAGTTGTTAGTAGGATTAAATGGGTTGGGTCTAGCAGATATTGAATCTAAACTGATGAAAATCCGATCTGAATTCAAGTTAGTCTTTTACTTATTGGATTGATTTGTTTGGATCCATTATTAGATGTTACTGAAATTCTAACATCATTGTTTTTGCAGATATTTTTCCTCAAATAATCTTTGCTATTGACATAATAACCTTATAATGGTGCGGTTATTAATTAAATAACTAGCACAATCATATTTTTGAATTTTTTTAATGAATCTATGTTGTTTTCACCTGATAGGAGACTAATGATTCTGGGCCATCATACAAGTTCTAGATTCTAGTTTTTTGACAGTCTGTCTAAACTTTTCTCTAAAAAGAGTCTAAACTGAAAAAATAGTGTGTAATAGACTAGCATAAAAAAATTTGATGTTAGTGAAAATCTTGTTAATTTATCCCTTATCTATTCAGTTATGCATGCAACTTATGATTGGATTTATCAGGCGATCCATTTAGTTCTAGCCATATCCAAACCTGATTCAGTAGTCTTATTGGTTAGGTTTTAGTGCTCAAAGTCTTTTTTTGAAAATAACAATTCGATCAGGTTGTCAGACCATTACACTCCTAGCTGTAGAGTTTTTCAGTTGAAAATTCACCTTATTATTTTGGCATAGGACTTATGCAAGTATTGGAACTGAACTTGTCCTTTGAATTCGTCTGTTGGGTTGAACCACATCTAATTCAAAAATGTCTAAGACAAGAAATCAAAGCATGTGGAATGTAATCCACATCTTGATTTAACAGAATGATTTGATTGTGATTCTCCATGTGCCATGTGCTGCATTCGGCAAAATCTAATAACAATAACTATCAAGCCCTGTCTGAACTATTTGGGTTGGCTAAAATCAGATCTGAACCTGCAAATAAAGTGCTCAAGTGTAGCCATGTAGGTCTAAGTTCTATACTTACTAATCTAGGTTGCAAATTAGGTTATTTGTGTGGATGTTAATATTTGTATACCTAATATTGTGCTTTAAAACCAACAAAAAAATTCAGATAGCAGATATTATAACATATTAGTTATTATATAGAGTAACATGCTTCCTGAAAAGTTGTATGTACTATATATTTTTATGTAAAATTTTGTTAATAGAGGGTCTATGATATGAATTAAAGATTATTTGGTTAGTGTACCATGTAGTACATTAAACTTTGTGTAATTGCTAAAATGCTTAAATCCTGGTTAGAACTATAACCTACAAAGTACAAACTCTACAGTTCTTGGAACTAAAGCAAACTGAAACTTAAAAAAGGTTAACTAAATTATAAACCAAAACAAATCCAGCCTCTTGAAGACTGTAAACCTGTGGCAGACACCAACTGTTCTTATAATAGGATTATGATCTTTAGGTTACCAAGGTTTCTGATCATGTATATATTTGATGCTAGGTTCACGTCACAACTGATTTGCTTTGCAAGAGGCAATGGATACAACTGTAGAACATCTTTGGCTTATGTACATAAACATAAGATGTTGCACCAGTGAAATGAGTGGAAATTGTCTTCTAGATGACTTCAACACCTCTCAAAAAATTGGGTATAAATTAGAAAGAGGTTGCACCAGTGAACTAATGCCCTTGATGCCATGCTTTGAACTGGAGATAAGTGTTCTAATTTTAGCTTTATATTCCTTTTGAAGGTTATTGTTCCATTTGGTTCATTGACCTTAAAGGAAAGTTGTTGGCCATGAAGTCTGGGAATTTGATGAAAAGAAATCCTTGACCTTAAATTAGTTACTTAATCTAATATACCATCACATTAGAAGCGATGCTAAAGTTCTGCAGACTCATTATCAAAGGGTTAACTAAATTGTTGAATATCCCTTATATTTTAACTTCTGATTTGGCTTAACCTCTTCTACTCCCACACCAGCCAGGTGATGGTAAAGTCAACCTTTTATTATATAATAGAAGCTCTATATGTACTCTAGTTCCAGAACAAATTCTTTTGCTTGACTGCTCATATTTCATATACATGTCATCAGGGTACGCCGTACCGATATTTGGCAGGCATATCGGTCGCCTACTGGACCAGTACAGGTCCGATTCGGACGCGCGTGCGGATGCACGTGCCCCACGTTAAATGCCATTCTGTGGCATTAAATATCCTCCCACGCAGGGCAGCGCGCGGGCGTGAGGAACCGTGTGTGGGTGCGGTTTCTAGCTCGCGTGTGCAGTTCCCACGCGCGAGCCGGTGCGAACCGGTCCGGTACGCAGCCGAAACTGCTAGGTTCCAGCCACATAAGGACCAGAACCATTTTCCATAGCCCAACTGGCCAGGGACCAGTCCAATACGAGCCGGTTCAGCATACCATGCATGTGATCAAGGTTTGTGGAATTGGTATCGGGATCTATATCGGTTGCCCAACAGTACGGTAAGGTATGGTATTGCAGCGTACTGACCAAAGGGAGCCGAAGAGGGAAGGGGATAGGGAGAAGGAAAATGAGAAAAAGAGCGAGAAGGAGAGAAAGGGAAGAGAGAGAGACTGAGGGAGGGCTTTCAATCCCCCTCTCCTTCGGCGTTGCATAATAGGGGCTCTGCGTTCTGAAATGAAACGAGCTACGACCCTTAAATTTTTTTTTTTGAATTTTTTAGTGGTAAGAAACTATCCACTTCACTTAAAAAAATTCAAAAAAAATAAAGGGGTCGGAAATCATGTTTCATATCGAAATAGGGGCTCCACCCTTGTTATGCAGTGCCAGAGGAGAGGGGGCTCGAAAGCCCTCCCTTCCCTCTTTCGGCCTCTCCCTCCCTCCTCCCTCCCTCCCTCTCTCTCTCTCTTTTGCTCTCCTTCTCCCTCGTTGGTGTCTCGATCTAAGGGATGGAACCATGCTGGTCCGCGTCAATATGGCTCGATACGCCCTAAACCAGGCAATTCAGGGTGTAGCGAGCCATGCATGCGATTGAGTATTAAAGTATTGTATGCAATTGAGGATTAAAGTATTGCATGCCTCTGCAATACCGGCCTAGCACTGACATTGGCATTGGATCAACTGGGTCATTCCGGTACCTAGCAAACATGGGCATACACTGGATCTGCAGCATGTTAAGCATCTGGCACAGGCAGGATAAATTCTACTCGGTGCTGACTGGCATGAATGGCAGTATAATATGTTTGTGATGCACAGTTAATGATTATGTTTTTAAAATGTTGTATTGCTTTTTCGTAGTCTATTAATTCAGGTTTGTTATAAGTTTACATTTTTGTTCTCTAGCATAATTTCAATTTCCCATAATATAGCCTTTTTTAAAAGTGTTCCAGTTGATCTCTATGGACTTTCTTGTGTTGCACTTTCCTAGATGGGACAGCTAGTTTTGGTTGTGTCATTGCTTGTGATTTTTTTTGCTAGAACTGGTTAATTTTATCCATGATTCAACTTTATTCCATCAACTTCTCTTAAAGGAAAAAAATAATGTTGACATTGGACTTGTGGACTACCCAGCTTGCCCTAAGCTGAAGCCTTTTGGATAGGCTTGAGCCAAAGGTCTTAGGCCTATCGGGCCAGGTTGGGCCTAGAATATAGGTCCACTTAATAAATGGGCCAGGCTCTCCCGCTTGAGCCCGAAAGCCTTTTGGATGGGTTCGGATTGAAGGTTTTAGGCCCGTTGAGCTGGGTCGAGCCTAGAAAATAGCTTTGTTTAATAAATTGGTTTGTCTCAGGCTTGAGGATTTGACCTTGGCCTAGCCCATTTATTTATTTTTCTCCTATTATTTATTTATGTTTAATGTATTTGTAAATTTAATTGACAATCGTTGTTGATATGTGAGCTTAATGGGATAACAGACATGTTGTAGGTTGTTAGCAATATTTAATTATTTATATTTATTTTTTAAATATTTTGAGGCCGTTTAGTGGTTTTAAAAAAATAAAGAATGGTCATGAAACCCAAGGCCTAGGCCGAAGCCCGAAGCCGAGTGAGAGCTGGGCTCGGGCCAGAAGGTAGCTCCGAAGGCTGGCTGGGCCAAGCCCAGTCCTAAGAAAATTGTGCTAACCTTTGGGCAAACTCGGCCCTGGCCTGGCCCAACACGGCCCATGAACAAGTCTAGTTGACATGATATATGCAAATTTCAACCATCATAGGTTTAATAATTAAGAACAGGGTTTTTATCCATCTATATCACCATGTGCCTCTATATTGACTTATGGATTCATTTTGTCTAACTTCTAAACAGGATATTCGGATAGAACAAGATGATAGAACTGGCTCAAGGGAATCTGAACCTATCTCGAATGAGCTTGCAACTGCCATCAATGATGGCCTTTACTTTTATGAACAGGTAATGCCCTCCTATTGCATACAAAAAAGTATTTACTTGGGGACTTGTCCACCTTGCATGAATGGAATGTCATATATACGTGATGGTGCATGTGTCTTTATTTTATTTTTTTCAGTTCTACAAATACATCTTTGAAGTACTACTACTATCACCATCCGAGAGTTAGCTGTTTAAATCCTTCTAAAAATCTTGTTATTAGCAGGAGTTGCGAGCCAAACGATCTAATAATCAAAGAAATAATCATGGAATGGAGATGAAAGATGGTGACTTGAAACCTTCCAGCCTTGGAAATTTATCTCCGTGTTCAAAGGCAAATGTGAACATTGTTGTAAATAATGGCCCGGAAGAGGGTGGACATCTTAATTCCCGGAGACGGCAAAATAAAGGCACCAGCAAGTCGCATTCCTCACATAAACAGCGGTTGTTTCCTGGTAATTTTAGAAATCATGGCAATGGCCGTCACCGCAATGGAATTGTTTCAGAAAGCCCACCAAGCAATTCAGTTGGCTTTTTCTTTGGGTCAACACCACCTGATAATTGTGGGTGAGTACTTTTCAGTTATTTCAGTTGAATTAATTCACCGTGCTCTGGTTATTTTACATGTTAACCCTGATCTGTATTGTTGATCTTTTGAATTTACTGTTGCAGCCTGATGTTGTCAAAATTGAGTGGGTCCCCTCATGGTATTCTTTCTGGAAGCAGCCCGCCAGTGGGATCAATGCCAAAACCTTTTCCACCTTTTCAGCACCCAAGCCATCAGCTTTTGGAAGAAAATGAATTTAAGCAGCAAAAGTAGATGACTTGGACTTTTTTTTGTATATTTTGATACTTTTCATAATTCCACCTCTCATCAAAATTTTCTTCTTACTTTTTATTTTCAAACTGCACCATCAAATCATTCTGATTCTGTTATTTGTTGATGAAGGTACCTGAAGTATCATAAGCGTTGTCTTAATGAACGTAAGAGATTAGGAATTGGTTGTAGTGAGGTAGGCTATAGCATAAAGGACTTCTGTCAGATACTTATTTCTGAAATGTTCAAAAATATTTCATGTCAGATATTTCAGTTTTGCAAATTTACTGGTTCTAATGAGAGCTTTTATATGTAAAGTCGATTTAACAAATTATCTATGCATAACACCTTGTGTTCCTCACTTCAGTCATTCTGACTATCATCCTCAATGTATTCCTGATAACATTGGTTTTGTAGAAAATTTCACCTGAGTGAGTAATGATGTCTATTTATTACACTTATTAATCATTTTTTTAGGCCGTATTCAACTCTTTCCAGTGTCAATTCTTTCATTTTCTGATGCTTGTCCACAACAGTGCATTGACTTCTATTTTTTTGCAAATTTTAGTCAATTTTCATTTTATATTTGCTAAAAATTAGTTTCTCAAGATATTTCTGTCTCCTATCATTAGTAATAACAAGTATGGTTTAGCCTTCTATCAAAGCACATGGTTTCTATTCTTAATATATGTGTTGTGTGAATCAGCTTTTGCCTTTTATGTGGCAGGAAATGAACACACTTTATCGGTTTTGGTCATATTTTCTGAGAGACATGTTCAACCAATCCATGTATAATGAATTTCGTAAGCTAGCACTGGAAGATGCAGCTGCTAAATATAATTATGGGCTAGAGTGTCTCTTTAGATTTTACAGGTATTTATTTAGCAAGCTTTGGACCTTAAAAAAGATGCTGAAATTGAATGTTGAGTCATGCTCTGTTTAGACATGTTAGTCGACAGTTTTTTAAACTTCATTACTTTCATTTTTCCAGTTATGGCTTGGAGAAGAATTTTAAAGAGGATTTGTATGAAGACTTTGAACAGCTTACGCTTGAATTTTACCATAAAGGCAGTATTTATGGCCTCGAAAAATACTGGTAATACTTAATGCTAATTTAATTTATTATACTCATTTTTCATATTGCAGGTCTCTTTATTAATTGAATATTTCTTCAGACTTCAGCTTCATTATTCTCAACCTTCAGAAATCAAGAAATTTTTCCCGTGAACCATACCATCTTAAAGGAAAACCTTTTCCTTGCACTAGAAAAGTAACTCAGCTTGACCCACAGTTCATGTGTAGACTTTTGTAATAACTGTAATATGGAGGCTGCTCCATCCTCCACTGGAGATAATCAGACATAGCTTTTTGATATGGAATTGGCGCACAGATTGTATACCCAAATTCTTAGGTCAGGAATTACCACCACCTTTTCAATCATGAGGCTCGGATTTTATATTTCAAATAGAGGTCTATCTTCAACATGCATACTAGGGGCACACATCTCTGCGTATATATATATTTTTTTCTTTTGCAACCTTAGGAGAGTGCACTACATACTTTTGTCGTCAGGTGCTATGTGCTTGAGAGGCTTGTTGGTTGCTTCTACTTGTACCACCTGTTGTCTTCCCTCTATATGTGACTGTTCTGATGGACGGATATAGCCTGCTGCTGTAACTATCAGAACCATTCTGATAATACTCATTTGAGCTTCAGTATTGAACTCTCATGTTAGCCATTTTGGCAGCCATTATTATCTCTGCTACTTTGTTATTCTATCTACTTGGTGTTCATCAGTCATTGGATGCACACATTATGCGCTTTTTATTTGATATCATTTCACACACACAGGGTATTACATGAGCAAAATAATGTTAGTACAAAATTGTAACTGGGTAGTAGCATGAACAGAGATTGCCACTATGCCATCTTTTTATTTTTTTTCCTCTATTTCTTATGATTTTCTTGTTCATATGGCAGGGCATTTCACCATTTCCGAGAGATGCGGGGCCATAATCGGCCTCTAAAGAAGCACCCAGAGTTGGATAGGCTACTTAGGGAAGAATACCGTAGCTTGGAAAATTTCAAGGCTAAGGAAAATGTGGAGAAGGCATCAGGGAAAGAATGCAGCAGCAGCAGCAGAAGCGGTGGCTCTAACGATCGAGATAGATCAACCAACTGTTAGTTATGGCTGCAGCATCTGTCCTCTGTGCACGAACCAAGGCATAGGTTGGTGTGAATTTTGGGCTGTTGACATGGAAAACTTTGGTTTGGCTAGGAGGGTTCAGAGTCAGTAGGCTTTTATCTTGTGCAGATTTTGGAGTCCTCTGCCGGTAGTTAAAGGTGGCTGGGTCAGGAATTCTTTTTTCCCTCCATCCCGGATTTGTACATAAGGTAAAGGAATATAAATAATGACTGTATCTGGAACTGTGGAAATGACAAATAAGAGAGCTTGGAATTAGCCATGCTATTTTAACAAAAATTATGCCCTTACTTCCTTTTGCTTTTCCTAATTAGATTTTGGTAGTCAAATATCCTATCTTTCTCATGTACTCCATGAATATAAGTGAACTAGGGAAGAGTCGTGTAACCAACGGAAGGATGCATGGCGCGGTCTGTGGACGTTGACTCTGTCCAAGCGCACCTCTTGTTGATGGTATGAGCGGCTGTTCTTCCGGTGGCTTCACAATACTATTAATAATCATTTGTCATTTATGTGAATGGAGTTCGATGCTACGAGATCTGGCCGATTTCATTGCTGTGCTTGTAGTTGGGACTTATAGCACGCATGAATAACTAGGATAGAAGAAGAAAGAGGTGGTTGGAGGATAACGGTCCGTGTCTTGCTATTAGTTTATTCTGGTCAGTATGAAGACTTATCTTGTTGGTTGATAAGTATTTGAAGATGCAAGCATTACGTTGCATTTACATCATATTTACAACAGATGCCTGGCCGTGTGAATGGATCCAAGAAGGTTGCCTTCCGGAAAGCTGGGTTGTGAAATGGTGGTCTAAATAAGAAACGACAAAAGATGTCAGCTGCATGGAAACAGAGCCAAGAAGGTTTTGGAGCCCACATGATTGGGAAGAAGGGATTGGTCCAACGAACCAGAGCCTCATGAAATTTATTGAAGTACTCAGAAAAAAAGAGAGGAAAGGCCCTTCCAATCGAGCAAGAAGAAAACCTAGCAGGTGGGTCCCAGAAGAATTAGTTAGTGGATGTCATAAAGCTCTGCAGAATACTTCTCTAAGACCTTCGTTTTAATTATCTAAAACCAGTGGAGATGAAGCAAAGAGCTGAGCTTCGGCGAGGGCAGTCACCAAGTGAAAGAATATACTTGCAAATCCGGACTAGGAAAAAATCTATTGTATTCCTGTTTGGTTATATCGGCTGGCTTGCACCATTCCACCTACTTTTTGATAGTTACATTTCAACTTTCGGTAACCATCCATTGAGGTAGTTTATATCAAGCCTTAAGAATTAAACTTAATTTTAGTAATGCTTTCCATCCTCGGACAGATGAACAATCAGAGAGAACAATTTAGATAGTGGAGGATATATTGAGAGCTTGCGTCATTAATATGAAGGGTTCCTTCGACGAACATTTACCTCCACTAAAATTTGCCTATAATAATAGTTACAAGGCTAGTATTGAAATGCCACCTTGTAAGGGGAAAAAAATATAGATCACCTATATGTTGAGATGATATTGGTGAAAAAAGATTTATGGGACTTGTACAATAAATAGTAAAAAGGATCTTATTGATTGGAGAATGGCTCTATATGGCCCAGTATAACAAAAAAGCTATGAAGATATGAAATGCCGTGAACTACAGTTTTTAGGTAGGTGACCATGTGTTTTAAAGGTGTCCCTTACAAAAGGTATTGCAAGGTTTGGAATTCAGGATAAGCTGAACCCTATATTTATTGGTCCATTTGAAAAACTAGAAAGGGTTGTTATAGTGGCTTCTAAAATTGCCTTGCCACCTATAGTTACCGGTGTCTCCCATTCCGCTCATTCTCTCATACTTCCGCCTAGCTCTCACAACCTTCTCATCCACCCTCTCTCTCTCTCTCCTCTATCTCACCCCCTCTCCTTTATGTGAAGGAAGAAGGTGAAAGGGTACAAAGCCCCTCTCTTTATTCTCTCTCTATCTTGTCTCTTTTACTCTCCCTCTTTCTTTCTTTATTATTCTCTCTCACTTATAGTGACCCTCTCGCTAACCTAATTTAGATAGCCCTTATTGCACCTCCTGTCTCTTTCCATAAAGAAATTATTGCATGCACTGCAATTACACCCATGTTGGTACACACCACCAATCATCAAGATGTGTGAGCATGGGTTCCATTCATCATGCTCATCTCATTATCAGAACGACTGGTGGCATGCCGGCATGGCCATGCACACAGTGCACACAATAATTTTTGCTCTTTATGGAGGAAAGTAGGAATGTCTTACCTATTAGAATATCACCATTTCCATGCTATAATAGCATTATTTTGAAATTGGAGTTTCTAGAAATTTTAAAAATTATTTTAGAACATTAGTGTCACTAATTTTTATCAGTTGTAGAAAAGAAATCTCTTATCCCCGCTTTCAAAAATGATAAATATGAAGTTTGGGAGACCACATGAACTATAGATCCTCTGACTCCCAAACAGCTTGCCTTTCCGGATCTCACCAGTCTTGCCCATAGATCATGATGTACCTCGAGATGGCCATCTCGTATCCCCCTGTTCGTGGGAAATCTGCCCCCAGGTCATTGCTCTGCTATGTCTGGCATGTTCTCTAGGCATCTTTGGAAGGCATAGAATGTGACAATGTACACCGTTCCTCAATCCTCATCAGTTGCAGAGTTTGGTGACCCAAAGTTGACAAGAAAGATTTGGTGACCCAAAGTTGACAAGATAGATTGGAGTTCCCCTCCAATTGATATGCAAAGGTCCTAGCTACAATTACACATATTCAAATTTCCTACATATGAGCCTGGGCCAGATCAAAAGCCCTCAATATGATAGAGAGAGAGAGAGAGAGAATAAAGTCAGACACCGGTTCACAATCTAGGCATTTTTGTTGCCTAAGCACTTACCTTACAAACTCGAACGGCTTATTCCAAGTTTAGATCCATCCTACAGTCGCAAAATTCATTTTAGATCCAAATAAAATAAATATATAATCTATAGCCACCATGGGATAGACATCAACAAACAAGCCCTATCCATTTATATACCAAAAATGATCTTCCGACTATTCTGCTTCCACCAGCAACAGTTCTATATCCAATGGTGGTTAAAGCTTCTCTCCACCATAAGGCTGCCCAAAGGGGCAAAGTAAAGACCGACGTCTAAAGCTTATGTTGGGTTATGAAACCATATTTCGCAAGCAACACAGGTTCCTCAGATGAAGAAGCCCAAGAAGGTGAGGAATGTCAAGAGATTGCTGAGACCTCAAAGAGCAAAGCAAAACTAAAAATTTTACTGATTGAGGTCCTCCTCGATTTTCACAAAATCGGCCTTGGAATGGTTGAAACATTGATCAACTGAGCCCTTTCCTTTCTTTCTTGCTCGAGTAGGAAGGCTTTCGAGCTCTAGAGAGGCTGTCGCTGATCTGAGAAGTGCATCTTCAGTTTGGAATTAATACAAGGTTGGTAGATGAATTCTAATTCCATAAGATTAAATAAAAAGGACCAAGAACAAGTTCAAACGGCCAACCTCCTGGGATTTGGGAAGGACTACCTTGCCCCTTAAATAGGGAGTCAATGTGGCATTTAAAATTTCAAAATGATAGCTGTACGCAAAAGAGAAACTGAGAAGCTTCCAGTCAGAATAATAATATGTGCTCATACAGAATAATCTGCAGACATAAACCACCATGGACAAAACTTGCATCCTGTTTTCCAAATCTCCTGGCTGCAAGTGCCTTGCATAATCCCAAATTCAACAAGGGCCAAGACATGCGCAAACAGTTTCCAGCAACTGCTAAATTAGTTCTATCCTGATAGACAAAAAATGGCTCTGCCATACAGCACACAGCCACCTTAGCAAAAAAACATGGAATTGCACACCTTATCATGCAGCCTGGGTAACTCTGGAACAGAGTAACCCCCAGCTGCTGAGAATCCGCCATGGCTTGAAGAAGTATCGGACATGTCGTCGAACTTGATAAACTGACTCAGCTGCGTCGCCGCTAGGTGGGCATAGCAAACGGGTGCAACTGGGAGAAATGCAACACTTCGGGTGTAAAAATTTTGAAACCAATCATGCATTCATATATTAACACAATTTTTTTTCAAAAAAAGGTAATGTACGACCAATATGTAAGCCACAGAGATCAGAAATCTCAGTACCTAGTAAAGATCAATATCTCAGTCAGAAATAGCATATCATAGAGATGATTTACGAGTCCACAGAATATATATATATATATAGGTTCAAAACTCAGTTCACCAAGAATTAGTGAAAAGGCTTACCTACAGAAATGGCAGTTGTGCTCCTCTGGTAACTGAACAGTTGCCAAAATTTGTATCAGTCAAAAACATCAATTTTGTATAGTAGAGCAGTCAATAAGCAAATTTTCAGACACAAACACGTACACATAGGAAAGCGAGTGTACAAGATCCTGCAGATCATCAGCTGTGAAACCAATCTCGTCATGAAGAACATGATAATGAGTTGGCCTAGTGGTACCCTGTGCGATAATTTTGGTTCAAGAAAAGGAAAACCATTATATTACAAAGACAAATCATAAGCTTCCACAAATTTTATTTGGACATGTGAGAAGATTAATCATCAATAGCAAAATGACAAGGACAAATTTATCAAAAAAGAGAACATAATATTGTATCCCCAAAATATTATTAGAATTACAAAAGGTTGACAAAGCAAAACAAGATACCAAAATTAAACAGTCATTAGCAGTAGATCCATAAGAACATATAGCCAAACCAAGCATTAAGACGTGCAGAAATCTTACAATCATCCCTGCATGTGAACACATGTAGAAATCATAGTTTCGTGGATGGCATATTTTGGTATCAACTACTGTGCCTGTACATTGAAAAAGAAAGCAAAATGTAAGTGTATCATGTTTCAAGGATCTTGGAGGTTTCAACCACTGAAAACTCAAAGTAGATTGTGAAATTAAATAATACAGTTCAAGCTTAAATAGGCATACCAGGCGGAACATTCTCCTGAGGGTTATTAGCTTGGAAAAACTTTGTGTGATGATTTTTCTGAGCAATTATCACAGTGAACTTAGGAGACCACTGTTCATCAAGATTCTTGCAAGCCTTAAATAATAAAACAGAAAATGCCAACATAAGGACCTTTGAAAAAAATCAAGGTAAATCTGACGTAGTTTGCCCTACAAAAGAAAACAAGTTGTGCAACTATGTACCTCAATAATTTGATCCAGCTCGATGTTTAAGACCTGATTAAACTGCGACTCACTTACTCCATCCCTAAAATCCAACTACTGACTTTAGGTAGAATTAAGTGGACAACAATGAAAACAAGCACATTTATGGTGAAAATAAGATATAATTGCAAAGGTGCAACCACAACCACAACCACAACCACATATAATCAAGAAATAGTAGAACTGGAAAAATCAGCTACAATTTTCTGCAAATCTGATTTACAATAATTATGCAAGAAAACCAAAACGCAATGCTCTCACTTTACACCAAATGTCACCTTGACCATCTTTTACAACTTAGGAGTTAAATTAGTAGTTCTTGCAAATCAGTGAAAAGATGATATGATAGATCAATCAGAACAAAGCAAGAAAGGTTACCATAGGTAGCAATCAACAGAGATAAACAAATGATATCCATAAAATGATAGTAAAATTCAATGATCATAACATTGCATTCAACCAGGTTAAAAAAAAGACAGGAATTTGCGACGACCTCGGCAAAAAAGCATACCTGAAAATAATAATTTGTTCAGGCTTTCTTTTCGCAGAACTGGTGTAAAAATCAATCAGCAGTTCCCTTTAGTTATCAAATGAAATCAAGTGAGCAATCGAATAAATCATGTCAGCAGATAATACTGATGTAAAATTTTTTAAAAAAAAATTGAAAGACAGATAATGGGCATCATGTTTCGTATAGGATATTTTTTTTTAACATCAAGGCAACAAATTAGATTTCATAAATAAAAATCACAGACATCTGAAACTCAACAGCCTACAAGAAAAGACATAAACGATCACTATAACCTAGGATCCTACCGAATTATGCCTTCATCATCACCATCTGCTGAAGGCTTAAACAAGTTGTCTATCATTTCAACTTTCGGCGACTGGGTCCGCACAGAAGCTCTATATTTAGAAATGCGTGGCCACTGTCGTGAACTTACGACCTAACGAGAACAACAAAAATAAATCACGATTAGTAAATGAACAAGAACTAGCAAAAGCAAGGACCAGGCATTTAAAGAAGCTTACTCAAATGGAAATAGCAGTAAAGCAACAAGTATTGCACTATTCAATTAAAAGGCTATCACTCCGAACCCTGAGAAAAACTTAGCAAACAAAGTTCAGGGTATTCGCATCATACCGCAGCAATCGAGGGAACATCAGATCGACCAGGTGAGCCATGTGAAACATCCATACCCAAAATAATGGTGGGAGTCTTGGAAACAAATGGAATAGTTGGAGAATCTTCAATTTGCAGTAAAGAGTTCATTCCACCAAGCTGTTATAGCAAGATGCACCAATAAGCAAAGACAGGAAACATTGGTACAATGAGAAAAACAAGTCCCAATGTAGAGAGCACCCGCAAATCCACCTTGGCATTAATCTTCAGCAAAACATTGGTCAAGTACTGATCATTGACTCTAGTTGGGGCAATGCATTGCGTGACAATTCCAAATTCAGAAAGACACTTTCTCTTCCAAGGACCTAACATGTTTAATAGTTCATCCACATAAATGCAAGAACAAATATAAATCAAAACAGCACAGCAGAAATATATAAGCATGAAACAAACCATAAACATCAGAGTTTTTCCTTTCCGACAAAAGGCATAGAAGGAACCGTGGGGCTCCAGGAAGTTTTGACTTGATCCTTTCAAAGATATCCTCCACTCTTGCAGCAGGCAGAGCCCTCCGCATGGAAGGATTTTCTTCAAACACATCAAAGGGTTGATCTATGTCCTACAGAAGCAAGTTGTTAGCGAACAACAACTTAGTCATAAAAGCACGTCTAATTTGAAAACAGCAAATGTTGAAGAAAATAGACCTACAATTCCTTTCATGCTTCCGCATTTGATCAGGTCCCTTACAAGATTCCGTATGTCACAACGAGCAGAAAAATTCACAACAGCCCATCGATCCACTGTCGTGGGCTCAATCAGTTTCTGCACATAAAGAAATGTCATCATTAGGCTTACCAGACCAAAACAGGGAGAAAAATACAGCACAATATTGCCGCAAATATCACTTTGTTGTTGAAGTTCCATCTCCCTTTCATTGGAATAAAGATGTCACCATTGCCAACTTTCAACTGCATCAAAAAGTTTTGCAGAACTTTAGCCATTAACACCAGAACTAGCAGCCAAGCAAAAAGGATAAAAAAAAAATGAAACATTGATCTCCAAATACTGCAAGGCCCATGAACCTTAGGGGCAGGCAAAATACGACCATCCACTTGAGTGAACTGGGTATTTATAGAAACACCACACGCCCGCAACATTGGATCAGCATCATAATTGTTGTATTTTAAAGCCTACATGAAAAAAGAGTTACTAATGAGTCATCTGTCCATAGCTTATGTGGCTTCAAGAAACAAAATGTCGCACAGGATATTTAAAAAAAAAAAAGAATACCCCTGTTAAAACATCCATCCTCTCTTTAGGTTTTTGCCTTGATTTTTCCACAAGTGAAGCTCTTTGAAGATTCGTTAATGCCTTTGTATACCGTTGCAATGATACTAAGGTGCAGAGCTAGGAATTTAAAGAAGCAAACAAAATTCTATAAGCATCATAGAGAAAGATATTCATTGAATAGCAATTGAACAGCAATTAAGAGAGCTAGTTCCACATACCTCAATCGGAAAGTAAGTGGGGCGCTTTGGTTTACCAACATTAATGCATGGTAGATCAGCAGAATACCTTAGCTCTATATGACGATACTTGACAAAATACTCATAGACTGTTATTTCTGTTGTATGAATATCATCACCATTCCCACCACTCCTCTGCTTTAGTACAAACCTATACAGTTAAAATAATAAAATTAATGGACACTATATAGAATCAAACATCATAAAATAGTGATTTACTGATCACCAACCTGAAAAACATGCAGCAAAACAAGAAAAAGATGAGCTGATAAAATTTAACAGCGAAGCACACCAGAGCAGAGTGATATGAGATGACCATACAAGTATGCCAGAAATTTCAAACCATTAACAGAATGGAGGCAAAAGGTATTCAGAAATGATAGATAAAGTATAAATGTATTAGTGCAGAACAAAATATTGATATGAAGATGCCAAGAAAAAAGGATTACTTTTGCTGGTCGCAAGGTAAGTCACTCAAACCAACGATCTTAAATTCAGAATTTGATGGACCTGCCTTTATCCTCAAATTTTTAAGCATCCGCTTAGCCTGTTAATATACCAAACATCAGATCCATGTGTCAGTAATAACACAATAATTTTTGCCACATCTCTCTTTAATCATTTAAATTATCAATATACATTTACTATGATAAAGGAGGGGAAAGGCATCAAAACAACATGCAGTAACAGCTTACTTTGGCCCAGTCTATGCTATATGGATCCCTAACATTTTGGTTGGCGATTAGAAAATCAATTACTGGCCCTGGTTTGACAATCATGGTAGTTGAGACATCTGCACAGCAAGGAAAAAATTACCATGAGACATCTGCGCAGATCAATAGAATGATCATGATGATATAACTAGAAAACTTCACCCAACCAGTGCAAGTTTGTTCATGGGAAAGTCACAAGAGCAATTATATATTGCAGTTACAAAAAAAATTGAGACATACCAATGTTTAACGATAGGCCACCTTGCGCAGGCCGAAAGCTGGAGTGAAAACCCCGACATCCCAAGACACCACCACCAATTTCAGTAAAATTTGAAGGATTGTTCTGAAAAAAGGACTGGCGCACAAGAAGGCACCCCCTACAAAAAAGCAGCAGGATGAGGACAAAATCATCAGAAAGGTAGCTTGTTTACTTATTCCACAATTCTCAGCCTTGAAAGATTAAAACATAAACAAATAAACTTACTGCTTTGCTGAATGCTGCCTTAAAATGATATCGAGAACCCGCAAAGCTTCTTGACAGTTTTCTGTGTCTTGACCCTTTAGAGCCATAGCAATGGACTGCATAGGTATCTTAGCAGCGAAACTAAGTTCAACTTTAAAAGTCTTCGAGTGATATGGACGCCTCTGTCGCTTGCGGTCACTTTCACTAGGGCTGTCATGTCCTCCTGGGCTTCCATTGCCAGTTCTATATCGGAGAATAAAGCAGAACAAGGTTGTAAGTTATCTTAAGGAATACAATCAAGACAAATAAAGCAATACAAGCAGCAAAAAGCACAGATTAACGGCAAATTACCTGCCCGAGGACATGTCCTCAAGCACAACAGTAAACTCATTGTTCACTTGAGGAAGGGCACCAATGGTGAACAGACTTTTTTCTCCATCATATGCAAAATCCTTGTTTCCCAGCTCAGTGTCGTAAGTCTGCTGCAATTTGTCAATTACCCTTCTACCAATACCCTTCCCATCAACAGGACGATTGTCTTCATATTTTAAGGAAACCTGTTCACAAGATATATTAGATTGAATATAACCACGCAACCAAGATATCATAAAACCTGTTCGTATCAACCAAGATAGGCATAAAGAGACAAAACAGGGGACAAGCATGCATACACTGTAATGATAGAAGTAGTCATCTACATTTCGAACAGCAACTCTGAAATGATTGGTTAAGAGGTTAATCGGCTGCCCTCTCCTTGCAAGGCCAGGTCTTGCCACTGGCACCCTCTTAGGCTTTGCTGCCTTTTTTGGAGGGGAACTTTGTCCAGGGTCAGCTTTGATTGGAACAACATTTGGAGGTACCTCAGGGGGAGGCGGAGGCAGAACATCAGTCGTATCAGATTCAGGGTCAAACCCCCCACGGGACTCCATCTCCTATTCCAAGTGGGAAAATTTGATATCTACAAAATGAATTTACAAGTATACAGGTGCAGCAAAACTGAAATCCAGAACTACATGTTTGCTTAGCAAAAAAGATTGACTAGTCAAATGGCAATGCTTGGACATAAAACCATCCAAGAGCAGGATAAATGACAAGCACCTGCATCAAACGGAATCTCTAACTAAAAATTAAAAACAGAAACCAAGAGTATAAATCATATCAAACCACAATAACATGAAGCTAGATCTTCATCAAACATGCCCCATCAAACAGCAAATAAGCAAACATCTTTCAAAATTTACAAAGCATCAGGTAACACAAAATAGACATGATAGAAAATATAACAGTAACTAAGTATACAAAACAAATACAAAATCCATTCAAAGTAGTAGACAAATAGAGACTAATCTTTATCTTGCAAAAATATATATACAAATATTATTTTTCATACGTTCCAAGAAGGAGATGCAAAACTTAAATCCTGTTGTTATAGAATCACATATCAGAGTATAGGATTTCTACTCATTAGTAAAGCATTATACCATCAATTCTAGGTCTTTTTGTCCAAATGACTACTCATATTTGCCGCAACCCACCACAAAAACATAGCAACTTGTACTGCAGTAAATACTCCATACTGTCATGAATAAGCATATCACCTCCAGTAAATATACTTCACACTAGCTCTAGAGGATATTACATAATTATATTACATTGCACATGGTCCACCAACTTACACAAGTGTAGCTTACATAACTGGGTTGGGAAAAAAACATGATGCCAAATTTACAAGTCTTGGTGAACAATAAGCAAGCGTCTACATGGTCTTAATGAACAATAGCTCCTCCAGTAAACATACTACATATGCAATCACTCCGGAAGATATGATAATAATAAGATTACAGTAGATTTTATAACTGGGAAGGGGGGAGGGGGGGGGAGGGGGGGGAGAACATGATAGAAAAGGGCCTCCTTGCAAAAGCATAACCAGGCCTTGAATACCAGCTCTATGATTATTAATGCCAGAGCTAATAAGCTCAAACATGATGAATATTACATTTCACATACGCGGCATAAGAAGGCATGCACAATACCCCTGTCCCCTTATGTGACCCTGTCGTTCAGCTAATTTACAGGGTACGAACAGGGTAGTTGTTGCGCGCGCAGTCTCGTGAATAGCATTGTCCAAACTTGCTGCCTCCACCACCCTCAACATCAAAAAAATTCCAGCTCAACAATGTGAAAAATATAACACAACCACAAAACTTAAAGCAGTAACAACTGAAATAAACATCGCAAAATAGGCACAAACAGATTCAAACAAGAGATGAACCATAAGTCCCCTAACCAGATCAACAATCAGAGAGACATTAAGAAGCAGAACAGCAAAATACCTTTAGAAAGTGAGGATGTCATATAAATCCACAAAAACAGAAATATAATATGCATGAAAACAAGATCCTTAGAAATGACGGGAAAAAAAAAATGAACCTCTTCACGACTAAAGAATCAAACCTATAGAGAAAGAACATTCTCCAAAACTGTAAAAACTTCACACCAGCAAACATTCTAGTCTACATGTACTAGAGTACCGAAGAAAAAAAAAAAGAGAGACACCAAAGCCATGATAACACAGCAAATCTTACCAAACAACACCAGCATTACAGAGAATCTAAGCAAAAACCGAGCAAAAAAAAAAAGGGATTCAGATGAAAACCACTTTACCTTCCAAATATTCCCTCTTCAAAACCTCACAATCTCCACCAACTCCGTTTCCTCTTCGGCAACCCTTCATAAACCACAAAAACACAAATTTTAAAATAAAAAAAAAAGTAGAACGACAAAATAAAAAAATACCCCAAAAACGGACCAGAAACCCTAAAGGATTTCAACCAAAGAAAACAAAGAATAAATAAAAAAGAAATTTGACCAAAAAATTAGTCTACGCCGTACAACAAACCACCTGAACCCTAATTTTTCATTTCAGAGAAGAGAGCGGCAACCCCAGCTTACCCCAAAGAGAAGTAGAAAAAAGATGGACAAGACCTCCTCTTCCTGCTCTCTCTCTTTAGTACTCTCTTTGCTGCCTCCCACCCCCGCCCCCCCCTTTCGCCGTCTAAAACTGCAATACACGCACACCGCATAAAAACTGTATATGACAGACATCACTTGCCGTCCACGTGTACCCTCCGCGCACTTTTTCTTGCTGACGGACGAAACGTGCTTTACCGCACAAAAAGTTTCTTACGGGGGTTTATTGGAATCGGTTCGCACTGAAAACTGCCGTCCGAGCCCTCCGGCCCACGTGTCAGACAGCGCCCTTTTTTCGAATTTCCCAAAATACACCTCCGTCACCTCTTAACAGCCTTGCCCTCGCCTCCTCCGTCGTCGTCCCCTAGGACTCTGCGCCCCTGGCTCCTACGATTCCACCAACTCACGGTCGTGATCTCGCAAGCCAGGGCCAAGAGACGATCTCGACCGTAGAATCGGTGGATCCCACCGTGAGGACGTTGACATGACAGGCGCTGTCGTCACGGCGAGTTGCTCACGTCTTACCGTCGCCTTAGGGGACGGGACGTGTGGTTGCCAAGCATCGCCGGAGCGGGGTATTTTGGGAATTAGGACGGCATCTATTCCCATAATTCCTGAAAGGGCGGGGATTAGTTTGGGTAAAATGATAAAAAAATGCAAGTTTTGAACGACCCGCCGCTATTTTCGTCTTTGGATTGTTCGCCTCTTTACTGGCAAACAGAGCATGCAGCGATCCTTCCGGATTTTACCCCTACGAAATTTGTATGCTCATAATGCCCCCACTTTTCTTAAATGGGAGAGGAATTAATTAGTATTTGTTTCTTATTATTGCTTTACGTTAACAAAATGAGTGGTTATCATTCGAATTCGGACCGTCGGATTAAAGCTAGGAGGATTAAAAGATAGGGGTATGTTTGGGAATTTTGCTTCCTCGGTTTGCCGCAAGCGTGATCTCGGGTTCCGAAACGGGTTTCCTGTCTTACCGGTGAAGGAACTAAGAATTGCAACTTAGAGACAACTGGGGCCCACATACTCTTTAGGTTCGGTTATCACAAGTTCTGCGTGGGTGTGAAAAAGGTGTACTTTTGGGGGTGTTTTTACCCCTTCCTTCTTTTTTATTTTTTGTAAATTTAGGATGGGGCTATATTTGTCGACGCAAGGAACGGGATCATTTTGGCGACTGGGGAATTTGTTGCGACCCACGTCCCATGTTACGGCCAGGGCGCATGGTCGTTGCGATTGGAAACTCTTAGATCCCGTTTGGTGATCCGAATGGAAACATCAACGTGATCTTAGATACTGATAGATTTTTATTTCAGAAAAATTTAACACTCTATAATAAAAATTTTATTTTTAGTTTGTTATATTTTAGTAATTAAAAATTTTTAGATATCCACAAATAATCTGTTATGTGTTCTATGAAAATCCAAAGTTATTGGCCATATCATTACGAAAACTATCCCAAATATATTCCATAAAAATATATTTACTAGATATATAAAATATATAAATATGTTAATTGTTATTATAGAATTAACATTTTATTTATACTTATATTTTTAATACTATTATTTTATTTTGACTAGGAAAATAAGCAAAATAGAAGTAACATATTAAATAATTTTATTATATAAATATAAAGTTCAATAATGTATTTCTACTCTAACTTAAAATTATCATTGAATAATAATATGAGTAATAATATATTATAATATAATATATATCATAAATACAATATATAATATCATAATGGTATATTGATATGTCATTTTTTTTATGGACTGAGAAGTATTTTTATTCTCAAAATTCGGCCCAAGATAGCTATCTTAGGGTAATCTTGAATTTCTGACCTCAAAGACGGGTATTTCATCACTAGATTGGGTGGTAATTTGAAGAGTGGGGATGATTGGAGATCACAACCATATAAAATCACTGTGCTACAACTAAACATGGTGATCTTGTCATCTCCTCTCATATCATTCTTGATTTTGGAATGATCACTTCAATACCAAATGCTTCCTTACTCTGATCGAGATGGAGTGTAATTAGTGACAAGGGACACAAGATAATAAGCTTGTAGATAAAGAACGTACCCATAAAGTTCAAGCAATTGTAACTAGAAATGGAGATGGGTTGATAGTCTTATTTTGGCTTGGTCAAACTATAGATGAGAAAATTTTGAAAAAATAATATATTTTGAGATCTTGACTAATTTGTAAGTAAATAATTTCTAAATTCAACAAAAAATGAGCGATTTTTTTATATATTATTTTCTATATAGTTTTATCTAAAAATACTCAACATCATAAAAAAAACTATTTTTTTAATTAGTATTGTTGCTATCCAGAACCCGGCCCAACAAAGTTAGGGACTATATAGGATAGAGGTTGGTTGGCTTGGCTGGTGTTGGGCTATGCATTAAGAGATCACCTGCAAAAAAGGTAATTAGGGGTTGTCAAAGAGTGCCCGACGAGGGACAACCATTGCATAGAGTTTTGGTAGAACATAGAAGATCTGAGATGAAGAACGACAAGCTAAGGGGGAAATGAAAAGTCTTATACCTATGATCTTCTAGCCTGGTTTATATAGAGAATAGTGAGAGTTCATCGCAATCTAGTCATATGATCTTCGGATGAGTTGTTATGCCCTTCCTTCTCTGTTGCTTTGAATGATTATACCTTACCTTATCTAGTGTGCCGAGATTGCATCGAGCTCACACCGAGCTCAAAGGTTCGCTCGACCATTGATTCCATATGCCACATGTCACCTGGCTATTGGTCGGCCTAAGCTAGTAGGTGCAATTTTAATGGATATTGAATCCGAACCGTATTATTTGCCCCCCTCCCCCTCCCCCCCCCCCAACACACACTTCCAAGCTCAAGCTATTCTTATCAACTCGAGCAAAGAAAGTAATCAAGTCACCTAACGGATGAATCGGTGAGGCTTGAGTTGAGCTACCTAGCTTGGTCTAGAAGTCTTTGGAAGCGGCATTAAATGATTGGCATAATTTCCATGTTTTTGGTTCACTTTTCCAAAGTGATGTTGGTTTTGGTGGAAAGTTAATAGTGTCACATTGCCTTCTTGAGGTGACTAGAAAGGCTGATCCATGTGAGCTATGGATGTCGAATGTCGGATTGACATGCGGTGACTCTCTAGGCTAGGTAGTCGATCCGACATCTAGATTTAAGCTGTTTAGGGCTCTATATAAGAGGGAGTATCGACAACCATTTCCTCTCTATTCTAAGAGATCGGGCCTTTTTATTCAAGTTGCTCTCCGCTCGACAAGGGTTCTCCGACTCCCAAGTTATCCCAGCTCTGAGTTCCTTTCGGCTTTAGGAGTTTCCTGCATCTTTCTAGGTTGGCATTTTTCTTCCTTGATCCTTCTCCTTCTTTCTTGCTTCATCTTCTTTTTTTCTTCCTCATCCTTCATTTTTGGTCAGGTGGGCCATAATGGTTGGCACACTTGAGAGTGATCATTCATTGATTTTGTCATCCAACTCATCCTCCTCCTCTGACCAGTCCTATAGTAGCTCGAAGGCTACCAAGCAGGAGGTCTTCTATAGTCGAGGGGCCAAGGAATGCATCATAGACTAGAAGGACTTGGATAGATTCTGAAAGAGCTTTTACATCCCAAATGGCTTCTCTCTCAAGTTGCCCAGACTTGAGGAGAGAGCCAATAGTTGTTTCCCAACCGAGGTCAACCTTTATAAGGAAACTCTGAAGGCCAACCTAAGATTTCTTTTGCCTTCTTTATAGCCCTTCTTCTCAATCACTTCCATTTGGTTCCACCCAATTGGTCTCCAATACGTGGCGGATAATTATTGGCTTTTTATCTCTTCTATCTCTACATGGTGTTCAACCCACTATATATATATTTTGTTCTCTTTGCAATTTAAAAAAACACCCTTCCAAGTGGGGATGATGGTATTTTTCTGCTTAGAAAGATTGTCGCCTGATTTAGGACGGTTCTTCCTTGGTGCATGGCTGGAAGGGCTACTTATTTTTGTTTTGTCTGAGCAACCCTATGGGTTTAACACCTTTTAGGGCATTCAGAAAAAACATTTTGAACCGGGTCTCGAGCCTCACCGGTGCCAAGCAGTAGATATTGTAGGCTTTGTGTCGTGCCTAGGCTCTTCCTGTTTGGGAGCTATTGGCAGAGTAGAACTCGGTCGATGTTAGCTTGAGTCTTACACAGCCTTGGGGTAAGAATCCTTTCATTACTTTTGATGATGAATTGTTTGACTTTGTTTTGTTTGCATAAATATGGTGGACAAGGCTCTTCTGAAGAAAGCAGCTACCACCAAGCATAAGATGGTGGAAGGTGGGTCCTTCTCATCTGCAAAAAAAGCATGCAGTACCTTGACCTCCTGTTAGGTTCGGGTTTAGCTGAAGCACCTTGAGATTTGACCTATCGCTCCCAAGGCCCCATCTCAGCCCGTCACCTTTAAAGTAGAGGTCCATGACCCTAGTAGAACATGAAGTCTAGGCCGGCCATAACAAAAAGAGTAATAGCACCCTACTGGATCTCTTGAGAATTAGAGCAATGAGGAATCCATTCTCCTAAGCTTATATGTTGGTATGTTCATCTTCTAAAAGGCATCATAGAAGAGGATATCGATCGAGCTTCTATTATCTACCAGTATTTGCCGCACCTTGTAGATAGTGATAGTGAGGGAGACCACCACCTCATCATCATATGGGGTGTTGCCGTCGGAAAAGGAGAACATCTCTCATGTGCATGGCCTTTTTGGGACTGCCTCCCTAGCTTGGGTTGCTTGGGCATAAGCTCTTTGAGCCAACGAACTAAATCCGCTAATTATCGAGCCACCTGGGGGTATTGCTATATCGACCAATGTCTTCTCCTCTCTATTGATTATCCATGTATATATTGAGGTGCCCTCATTGGATAAGGGCTTTTGATCTCATCGTTCAGCTGCAAACACTCAATATCATGCTTGTGGTTCTTATGGAATCAACGGTGCTTATTTCGATTTCTTTTGTTAGGAGGGGCTTTCATCCTTTTGGACCATTGTAGATAGTATTGGCTCTCGATTTCCATCAAAATCTGTACTTTTGAGGTGCGTCTCTCGAACTTTCGAGTTTAACTCCTCAGTTATCTAGAACCTCCTTCACTTCTCGATTTTCTCTTTGGTGTTTCTTTTTCTTCCCAGCTCTTCCTTTTACCATTCTTACCTCCAGCCACCTCCCTCCAAGTTGCCATAGCTTCCTTGGCCTTTATATACTTATCCGCTCGGGACAGTAGCGCGGCCAAATCGTTGGAAGGCTTCTTCTCCGACGGAAATTATTATACTTATATTAGCATATGATAAAATTATTATATCGTTATATTAGGATATAATAAAATCCTTGGGGGCCTTTATATACTTATACTAGCATATAATAAAATTATTATATTGCCATGAATACAATATAACAATATTATTATGCTATATTATGTTATATAACTATATTATTTAATATAATGATAATATCCTATTGTATTATATTATATTATAATTATATTTCATGGTATGTTCAACACTGCAAATTTGTCATTAAAATAAAAACAACCTCATGATGCATCCTAAATGGAGTTTTTGTTTCAAAAACTTTTTCATAGTATTTTTTTTATTTTTTCAATAAAATAAAAAAACTATTTCAAAATTTTTAATGCACACTTAAACACAAATTTTTTTTTTGGCCCTTCAAAAGCAGTGCCAAATGAGAAAATGATCAAGTCTTGTTGGTAAGATAGTTATGCAAAATTCGCTCCGCACCATCAACACCCTTAAACATCATAATTAAAAGTTGAATCCAGTCATATTGGTTAAATTAGGTTGGCTGAACTGAAATCAATAATGACGTGCATAAATCCATTGCTAAACCTGTCCTCCAAGTACAATCCAACCAAACAATAACTTTTTTTGGTTGACGCGGCACAATTACAGTGCCCTTACATTTATCCAGCCGGGCGATCCACGGGAGAAATGCTGAGCATCCTTCGCCTGTCGGAGCTGTAGCCCAAGCAGTAGAGCAAACTCGCTTTTCATGCGAGGCTCTTTGGTTTTTTGGCCCGCCCCCTTCTCCATCACCCTTCCAGGGTTGTTTCTGATTTTCTAAAGAGCCAAAGCCTATAGAAAATAAACTCTCAATTTGTTCTTCTTTCGTTCCTTCTATGTTCATCTTTACATCAAACTATTTAACATTGTAAGCTGCTAATATCTCTCCTCTTCTTTACAAACTCCATACACATTCCACCTTTTTGTTTCTTTAACTGCGCTTTCCATGATCCTGCAACAGGTTTGGTTGCTCGACGCTGTTATGTTGCTACTGCAGTCCAGTAACTCGACGAGCATAAGCTGGTCGGCGTGACGATGACTCGTGCCCACGCCCAGTCGGCCGTCCCTTCCAATCTCCGCAGCTCGGCCAGCTGTTCAGTGAGTCACCCTTGTTAGCTCTCCCCATGTTTTAAACTCAAAATATTTTATACTTAATCTAATACTTCCTTCAATGTCAAGCACGCTGCAGTAACAATGCACTGCAATTCTAATTCAACTATTCACTCCCATTCCATCCTAAAAGATTTTGTTGCAGTGCAATTCACAAACTTAGCAAAACTGAATGCTACTTACCCTGCCATCTTGTAACTCGAAAATTACTGAATCTTGCGAAAATGGTATTGGTCGTATCGGCGCCACCTGCAGATTATCAATACATATGCATCAATTTAGCTGATGTAAATGCCATCCTATTGATCAAATTTGCAACATGGTTATTATATATGCTTTTGTACATCATGGGAATTTCATCTGGTATGGTTTGGGGTGTGGTCGCACTAACCTTCTCGTTGCAGTGTCTGCTGTAACTGTTTGAGTATTGGTCATTGTGCTCAAGGTAGGCCGTTTTTTCTTCATAGGTGCAAGTGTGATCACTTCTAGTTCTTTGAGCTTCCAGAGCTGAAGTCTCCGTGTATGGGTACCCATGGCTCATCCATTTCCAAGTTCTTTGTTCCAGAAATCTTCGATAAACATGGCCATCTGACCCGATCACAAACAATTGAGTGCCATCGAAACATGGACCTGGTGCACCAACCAGCATCACGTCTCTATATGGTGTCCCATGCTCCACCCATTCCCATCTGTCTTGAATGTTCCAGTGATACTCGACAAGACCTCCATTTTCTGATATCATGAATAGTGAGCCTGTAAGCGATTGCAGCGATGGCCTCATAGCAGTTCCAGGGGATCTTGAGAGGACCAAATGAGGGGACTGGTAGTGCTCGTGCCATAGCTCGGTGATTCTGTTATATTGGTATAGACGGCCGTTCCGTCCAACAACGAATATGATGTTCATCCTGAATAATTCTTGATCCACAATAAATGCAAGCCTAGTATCTGGAGGGCTGTGGCAGTCCTTCCATTTATATTTTCGTAGTGCCACCTGTATAGATTAAGACATGGTTAGATTCTGCACTATGCTAAACCAGTTTTCAGGTCATGATGACCTATGAATTGCAAGACATAAGTGGCAGCAGATGCTTAGGAGCTCAATGAATTGTAAGACATGTGGCACCAGATGCTTAGGACTGAATTATACAGGAGATGCATATGCATGGAACATAAAAGCACGCCTGCGTATATGTGAAATTTAAATGTTGGTAACAAAGTAATGCTTAATATTTTTTTTCCTTTTATTTTCTAAGAGAAATTAAGCTACAAGGTCATGATAATGTCTTACTTCAGATTGCTTTTGTACTGACATAATGATGTCAAACTGTAGAAAGATCTGTTAACTTTTGTTATTTTCCAACAAATTTATCGAGGAAAGAAATTACCATGCCATTGTAAATTTGGAGAAATTGTAACCTTTTGAACTACAATTTCTCTGAATGCGGTGATAAAAATAATCTTCAAATCATTTCAAATCACTTGATTTAATTTGTAGTTCTGCAGAAATATTTAGGACAGTGTATTGAAGCACTGCCTGAGCTCAAAGAGGAAAAAAGTTTGTTGGAAGAAAAAAATGTGGAGGAAGAGAATGAACCGAGAAGTAAGAGCTTGATTTCATTTAGATTACCAATGTTTGTGCAGAAAGGTTCACCACTATGGTCCAGCTTTAAACATGGATTATAAAAAACCTTACACACTGATAAATAAAGCAAAGTTAAGCAAACTATAAAGTCCTAAATCTGATGCAATCAATTAAATATTAGTTGATTTTTTATATCAGTAGTACGAAATGATGTCCAAGAATAGGGTTTGACATGCTACATTAGGTAAGTGCTGAAGCCAACAATGAACTTCATTGATTCCAGGAACTTAATTAAAAGCTAAACAAACTTGATTTTGGGTAATATCTCTTGGTTGTTAATAGAGATTTTTGCAAAAATGCATGGGTCAATAGGAGACATGATTGCATAGTCATGCTATGCTACTTGGTGTTGCAACATCCATAAATTACTTGATATACATTTTTTCCCTTGCCTTAGTAATCTATAAATAAAACATAACACAGAACACACCTTGATGTGGATGGTTAATATTCATGAGCGCTTTGCCACTAAGTATCCAAGTTTTGAGCAAGCATTAACTAAAACTATCAAACAGACAAGTAACCACTGAAGCAATGCCATTTATAGTATTTCTATCCATGGTCAAAAGCCACAACTTAGAAAGTAGCATCTTTGATGATAAACACAAATTCTCTTTTTTCTTTTTAAGCTATTTCAGTGGATTCTTCTGAATAGTCATGATGTTTTTAGATGCTTTTTTTTTCCCTACTTTTTAGCATGATTACCCTTAGAACTAATTATTTCAGTTTTCAGGTTTTGAACTCTCACCGTAAACTGAAGAAGTTTTCCTTTCTTGTCGACGAAGAAGAGAGAATCTACTGTCGTAGCTCTGTGAGCTTTACCCGGAATGACATCCCATGGAGGTCCTGTCACTACCTGCCTTCCCTTCCTCATGGCAGTGCAATTGATCCATGATAGCTCATTTCCATTCCTTTCTCTAATAAGCAAGTTTCCATGCGTGTTGACCAAAAACAAACTTCCATTATAGCTTCCTAGTGCACCTCTCATTGCTGTTGAATGCTCATGCCTTAGCCATAACCAGACATTATCAGAATAAAGGTATTCAAAAGTTAGGCCGCCGTCTGTTATAACAAAAAATGATCTATCTGCATACATTACTCGCATGCGAAAGTTAGTATTGATGCTTCTTGTTAGAAAGTTGTAAGATTCAGTTGCACCACTTTCATGATTACTCAAGGATATGTACTCTTGATGCCCTTGTGCCTTGCGTCTTCTAGCAGGTGTAATAATACTCGAGTCATTTGGTTCGTCGTCTGAAAGAACATTCTTTATTCCTGCAATGCAATTTGATGGGCCACGCTCATCGGTGCAGTATTCTGCATTCCATCCTTCTGTTTCAGGTGCATCTATGACTGACCATTCATACCTATTGGATGTTTTCCTGCGCAGGCTACTCTGATGAGTTGGACCAGAACCATCACCTCCAATTCCAGGCAAATGCAGCTCTCCAAGTCTACCATCATCCAGGGGGAACATTAATCTTCCAGCTTGAACCTGTATTCCTTGCACACCTTGAGCAACCTTGGCATGCTGTGGGTGTATGTGATTTATCCAGAGCCCTTCCACATGATTCCCATGAGTGCCACCTTTTTCCCAACAGAAACTGATGATCAATTTATTGCTCCATGTGGATTATACTCCAATAACAAAATTAATAATATGTTGAAAGAATATTTTTTGACAAATATAGAATATAGAAGGTCACAATGTCTGAATGAGTTAGTTTTTTTACTATGAAGGATGAAAAATTTGAATTTTTCCAGACATAACAGGTTCAAACAGTGATTAATTATCAATATAATCATCATATCAGGTTTTCAGGCGTCAAACTTTGAAGTAGGTATCAGGATTTCGTCATGATAATGATAATTTCTCATAATAAATTTAATTCTTTAATAGCATGTTAAGTGCATCTATGAGTTTTTCCCACTTGTTCAGGAGTGAATTGAATATCAGCTTAAGTGAAAGGATTAGGCCTCATTCAGTTTGGAATGAAAAAAGAACCCTCTTGCACTTTGTGGAATTTTAATAGCTACCATGCACCTTAATTAATATACTATTAAAAAAAAATAATAATACAAATTGACATCTTACTTACCTATAGTTTCGGGCCATATTGCTGCAGATTGGTTGGTTATGCTAGAACTCAAACAGATGCAATGTCATGAGCTTGTTTGTGTTTAGCTTGCTTTGTGTTGTTTGCTTGTCCACTGTGTCATTCATACATAGAGCTATTTCCCACAGATTGAAAGTAACTATATGGTTTCAGATGACTAATAAAATGAACTTTTATCTTCTGATTTTTTTGCTTGCTCATAGATATTGCTAGCTCATGTTATTGGCATATTGCACTACTCGAGGCTGTGCATCGCACCTATATAGGAATCTATTAGTAGTCAGTACCATGTTTTAAATTTGCTTATACAGGTCAAATAATCACTTTTAGATGTTCAAAAATGTGTGGCTTGCTCTAAGAAACAGCTGAAAGGTAGCTTGAATGCAAATAAGGGGAGGTTTTTGTAGTGAATTTTAGAATACCTTTGTGTATCTGTCGGGACATCATGTAATTTCTGCCTACGGGTATGTGTTTTGGCATGATAGAAACATACTATGGTGATCATTTGCTGATGTAGGTTTGATATGCGATTATCTAATCCTTGACTGCTATGGTAAGGCATGTCAACATGACAAGTTGTGCTGATACAATAACAAGCTACTTTAAACATGAGCAACAACTGCATGAGTTGTGCATGATTTTTAAAGCTGACCTAATAAGATTTCGTAAAAGTTTTCTCTAGTCATTTAGGAAAGACTTAAGTAGTGTCCAAAGGAACATACTAATTTGTGAGTGTCCAAGATAACCAGTGTAGATTGGACTCTAGCACATCGCTTCTAGGACTGATCAACAAATTTGTCAGACTAAGCTCATTGGTGAGTTGACTCGTAGCAAGCATGTGGTGTGAAATGTTTGTGGGCAATCAATTCGAGAGGCAAACCACTAAAAATAATTTTTACATGGTTAAAAATGCACCACTGTCTCAAGGCAAGTTTGATGAAGCAAGCCTGAACATGGATAACATATTGCTGTTGGGAAGCAACTACTTGAAAGCTGCATGAATCTAATGGCAATAAAAGAGGCTGCACTTAAAATGGCATATATCTATTGTAGGCAAGGTATGCCGTCTCGATACTGGGCCCTGTACCGGTGCTATCTGTGTCGGTATGCAGTTCGGCATACTGAGTGTCAGTACGCCTTCCGTATTGTGTACCGGTACCGAACCGGTACGGTACGCCCCATACTGAAAGATTCTAAAAGACAACTCCATAGCGTCCTTTCAAGCATGTGACAAGCAAGGCCACTATACTTTCAACAAAAATGGGGATCCAAGTATTGTGGGAATGCATATAAATGGAGTGATTCATAGTGATGTGCTGAATTTGCTAATGATGTGTTGTTCATTTTTGGGCCACCTTTTTATGCTCTGTTTTGGGCTGCTATCTCTTCTGTTTTTTTTTTTTTTTTATAAATATAACTCCTATTTTCGTATGGCACTCTGTATTCCTTTTATTTTATTCACTCATGAAATGAATCGACGGGCAAACCTCATCATGTTCTATTTTTTAGAGAAAGGGAGCACAATCAAGATGATGAGTGGTAGTCTAAATTCAGACTTGTAAAATTAATGGAAGAACGGGTTGACTACCATGTGAAGCACATGCACATGCACATGCACATGCAGAATATTGTTGACATGTTGGACAATGAGAATAACATGCACATGAATATCATGTGAGCTTAAGAAATTGAAATAGGAAAACCACATGAAAGCATATGGTGACAAAGCACAATGTTTACTATGAAGATGTAGATCAGACTAAAAAAATTGCAGGCCCAACACAAGGCCAGTTCAAAAAAAAAAAAGAGAAGAGAAAGTAAAAGATCATAATTCAGTGGGATGAATTGAACTTGTAAAGTGCTAAAACGTTCTAGTATTAATTAAAATTGTGAAACTTACTGACTTTCACAAACTATTGAATCAGCAAAACCTGAAGAATGGCCCAAAAACAAGACAGAAAATCATATTTCAGTGGTGTCCAAAAGTTCCTTTATTAGTTAATATAGTGGGTCTTGTAGAGAGTTTAAAGCAGAGTAGTAGGACCCAGAGAGTGACCCTGGAAAAAAATGATTATGCATTCTTTAAGGGCCATATTTTAGTTGCATGACAGGCTAAATAATGAGAAGAAGGATTCAAGTCTCCTATTGGCTGCAAGAACAGAAAACAAAGTCAACTTCAGATCCCATGCAGACAAGGGCTTGTTCATATCTTAGAAGATTGTGAACAATGGCATTCATCAAAGAGTAAAGACTATGACCTGGATTCAGGAGAAATTAATGCCTGGTACCATAAGAATCCAACTAAATTTGGGAACAAGTGGAAGTTCAAAGATGGTCAAGAGGATTCAAAGATACATGAAGGGATATGATATGTGATCTCTGGCTAATGGGAAACAGTAAGTGAAAACTGATTTAATCTGGCTGGGCAAGGTTGTGTAGATGTCATTGAACCAAGAAGCAATGTCACTTACCTTGAATATGAAAAAGGTCCAACCCTGATTGGAGGGATTAAGCTAACTTTAGTGAGTAACTCAAGCCCCCTAGACTATTAGGTGAAGAAATAAAGATGGAACAAGGGGTGGGTCACAACCTATGGAGGGGGATAGATGCTTTTTACCTGTGTACTGATTGTATCTCATATTTGAGGTGCTTAAATGTTTTGAAACCAATTTGCTAGACTAGTTATCAAATATCAACAAAACTCTGGAAAAATACTGGAGAGGATAGGACAATAGTTAGGGTGTTGCAAAGCTTGATGATATATTGGCATATTTCACACAAAAGCTTTCATAAAAGTCTGACATCAGTTATTCTGATTAGCTAGCATTGAAGTAGATTATAAAGTTTGTGCATCTATCTGGCCAAAGATACATTCTACTTCATATAATACATCGACAAATAAACTTATTATGAATGAAAGAATACATCTGGATGAAGCTAAAAGTGCCACAAGCCTGTGAAATATAAAAGACAAGATACACATGCCAGCAGAATTATGGGTATCTGCAAAAACATGAGAGACAAGAGAATTACTCTTCCAATACATATTGGGGCTATACCCATGCTGTTTGAAACAGATCAAAGTCACAAGTGAGATCTGAAAAGGACGCCGTGATGTCTCAAGCAACAATATTACTTGAGCACTAAGTTTGATAACCCTGTGATGTTCTAAAACTTCTTGGTCGATATTTACTAGATGAATACACTAATTTTTAATCCTTTTTAAATATTTTCCAAGTCCATAAATAAGATGATGTATTGTTTTGTTCTAATGCTTTCTGTTGTCTTTTATTAGGACTGATTTTGTTTCACACAAAGGCTTCTTAGAAATTCCCACTTTCAATGAATTTCGAGAAGTGATACTGATTTGCTTTTGTTTCCTAATCTTCCTTAGCTCTTCCTTTTGGATTTCAAATTTGGCAAGTGAAGTCTTCCAACAAAAACAGTAACTTAAAAGAATAAATTTTGCATCTTGAATTAAAAATATCCATACTATTAAAATGCATGCAAGTATCTGCTATTGTAAGAGTGAAAATTTATTAAGGCCTTTGGAAGAGTGGTGTATGAGAGGTAAAGGAGGAAACTGACACCCTCAGATAGATTTTATCCAATTGAAAGAAATTCTTGCAGGAAACACCTTCTGGATTTCACTTGCCTGATTTTCAAAGTGGCTTCTGATGTTGAAATAATGGTGGCTGGGTGCTTTGTCTGGAAGGATATTGAATTTCATAAATGGTAAACGAAAATTGGATTCAAAATTTACGTGCTAATTGGAATTTTCATCGTGAAAGATTGTTTTGAAAAAAAAGGAGCTTTGGAAATGGAAATGGGAGATGAAATGTAAATAAACTTATTGGAATTGATAACAGTTATGTCGTATTCAAAATTCTCATTTTACATCCATATTGGTGTTGCTGAAAGGCCTTAGAACTGCAAGGGGAACTTAAAATTCTTGTTAACATCATCATGTAAATTCTTGACATGCATGGGGTAAAAGGCATCTTGATTTCATTCTTTTGTGTTGCATATGTCTAAATATCAAGTGTTTAAATCATGAAACGTCTCTAATAGGTGTCTACCTTGAATCATGTGCAAGATAAAAGGGATTTATCTGCAAAACATGGAGGGATGATGGATTTTTCCAGAGGCTGGTTGTAACATTTCTAGATATTGGCACTATTTTCCTTTTCCATTTGTTATTGAAGATTCTCTCACAGCTTGAGCAATTGTGCCCTTTCAGTGATCATAGTAGTGCATGGAAAGTTCATTTCTTTCCTACCTTTTAGGTTGACATTTGGAAAGAAAATCCTCGAGCATAAAAGCCATCAGAAGTTCAGGTTTTTTCACTGTTAAAGGTATTGAGAGACCTTTTTCTCTTGATAGAGATATCAGCCAATGGTTCAGAAAATAACAATCCTTGCCCAATAAGTATTTGGAGGAGGTGGTTGCATGTAAGCAACTAAAAGAAGGTTAGGAATATGTAGAAACTACTTCACAATCATCTAGTTTATTGGTTGGCTTGGCTTCTTTGCGCATCTGCTAGGTGCATCAGCATCATCATGAATTTGAAAGGGATCTATCTTTGGTAATTGGTACAATCCTGATTATTTGCTAAAGAAAGACTTTACTGTTTACTGACTTTAGCTTAAGAATTTTACCCATGGACTGATAAGTGAATCACTGTCTCGTTGTTGTGGTTCAGTTAGTTCAAAGTCAATAGGTAGGGTTAACTAGAAATATTTTGCCCTAGTTAACTGGCAATATTCTTGGACTTCTGTAACTATGATATTCTGCAGATGTCAGCATTGCTAATTGTTGACCCAAAGTTAAACAGAAAAAGAATTGCAAAAGATAACATGGAGAGTGTCTAGGGAAGTCCAAGAACATTTTTTGAAATGATCTCTGAAGCAATTTCATTTTGCCATGCTTCTGTACAAAACCAAATTATAACGTGGGCTGGTTTGGTTGGTATTAATTTGCCTTACTATAGAAATACGTCTATTATATTTGGCTTTCAATCAGTAGTATCGATATCAAGGTACACCATTCCGTACCGAACTAGTATGGTATGGTACTGGTTCGGTACCAGTACACGATATAGAGAGCATATCGACACTTAGTATGCCGAACCGATATAGTGACCGGGTGGCACCGGTACAAGGCTTGGTACTAAGATGGCGTACCTTGATGGATACCCATCAAACTCCGGCTTTGTTTGAGTAAATGAAGATTTATTGCAATATCATTATCACCATGAGTTAGAAAATACAACTTAAAAGCATGACATATGTGCCACTCATCTTGTTCTGATTTGATACCTATCTCTCTGCTTTTATATATGAGCTACTACAGTGAGCTGAGGTGGTTCTTTAAATCTTATAATAGCGCTATTGTAATTAAGACAAAGGAATAGCCAGTTGAGTGTTGTCCTAGGTAATCATTCAAAATGGCCTTAAACAGCAGAAAAAGAAGTGATTTTACCAAGGGAGCAGAAGAAGTTGGTTTCTACCTGAGTGCTTTGGAAGCTGATATTCAAATACATATCCAGTATTCGTAGTGAAGAATAGTGATAAGATGTTTTCGTTTACGTCATTCTGTCGAACTGGCGTGATAGCACTTAACCGATGATCTTTAGGAGCTCCATGTAGTGCCCACTTCCACTTCCTTCTGTGCAAGCGCCGTTCTATTAGAAAACCACCCTGTAGATCTATAAGTCCCTTTAACCAATCAATTATTTAAAAGTTGCTTTTATATTGGCAACTATCAATTAAAAAGGAATATATTCAGCTGACATATAAAAGCACTGTAGATTAGCAAGCAGAACTTTAAATTATTTATATTAATAGCATTCAGTTCACTGACGTTCCTGCTCTGCTGATTCTCATGCCCTCTTAATTGGAGAATGAAAATTTAATACAAGACTATGATAAACATAATTAGCTATGAAAACCAGTGTATACATGATGAATAATAGTGCTATAAGAGGCTATTTAGCTCTAATGTTACTACCTCGGATACATTTTTGGCTATGTATGTGCAAACAACATGTTTTTGAATATGGATTATTAGTTTATTAATATAGTCATGCTCTCAAGAGATCTGCTACATGCTATTCACTTACACTGTATGACATTATTTCTTTTTGGTTTGTATCATTCACTACATCATTTAATAGTTTACTTTAGTTCATTGAATGTTGCAGAGAAGTCACTTAATTACCTTGGTTAATAGGAAAAGTGATACTGAATGAGCTCCAGCCTGGCCATGTAGAGAACATCCTCCGGATGATCTAAGTGATATTTCTTCCATTGATATATGCTTCTTCCATGATGGCTTTGATTTCTTGTCGAATTCGTATAGATCTCCAGTAGAACTGCACCACAATATTTAGTCTCACAAATAAAAACTAGAAGAGGAAGGTTTGCTATAGAAACAAACAGCAGGATAAGGGCATGGAGTTCAGACTCTGTCTTATTACAACCTGAATGTGAATATTATTTCTACAAAAGCCCAATGGAGGCCCTACTGCTAGCGGTAATAATTTCCGTAAGCAGTAACAAGACGAGAATTTCATTGAATATGATGGTAGTTATGGGAAACTACTAAATCTCTATTTGACTGTCCAAATATTACTTACAATTAGAAGCCTAGTGTAAGTGATTACCATTACAACTTACAACTTTTTTTAGTGATGTTAACAATCTGCAAATGATTGAAAATTCATCTTTTTAGTTGAAGTGGTTTGCCCATCTTGTAAGATGTTAGTTCTTCCTTGAATCAAAATTTGATACATTCTTGGTTGGTCATTGACATGGGTATAAGGGAAACTGATATGTAGAAACAGCACGCATTGTCAGTTATAAAAGTAGGCACTGATTCAGGAAAGTTCTCAGTTGTGCCATATGAAACTTTGGTTCCATGTGAAGGTAGTTGAGATGAGGTTCCTGAATGAAAGCAATGGAAACTGAAGGTCTTCGCTAAGGCAACAAAATTACTAAGTGGATCAAAAGTTGTGGAGTTAACTAGATAGATAAGCTCATGGACTATTGGGCATGTGAAGCATTCTGGTAGAACATTAATTAAATATGACCTTATTTTTACTCATGAAAACACCTTAGATGAATGCTTGGTGTCCATGTGGTTTAAAATTATTAAAATACTTTGAGTTGTCTTTATGCAACTGGAAAAGAATCATGCTATTATAGTGCAACTTTAATTTACAGCACAATCAATATGAACTCGGAATAGTCCATCTATGACTCAGACAAATAGAATAATATGCCTATCCCCCTTATTACCCCCACAAAACCACAAAAACAAAAGAGAAAAAAAAGGAAAAAAGAATAGACTGACATGAACATACCTTACTGTGAACACAATGCCTGGTCTAATAGTGCCAGTGTCAACAATAGCTGAAACATCTCCACCTGGAGGCCGGCCATGAAAATCCCACCTATTCAAGTCCAATTCATCGGGCATCCATTAAGCTTTAACATTAGTGTCAGAACCACCACAATAACAGCTATCTTGCTAATCTAAGTCATGCCCACATGCCAAATGCTTAAACATTGGTTCACCCTCTTTTAAGTTCTTGACATGTTACTTCAGATAAAATACAAGGCAGCTGAATATTCTTGCTACTTGTTTCTCCTACCTCAAAGGCTGAAATTCACTGATCTCAACCAACGACCCGTTCATGGTGGACAAGTACAACCTCCTGATATACAGATCAAGGAACAATGTTTGTTAACATTCAGATTGATAAGCAGTGAAAGAAAGAACTTTACATAAATGCAACTTTTCTTCTTTTCTTTAATTCCTTTTTTGCAGAAGAACATTTGCACACATTATTGAAAAATTGTGAATGTGTACCAGATTACTCACTCTCCATCATGCGATATGATGCCAAACTTAATCTGTACAACTTGGCTTGGTTCAGCTTCTGTAGTATGCATGTCTTCTTTGGACATAAGCACAAATTCTGTCCAAATGGGCTGAGAATTTTCATTCAGCTGCAACTGAAATTATTACAGTATAAGAAGTTCAATTATGTTCATGTTCCAGGTTATATTTGAATTTATGTTTAAATGAAATATTTACCATTAAATAAGCATAAACCTCACTGGTCAAAACCATTGGTTGAACTTGTGACTAAAAATAGAATTGTGCCTGTGGGGTTGCTATTTGCTTACTGTATGAAGTTGCTTCTTTCTTACAAGGAGCTACGACGTTTTCAGTCATATTGCACCTCCAGATATTCTTACATGTTTTCTTGGCCCATAGAAATGAATGGACTATGACACTTTGTTTGATGGTAAATGTTCTATCCTGATCATGAACTTAGTATTTTTGGTTCTTATCTATTCATCCACATAAGATCCCATCCATGCCTTCTGCAATTTGGAGTGAGAGTTATCGCTCAAGAATACAGTTCAATTTTTGTTGAGCTGGACAACCAGATGCATTTAGATTTTATCCTGGGTGAAGGTTATACATAATAAGTCTCTGTGAATCTGCACTGAGCTATATACATCTGAAATGTCAAACTTTTTATACAGGGAATTTCAAAGTATTTTCCTTCGCAGAACCTTCAATCAATTTTTGTTCCACCAAACAGGCCAGGGAATTATTGGGTAAGACCACATCTTCAAGAGAGATTATTGTGTAAGTAACATGGCTTCCTGCTTATTGATTTTATCTTGATTAAGCCATGCTTTTCTGTGAAACAACTCTTTTCTCTTCTGACCATGTTCTCTTTCCTGATTACCATTATTTATTAGGTAAGTAACAATATTGTCAAGCAAAGCCAGAGATCTAAACAGGATAGAGAATAGATGTGGTATCAATACACAAAAGGAGGCTTTGTTATTATCAATCTGTTAAGAATATGAACTTGGTCTGTTCAACTTTTGTATCTAAGTATCAAAATAGACACTGAAGTTGAATCGAACCATGTAGAACAAAAGATGATTGAAGCAATTATAGCAAAGTTTGATAAGCTTATGCCACTTGACAATATCACAAAATCCTAAACATAATATTTCGAAATCGTTCTGAAAAAAGTAACATCCGAAATTAAAAGATACTAATTACCTGATAAAGCATCCCACCTTCTGACAGAGCAAGAATTGTCTGATTGATGAAGAAAACAGAAACAGCCTGACCAGCTGCAGTAGGTAATTCATGAGGAGCAATTACCCACTGCACCCCATTCCAGAACCTCTCATAGATCGAACCACTTTGCCCTGTCACCCAAACTGATGCCTCTGACATTCTAGTCAAAGAAACTCTCTTTCTTAAAGGCAGAACTGGATCAATATTTTCTTCTAAAACTCTATCAATACCAGCAATTCTTGTATTCTTCTGCTGCTCTTGGGTAGGTAACTGATTACGTTTCATATGCATGCTTTCGATTGATCCTACTTTTGTGCAGGTTTCATTAATACAGGACATCAGATCAAACGGCAAGCCGATTTCTACCCATGTATTGGTCTTCTCTGCAAACTTCCAGAATCTATTCGTTTTCTGTTTAAATTTTGATTCAGTCTGTTTGCTTGGAGGAGTGGGGCACCAGGAGTAACCAGAAATGACAGAGCCTACTACCAACTGGGCTATTATATACATCATCCAAAAGGGAAGTTTCAAGGACAACCCAGCCATGATTGGTTACCTTCTGTTTTCAGAGAGTATACCTGAAAAAAAGCTCCCTGAGATCATTGCATTCAGATGGATTCTTGGATTGAGGTGTGGCTTTTATTCCTTGTGGGCGGTGCCTGATGGCTCATAGCAGAAAGCTCTGAAGGGAGAAAGTCCTCCTCTGTTCTTCTCTATGGAAACATGAGATGAGCCTTCCTGTACTTTGATGTCCAGATATTGAACAGATATATAGCTAGTGGCAGATGGATCGCATGACTTATATTGATATCTGAGCCTCCTCCATCAACTGTCATATGATGAGAGCAGGAAAGTAACCTGGGGAAATGCCGTGGTGGTTTGCTTTCTTTTTCTTTTTTTCTCTGTCAACACCTTTCTTTCCCCACTATGAAACTTGTGCTAAAGTTTAGCCTCTTTAGGAGTACATATTCCTAAAGTTTAGCCTCTTTTAAGAGTACATGTTCCACCTTTCCATTAATTTTACATGATTGTGTACATCATATGTACCAGCCTATATGCAATATGCCTTGTTCAAATTTTGTACTTCTTCTCATTTTTTTATTCAGCAGCCATATGAATTTTGTGAAGACTTTGGCATCCAACATGAGCTGGTCGTCCCAAGTTTTTCTACTTTGCCCTACATAAGCTTACATCTGTGATTGGAAGTATATTAATTTACCTTAATTTTGCTGTTTATTTTGATACAAGAATTGCTTTATTGATGCAAGCTTTTTTCATTGTTCTGGAATCTCGTGAAACATCCAAATAAGACTTTGTCTGTGAAGTTGGTGGCTAAGTGTGGATTCACCACCTGGTTGTCATCTGCCCATACTAACCACCCCTTTTGACTCCAGACTGAAGAAACCATGTTCATAGCTGAGGTAAGCTGCCAAAATTTCTATCAGAATGTCACACATAAAAGTCTGTGTGAAGCTAAATGTTTGCAGTCTGATCACGGCATATGTGACAGAAGCCATACATCATGAATGCAGTCACCCACTTTACATTGATATAATTTGTAATCACTTTAACCATATTCAGTAATAGATTCTTGTTATTTAAGATTAGATAACAAGACTTGGTAGAATTCTTAAGATACGTTGTTTTTTTGTTTTTTTTTTTAATACTACTATGAGCAGATCATGAATGTTAGTGCTACGATTGTTTGTTGGATTTGATCATCTTGTGGACGCCATCACTGTTTGATTGGGTGGGGGGCGATGAAGACTGGTCATGGCATTAATAATTGATATGACCCCGAGATTTACATGGGGTTAGGGTTGATAACGTTTCATGAAGCATCTTATCTAAACCCTTGGGTGCAACTTGCCACCACCTTCGTGCCTCCACGTGTGCATCCTTGATAGGACGAAGCTTTTGACTTAGCTGCCCCTCTGACGGATCCGCCAAGTGGGTCCTACTTCTTTGGAATCCCACCCACCAATGATGTCAGCAGAGGTATCTCTTCGCCAACCACGTGAGAATCTGGTGGGATCTTTAATACTTTAGTCACCACCTCGATTCCCTGCGGGCGCCAAGTCGTCAAGTGGGTCGCCTACTTTATTGTCCGGGTCACTATCTACTCACCTTCCGGTCTGCTTACCTCCGCCACCTTCTTCCACTAATGGGTCTTTGGGCTGCAAACGAGCTGTGTCGAGGTTTGGGACGCTCAGGCTTGATTTATTATGCATGTTCCAGTTTGGTTTGCTTCCCAATTGGATGAGTAGAGCCTCGAGCCTAAATTTTATTTATTTTTAGCTGGGCTTCAGGTTGAGCCTCTTTAAAATTTAATATTTTTGTGTCCAAGCTCGGCTTATGATCAACTTTAGTTTGAACTAGCTTATTGCCGTCCTGGCTTATGCTACATTTTTTTTTTAGTGGCACATGGCTTTCAAAATGGGCTCATTTTAAAATAAACTGTGGCTTGAGCTCGGCTTGTTTTCTTACTAACAAACCTAGACGAGGCTATCACTAAGCCAAGGCAGAGCATGAACACTTTGTTTTGCAATCCTTCCCTCATCCATTCCAAGAGAAGAGGATCACATTTAGGTTGTTACGTCTAAAGAAGAAGTTTACGTTTTCATGTTGGCTTCTCCTTTTCTCTCTAGAGCATATTAGTCCCGTTTATCTAAATCTAATTCCAAGTTGGTTCTTTTTTACTAGAAAAATAACTAAGACATTTATTTATTTATTTATTTTTATTGTTGTGATTGTGATAATGAAGTCTATGCCAACCAATGGATGACTAATATCGACGCATCTCTTTTTGTTAAATGACATATCAATCGATCAAATATTATAACTCAAACTCCTTGGATGGTTCATGTCTCCCTTCAACCTTGTTTAAGGTAATTATGGTCGATTAAGGAAAATAATCTTGTCAACCGGCACAATCTCTCAAACAAAATAATTAACAATAAAAATTTTAGAAAGTAGGGTCTTAGCCCTTTACTTTCATTAATCTTTCTAATCTAGATAATTATATAATGTGTGAAAAGTAGTCTATGCTCTTTGTTTTCACTCCCTATATTCTTGTCTTGCAAAATCATGGCATAAGCCCTTTATTTATACTATTGAATTTCTGCTTCTTTGAATCGGATTGTTCTTTTAGCTAAAGAAAAAGAAGTTGCAAGTTCTCTACCATTCTATGGAGATATATATATTTTTATTTGAGTTGGATTTCTCTTCCAATTAGAAGAGGATAAAAATTATCTTTTTTATATAGTCCATTCTAGCCCAAATTAGTAGATTCCTCTCACAATAAAAGAGGATATAAATTATAAAAAATAATAAAATATTTAAAAACTTCAAATTTGGAAGTAAACTAGATCTTGGCTCTTACAATAACTTTTTCTTTAATCGCATCCCTAAATTCTTCCTAGATTAGAAGTTGTAGCTTGGATGTAGGTAGGAAAGGCATGATGTTAGCTTCAGAATTACCTAATGAGAAACTAGACTAGTTAAGTAATAATCTAAACTTCTTAAGCAAAAAGTAAACTAAACTAAACATAGAAGTAGGAAAGCATAAAATAAAATTTAAAATAGAGAGGCTAGGAAAATTAATAACAAGAAAACAACAAAATAAAAAAAAAACAATTAAGATTAATATATTTACTACCTTTATATCAAGGATATGATAACTTGAATCTGAGGAGCATCCTATAGAGAATCATCTCGGGCACTAGCAGTATCGAGCACATATTAACAATAGACAAAGATAAATTACTGAAGTCACAATCTTCATCATAATTTAAAAATTCATATTAAATAAATTAATATTATACCTGTCAATTTTTTCTTGGTATGCTGCATTTAAGATATGCTTAGGAAGCTGTCTCTACAATAGTGCTACAAGATCAGAAATAATTCCTCTATAGCCTCGAACTCTATCCTTCATTGCTTGAACCTCTTAAATATCCATAGATCGAATTGATGAAGTATATATATATATATATTTTTAATTATACGTATCTTCTCATGCACTGCATCTGCCTTTTCTTCTCAATTTCTTTGACTTCAAAATCATGTGATACTGGGATGGATCCCTATGTCTACTAGATAACAAGCTCATGGTGCTATATTTGGGACTAAGAGGATGACTGTGATTGCAATTACACTACAAGATATGATGGTGGTAGGGCCCGGGAGGGGCTCTAGAGCTGCATAGGTGCACGAGTTGGAGTATAGGATTGTAGTTGCTGATTATGGATCCTAATTTTTAAGAAATTTATAATAAGATCTCTATTAGCTAATATTTGATGATAAAATGAGATTGCTTAACTTAGAATTTAAGCTAGGTTGGATATATGCACGCTAATCCATTAATTAAAGCTATTTCTATATATGCTAAAGTTTAGTGATAATGAGTTTGAACTTACATCCCAAATGAATGTTACAAAAGTTGTCTAAATTTTCCAAAGTAAACCATTTTTTAGTTAGCTAAAATATAAAAGAACATGCAAAGATTTATTTTCATAAGATTCAATGCATAATGAAGGTATGAAATTAGCAAATAAATAAAGCATAAAACTTACAAAATGAGGATATCTCTCTTGATTAAAATTCTTGGGAGTATTATGGAGGAAAAGATATATAAAATAAAGAACAAACTGTTAGAAGTATGCCCTAAAAGCCAATTTGGCTGACGCATTATTTTGTTCTGGGATATAAATTTGTACATGACCTAATTATAAATTTATTAGGTTGGGCATTCTTTTCATTCATATTCTTATGTGTCCATAAATTGTCCAAGAAATTAATAAGATAATGATGCATATTTTCAAAAGTTGAGAATTTGAGGCATATGTCATTGGTGATTAATTTCTGAATTTCTTCTGATCGATGGATCATCATGAAGACGGTGATCAATTCGCTGAGATTAGTACACATACTACTTTCTTTGATTGACGAGTCTTGAGTCCACGGTATGGGGACACTGGAGTAATTGTGCAAGTACTTGTTAGAGAACAAGGGTACTGAGCGTGACCTTAGCAAGTAGTCACTTAGATATCTATCCACTCGTCAGTGACTTACTTGATGCTGCAGTTGTATGACTAGTCCTTTGACCTGCAATGCCTCGGCTATTCACAGTAAAGTTGCTATAATTTGACGATCACATAAACATGAGCCCTATCCATTTGGGTACTTGTGGTGCAGATTGGCTGCAGTAGGTTCATTGTAGGAGTAGGGGTGCATTTAGATGGAATCTATTGATCTTGATAGATTAGGAGATATTCTATGTGATTTATAAGACTGAGTTTGTAAATCCTTGGCCAAGGTAGTTTTTGGAAAAAGAGTTTTCCAATCTTGAATTAGAGTTGAATAAATCTTGATATATGACAGATGATGGGGTTTGACGAATTATCTATGACCTCCATCCTGTCGGGATCCACGATAGATGGACTATATCATACACTAATTATACCTAGAGGTTCATTATTCCATTCTGCTGGGTTGCCACTACATGCTACTAGGTGTCACTGGTGGATTGTGAGATCCAAAGGCATTCACTTGATGATCAGTGAATCCGAATGAGAAGAGTTGGAATTGTTCCAATCCACTGAAAGAAATTTCAATGATATTATGATAGGGATCACAATATATCTCACTACCAGACAGAATAGAATCTATGGGGTCATACAAAATAAGAATCTAATCGATTTGATGGTTGAATTTGTTGGGAATTGTATCCTAAGAGTCAATCGTCAGTGTGTTGATGATTGAATTTTGTAAATAAATTAAAAAATTAATAAAGTGTTATTTGGCATTGTTCATCATTTTATTGTACATCTTCAAATGAACTCTTATATGATGAAGTCCTTAGAACTTGTTTTATGATAAAGGAGGATTTATCTTCAAGTCTTTAAACTTGTTTGCGACCAAATGATTTGCTGTTAATAGGACGATAACATTGTCGAGATTAGGTCGTTGTGAGATATATACGTTTGTTGTCCTCTTAACTAAAGAGTGTGGAGATACTGATATATCGCATAGGTGAAGTGTAGGAGTACATTTCACTGAACGTGATCAATTCCGAAACACTTTACTGTCGAGAGATATTCCGAGTGGATATGGATATAAGTATCCCTCAGACCTGAGATCACCACAGTGACTAGCAAGCAACTCACTGTACTTTGGTATCGAACTAGCAGAATTTCTAATTTTGGAACGGAAGATTACTGGGTGCAGTCAAGTACTTGCAAAATCAGTGCATGAGTCAAGATGGAATTGATCCCTGCTGAAAACAGGAGATACTGCTTTGTGTTCAATTTAGCAAAATCTTGGCCAGGGTAATTTTTGTGAGGAGTCACAAGATTTCTAAAGTTGATCACATAGAGGATGTACTTATTACAGAGTTGACAGAACTCTGAAGTCATCCTGGCATTAGGAGTCAAAGGGATGAATTATACAGTAACCATAGTCTAGGATTCTAGAATATTTGCTTCGCATATATTCGGCCTATCTGGACGTCAAGTACCATTGCTAGATGGTCATTTTGATTAGTACAAGAAGTTGTTCTTATGCTACCAGCTTAGGTTCGAACCTATGGGATCACACACATGGAAGTTTCTAGATTGATCAAATGGCTGATTGATGATTAGGAATCATTCAGAGGTAATTTGATCAATTTGATTGACAAATTATCCTAAGAAAAAGTTGTATTAAAATAATTATTGAATTATTGGATGGTTAATTAGTAATTGGATTACTAATAAACTCAATTTGATTGAATTATTGGACTTTAATTAAATAAAATTGAATTAGATTCAATTTGGGCTAAATTAGGGTTTGACCTAATTCAATCGGTTTCAATCCGAGCCAATTGGGCATAACCTAATTGATCGAACTTGATCCAATTGGATTGGGCTTGACTCAAGTCAATTAAGAGTCCTTATTTGATGAGAATTAAGAGTCCAAATAATCAGAATTTATTATGGAGAAGAATTTCTAAAATTTAGGATCATAGCTTTCTTTCTTGGAGAAGAAAGACACCTCATTCTTATCCCTAAAAGCAGTGGTGCCCATCCTCTTTATTTTTGGCCAATTTTTGGCGTGAGGAAGGAGGAGGCATGGAGCTATTTTTTAGAAAAATACGGCGCCTCAAATCTTCCTAAAAAGATAGGAATCAAATTCCTAATTTGTAGGGATTGCATGACACATCAAGCAGGGTGGCGTGTAGTTGAAGTTTGGGGTTCAATAACCTTCAATTTTTTAGGGATTTTTGGTACAAGATTAAAAGATAATTTGTTCATCTCTTAGCTGCCGATTCACCAGAATTTTTTAAAAATTTTATCAGCCAAATTCGTTAGCCAAAAGAGGTGTGAAGCGTGGGGGGTCTTTTGGCTATAAAAAGACCCCCATGCCTAGGGTTTGAAATAGATGATCTTTAGAAATGATTCTAAATTCTGAAAAAATTATGAAAGCCAGACACCTTCTCTTCTCCTTCTTCTTCTTCATCCTCTTGAAGAATAATCAAAAGTTGAATGCTTCGAGGGAGAAAAGTTCAGCCACTGCAGCACCTTTACACGAGCTAGCACTCCTGTAGTTGTGGATCTTCCTAGAGCTTTGCGTGGACTATCCGTAGAGGCCGAACGCATGTACAACTATGCAAGGTGATCAAGGAATCATTAAAATTTTCAAAGTAAAAAGGTATGAGATCTGATGTCATTAAAAATTAAGATTAGAAATCAACTAGGTTGCTGAAATTCTGCATAACTACATGTTAGACATAGAATCATACCTACTTGTTTAGGATAAATTTTTAAAGTTCTGGATCTATTTTTGTTGTAGAGATATGATCTCTAGCATGCATAAAAATTAAATAGTTTAATTCATGCTTCTGCTATAAAATTTTTAAAAATATATGCATGCGACCATCAGGGTTTCCAACAGAATTATGATTTGGAATCACAATAGTTTGTAATTATCAATTTGACCAGTATTTGGTTTAACCCACTAAGAGTTGTGAGTTGTAGAAGAAATAATTGCAATTAGATTGCAATTTGATTGAATCAATTGAACTTAATTAATTAGGCTCGATCTTATTAGATAAGGTTCAAGAGTCCTACTTGGAGTAGAATTTCTAGAATTCTAATTAGATTAGGACTACAAATTATTAGAGTTCTACTTGGAGTAGGATTTCTAAAGTTCTAATTGAATTAGGATTAAAATTATATGAGTCCTAATTAATTTTGGTCTAATAGATGAAGATGACTCCTAATTAGATTAGGATTGAAGAGTTCAATTGTGTCATGATTCAATTGGGTCCTAATTAGATTAGGACTCTTATGAATAAATTTTGGAGGCCACCTAATCCTCTTAAGAAGAGGATTCAACCACCCTGACTAAAATCAGCCGCACTCCTTTCCTAATTCGATTTGAAAGGGGCTGATGGTGTGGCTCTTCCTAGTTTTTAGGAAGAGCCACGCCTAGGGCTGAAATTAGAGGGGTTGGGGCGTGGCTCCTCCTAATTTTAAGGAGGCCATGCCTAGGGCATCCATAATAAAAGGGAACAAGGGGGCCAACCCCTAGGTGGTTCTTTTCTTGGTGTTGGCGGCCTCCATCCTTCTATCTTCCTTCTTCCATCCGCAAGGGCCAAAGAAAGGGGGTAGCAAGCAAGATTGGAGTTTACTTCATTCTCCTCTTCCTCAGCCGTATAGAAGAAAACATAGAGAGGAAGGTATTCCTCTCTTCCCTCCTTCTTCCTTCTTCCAAGAAAAGGAGAAAGCATTTCTCCTTCTTCCTCCTCTTAGAAGCAATTAAGAGTTGATTGCTTAGAGGAGTTCCATTCATCAAAAGAGATCTCTGCAAGGGAGCTAGCACCCTGGTGAGATCACGACCTTGATCGATCCAGATCTTCGTATGGATACCCATAGAGGCCAGACACTTATGCGGCTTCAAACGGTGAATATCTACACGCTCAAAGGTAAAGATATGATTTTTACAATTCTTAATTGTAGATCTTAAATAATCAAATTTTTAATTTTAATCTATCCTTTAGATTTCATAATTTTCCGAGTTAGAGAACTCAGAATTTTTTTGAAATCTACCTTTCCTAGGACGTTCATGTGATGAACGACCCCGCACGTGTGTTTCTGCTGCGATCGCCGCAAAGCTTGCGGGGGTAACCCGACACAAACATGCCACATTCCTTACCATTCCTCTATTATGGAACCTGTAAACCATTTATTTCACACCAATTAGAAAATTACAAAACTACAACAAAAGCAAAGAATATGTTCAATTATCTTATATTGGAATCAAAAGAGGGATTTTTGATATAAACTCTTCTTCCTCATCTCCCTCTGATTTATAAATGTCAAAAGAAAATATGCAAGATAATTAACATTAGAGAGATATGGAGATCTTTGATATTTATGGTGTTTAAATAAGCAGAAGTAAAACATATGACTAGCCCTTCTTATCTTTGGTTCTAACCTCTTTGGGTCTGTGCATTGGAGAAAATGTAGAAGAAACATGCATGGATTCTCTCCAAAGCGATATAAAATAAGAGGACTCTAATATCCCCTATTAATATATAAACAAATAATTGTATAAAGTATTTTTATAAGAAAAGAAATAATTATATGAAAGTAAAACACGCCAACAAAGAAGAAGAACAAAAATGTATTCTCTTTAGAAAATATGTTTCTCCTTAATCCACCTAATCACCTTTTCTTTGGCAACTATTGTTTCATTCTTGTGCAAAGGAAACCATAAATAGTCAATATATGTATATAATCTCCTCTTTTGTTATAGTATCTTATTCTATAGATTCCTAAAAAATCATATAAATTTAGAAAGTCAGCTTTCAAAAGCACAAGCTACTTCTTATTTTTATAAATTTAAAACTCACCCTCATTGAGACTCGAACTTTTTGGTGTCTAGCTTGTTCTTATTCGTAGAATTGGTTCATTTTGCATTTTTGAGCATTTTTGGTCTCTTATATTGACAAAGGAAATCATGTAAAGATTCCATGGAATTGTTTTTGGAACCATCTCCAATTAATTACAATATTTAATAAAAACTTATATAAATCAATTATCATAGAGAAAAATATAAGGAAAAAACAAAGAAATAGAACACTCACATTGATAAAAACAAAAATAGTATGTGTTGTTCCCCTCCAATAAGACTTGATTCAGCAAACAAATCTTAATTAGCAGCAATTTGTACAATATTATATTGGTCTTAGCTCTTAAATCATGTAGGACAAAATCTATATTACTATTGCAAATATTTAGACTGAAATTCAAAATTAATCAACCCTTTTTAAGGTTAAATGTGAGAAATAGTTTGATCCCATACTAGGATGAAACATTCTATTATTCGACTTTTCTTTCTCCTCGACTCTTTCTCACTTTGTTTCCCTCCATGCACATTCTATTATTCGACTTTCCTTTCTCCTCGACTCTTTCTCACTTTGTTTCCCTCCAAGTACATGCATGATATATAACAAAGAGTCCGATCCCATTAATTCATCAACATAAGAAAAAGTTAAAAAAATATGTCCTTTTTCTTAAGCCATATTCACCTCAATTGTCAAATACCCTACAACTAACATCAAATCCTAACTCTAGAAATAGAAAAACTCAATAGAAAAATGGGGCAAAAAACATAAAATGGAGGGAAAAAGAGAGAGAGAGAGAAAGGCTCAGATTTTTCATTCATATATCACAATATTTATTCCCTTCCCCTCCACCCTCTTCTGAAACTCCTATAGGAATAGCTGCAACAGTTGCCTTGACAGCCATCCAAATTGCCTCACCATCAACCCATTAGGATAGAAAAAAAGGAAGAGTTGACTGAGGGTATGATGTTCCTACAACTCTAAGAATCTCAAGATTTAGGATTTAGGGTTTGCAACCCTAAACCTAAAGAAGTTTTTGATGCTAGGTTGAAAGGATATTTTAAGAAATATCAAAAAAAAAATCCCCAAGTAAGTAATATTTTTCCTATAGTTTATGATTGACTGCTAAAAAGTTTACTTGATAATTGTTTATGAGACAATTATGTTTTATTTCACCTTATTTGATGTAGAAAAGTGAAAGAACCAGCTAGATCTTCCTTAAAGTTGGTGTCTTTTTCTATTATACCTGATAGTACCTCAATTACTATTGAACCAGCTATACCAAATCATAGAAGCATCATTATTTCTATACCAGTAGCAAATTGGCCATCTTAAAACCTGTCTGTAGCTTCAAATTGGTATCAAATGAGGCCACACAACTTGTCTATATCAACAAGTAGTCATTATTTTCCCTATGCTGCCAGCGTAATATCCTCACAAGTAATATTTTTACTTACAATACTATTAAAATATGGTGTTTTCATTTTTCACATTAACATGGCTAGTGATTTAATATTTTTCATGTTTCCAATAATCCTTGGGGCTTCGGTGGGCCAAATATATCATTTACATTAATGCCACAAAGTATTAATGTTGTCAAAAATTTGATACAGGTAATTGATAGCCCATTGCCATAGTTTTTTTATTAATTTGAAACTATTTAATCATTGATTTTTATGTTTAGAATGCTGACCATTTATTAACTTACCTATAGGATTCAATTATGTATGGCAGGAGGCCTTCATCTAAATCTGACAGTCGAAATGGGGCTCCAATATGAATGACAGTGATAGTTGTTTTCTATTTAGGAAATGAAACTATTAGTTAGTTATTTGATAATGAACCTAGAAGTTGGTTGTTTACAATAAAGTAGTAGTTTATTGATTTATAATAATACTAGCAGTTGGTTGATTTGTAATAAAACTAGTCGTTGGTTGATTTTAAAGAAATCTAGCCATTGGCTACTTTGTAATGGAATTAGCAGTTGGCTGATTTGCAATGGAACTAGCCACTGGCTGATTTGTAATAATACTAGTTTGTGGTTAATTTGTAATGAAATCAATAGTTACTCATAAATTTGTTGTAGGCACTTGTTTCATATTTTCAAATTCTTTCATGTTTGATACTGTCATTTTTTTTGTGCGTGTTTTTAGAATTAATTATTGTTTCTCCTTTAAAGAGGACAAACTTGTTCATCAAGTATCCATGCAAGATAGTGCACAATGGAGTTGGATAAATGAGGTGTCTATAGAGATCAACATCATTTCCCTTGATTTCACATAGTGGTAGAGATTGAAGTTATATTCGTAATTGAATGTGAGATTTTCTAGGAACGGGTTCTGATGATCTTAAGGTAGAAATGGAATCTATGATGGGAAGGATGATCTTGATAAATAACACTAAAGAAGAAGTTGGTTGGTAAAGTGCTAAAATACTTGTTGAATTGGTTATCATATTTTTGTACTTATGAATTAGTATTGACAATTCTGATAGCTCATAACTAATAATAACATATTTTTGGTCAAATGCAAGTAAAGTATCTATGAAAATTTAAGTTCAAAATGAACTTAATAATATAAACATAACTTTGTACATCATTCAAATAATATTATAATAACAGGCCAAATAATAGTCACAACCAAAAGTTTTTTCATACAACTAATATTTCTCTTTAATTTCCTATTAATGAAAGTATGTGTTGTCGCTCTTTCCATCTCATCCGGATGTGTCATAGGGCTCGCTAGATGGTGTAGGTTAGTACATGTGGGCATGCTACCTATGCATCATATTAGCTGAAAAGTGTTCGAAGGAAGGATTGAGAGTAGCATGGGTTCTGGTGCTTTGACCTTCAAAAACTTTCACCATTATGACACAGTTGTTCGAAGGATAAAGAGTGCAACACCGCGCTATAGTAAAAATCTAAGTTATGCCTACTCTTAAGATAAAAGGCAGAGTGAAATTAAGATAATATAAAGATGCATTGGATTGATTGTCGAATCATCTATTACAAAGTACAATATTTACTTATTTATACTAATACATAATAACTGTAAACTTTGATGGTTGCTCTATGTCTGGCCTCTATTCTAGTATTTTCGATAACTATTGTCAGTTATCCTCCATTATGCACGTTCGTTAGCATAGTTGCTCTACAACTATCAACTAATAATCATAGCTTTTTGGCCTAAAATATAGTTTTATATTTGAGATTATCCCTGAGATAGCTTCAATCCCCTCGATCTATTTTTCCATGCATTGCAGCTGGTCATGGCTAAGTTCTAGGCTTCTGCTTGCTCTTGACTGAACTTTCCTTCCTCGGCCTATACCTCTATGCTTGATAAAATTTTCTTGGTTAAACTCTCCCTAGTCTAGCAAGGATTATGTGATTCTCACTTGCTCTGGTTTTGTTAAACTTGATCCATGTGGTGTTTACCCCCGATCGTTAGCTAGATTATTGCGATAAGGTATAAACCGTATAACTTCTTCCACATGAGTCGTTTGTAAGTAGGTATCGATCTACAAAATTATGTTCAACACAACATTGATAAAATTCTTTGGATTTTCTTGAGAATTTGAGATTTGAATTGATATCAATGCCCACACTTGAAACACTAGGAAGGGACTCGTGCTATGCTGTGTTTTTTTAAATACATTTTAGCAAAAATAAAGGGAACTATTCAGCTACTAGGTAATGTAAAGAATACATATATATGCGGAAAATCAGTAGAAGATATAGTTCAATACAATGGTGTGTAGCAGTGCTTCATGATTTTACTTAGGCTATCCCATTTCAATCTGAAGGGATATATAAATGTTATATATTTTGTGATAGCCATTCGTCAGTTCTCCATGTTTTCTAGGATGGTCTAGGAAAAAAAAAGGAAGAAGTGTTTAGAAATTGAGAGGAAGGCATGCTAACGATATACATCCATGTCTTGTAGGTTTTCTTGTGCGTATTCCTTCGTTTGAACGGATGTTAGGTATAAGCTTGCATGTTTTGAAATCAAAGTAAAAAGTAAAATTTCAAAAGCCAAAAGAGGGCTTAATTGTCGAAAACTAACTATAAATATTGCATCAAAAAAATGATTAGTATTAAAGGTACATTACTCAAGCAACACATTTTTCTTAGGATTACCGGTTTTATCCTCAACAATTACGTTTAACTTGTACCCATATGCAAATTAATAAGAAAATATTAATCTAATGCCATATTATTAATTCTCTTTTGTAAGAAAATGGAAAAGGTAAGGCAAATATGGTGTTATCATGGTATGGGGGGCTGATTATTTTTTCCACACTGATTACACCAGAAATTATTCCCATAAACTTTTATAGTAGCTATGCAGTTATAACATGCTTTATACCACAAGCTATAACTACTGTCAATTATTTTTAAAACAGAAGAATATTTCCAAATTTTTAATAATGGTTTTAAATAAATAATTCAAGTAATAACAAATATTTTTTGCTCGGTCCATTTGTTGACCATTTATGCCCACTTATATAAATGCTATCAATATTTACATGAGTTGATAAATATTTTAAGTTAATTATATATTAAAAAATATATTTCTTATTATAAATAAAATTTAGTATATTTTGGTATATAAATAAATATAGTAATTATTAATAAATCCTTTGTAAATATATTTATTTACAACAAATATTGATAGTATGTTCATTATTAATAATTAATGAATATATATTAATTATCAACAAATATTATTAAATATGTTAAATATGTTATTATTTATAAATATTATTAATCAACATATTAATATAGTTTTAAATATTAGTATAATATTAATATAATATATATTAATATAATTAACATTAATTATATAATATAATTAATATAATATAAATAAGGGTAGTTTTATCAAGAGATGATAATTTCATATTACCTCCAATTAGTAATCCAATATGAAAAAATAAATACCACATTTATTTCCGTATTTGTTTATCTTAGAAAAATATACATGAGATACACCATTTTATTTTATTATCTCTCTCATCCATTTTTCGCACCAAACATCGTAATCTGATATAGAATTTATTTTTTCTATGAGATTATCTGAACAAAAATCATATGGGGCAAGCACCATAGAAGAAAATATGGGGTGGGACACTTTTTTCGATATGTTTTCTTTTGCACATATCTTAAAGAGAAAAATCCAAAAAGAAATAAGAGGATTCCTACTAATGCAGTCCGTCAGTTTTCCAACTTTAAAAAGTAAAAAGAAAAAAAATAACGCGCTAAGAGAAATTATCTGCGCAGAAAGACCACCTTATCTTCTTTCTTCTTTGTTAAATCTCTCCTTTTATCCTATTCTTGATCAAGTAGTCTCTTCCATATGTGAGGTTTTTCTTCTCCTTGCTAGTCCTTTTCTTCCTTCATTCTGAAAACTATGTATCAATTTACCTAAAAATATATATCAAAATATTGGATAATTATTTTGCTAGGTGTGTATCACTTGAATGCATAGTGTGTATCGGTGAATATTATGTTCTGAAAACTATGTATTGATTTATGTGAAGATATGTATTGAATTACCATTGGATGTGTATCAAAAAAGCTTATAGTATAAATCAGAAAGTCGATGAGTGTGTATCACTTGATCATGTAGTGTTTACTGGTGAAATCATATTCTAAAAACTGTGTAACGATTTGCCTAAATATGTGTATTAGGATATTGGATGACTTTATTGCTAGGTGTATATTAACTAGCAATATATTATATACTGGTGGACATCATATTCTGAAAACTATATATCGATTTAACTGTACGTATTTATTGGATTGTTACTAGGCGTATATAAAAAAAACTTACAATATATATATATCAGAAAGCCGACGAGTGTGTATCACTTCACGAGAAAAAAAAGGATCCAATAATGTTTTTTCGTTCATGATCTCTATTAGTAAGTTGTAAATTGATGGATTTGATTATTCGGAAAAAATTCTATTTTCACTTATCTTTCGAGTTTTGTAAATAAATATAAAAAATGTGGTAAAAAAAAAAATCTCAACCTGTATAACGTACTATGGTGCCCTCTGTCCTCTGATATGATTTTTGTTCAGGCTAACCCAACCAGATGGCCTCATGATTTGTACGTTCGAAACTGTGAAATAAATGTTATGATGCATGCGAAATAAATGTGGTTTTATCTTGAGAGTAATTGCTTGGATTCAATTTATTTTGAATGGGAAAAAGCTCTGGACTACGTACAATATCTTTCATCTTTCCTCTAGGCATCGGTTCATATGCGAAGTGCAGCCTCTTCAATTACGCACCGAGATTTCCATGCACAAATCTTCAAGCACGTGCGTCCTTTCCACTCTGACACACGTGCAATTCTCGTGCGTACCCGAAAGGGGAAAGCCTCAATCCTCATCCAGACCTACCTCTACCGGCATCTCATCGGCCGCCGCCAAAACCCTAACCCTAAACTCCCCGCGCCCCCCCTCCTCTTCCTCCTCCTCCTCCTCCCATGGCGAAGAGGCGAAAGCCCTCTCCTCAGCCAGATCCCTCCTCTTCATCTGAAGAAGAAGAAGAAGAAGAAGAAGAAGAAGAAGAGGAAGAAGAAGAGGAAGAAGAATCCAAATACGAGGAGGAGGAAGATGAAGCATCCGAGGACGAAGTAGAAGACGAAGAAGAAGAAGAAGAGGAAGAGGAAGACGAAGAAGAAGAGAAGTTAGACCCCTCGAACCGAGAGGCTATCCGCATGCTGTTGGAGCCCTTTGGCAAGGACCAGCTGATGGAGCTCCTCAAGGAGGCCGCCCTGAAGAACCCCTCCCTCCTCTCCCGGATCTCCGCCTCCGCCGAGTCCGACCCCGTCCACCGCAAGATCTTCGTCCACGGCCTCGGCTGGGACGCCACCACCGAGACCCTCGCTTCCGTCTTCTGCCAGTACGGAGAGATCGAGGAGTGCCGTGTCGTCGTCGACCGCAATACCGGCCGCAGCAAGGGCTACGGCTTTGTCCTCTTCCGCACCCGCGCCGCGGCCCGCAAGGCCCTCAAAGAACCCCAGAAGCGGATCGGCCACCGCATGACTTCCTGCCAGCTCGCTTCCTTCGGTCCTCCTGGTGCCCAGGGCCCTGCCCCCGACTCCACCGGCCGCAAAATCTTCGTCAGCGGCATCGCCGACCACATCAACCCCGAGCGCCTCCGCGCCTTCTTCGCCCGCTTTGGCGAGGTCGAGGAGGGCCCCCTCGGGTACGATCGCAACACTGGCAGGCTCCGCGGGTTTGCCATCTTTGTCTACAAGTCATCCGACAGCTGCAAGAAGGCGCTGGAGGAGCCGAAGAAGTTCTTCGAGGGATGTGAGCTGCACTGCCAGAGGGCGGTCGAGGGGCTGAAACCCAAGATCCCTTCGGGGGCGGCGGCGGCGGCTGGAAGTGCTGCTGTAGTGCCGGCAGTCCTGCAACCGAATGACCTGGCTCTCACGTATGCTTCGCAGTCGGTGCTGGGTCTGAATCCAATGGCGGGATTGGTAGGACAGACCCTCAACCCAGCTCTGGGGCTTCTGGGGCAGAACTCTGGGGTTGGGGTGCTGAATCCTGGAGCCGCGACAGTGGCGACAGCAGGGATATCACCCTCGTTGAATAGGAGCATTACAACTCCGCCACCTTATGGACTTGGATTAGGGCTTGGTGGGGGTGGGACGGGGGTCAATAGCATAAGTCCTAGTATTATTGGGAGTTATGGTTCTCAGGCAGCTTTGCAGGGTTGGGGGGTTTACCAGAACAGTCAGCTGCCTTCGACAACTTCGATGAGGTCTCAATCTGGCATTGGATCGATGGGTGCTGGCTTGCCATCGTATCTCGGGCGCTAGGTAAGTATTTCTGATGATCAATTTTTATGTCAAAATCTACTCCTATTTGTTGGATATGCAATGTTCATGCCATAAATTTTCTAGAAGTAAATGATTGATTTGAAGTGAAGACATTGACAAAAGAGGTTAAAAAAAGAAACGGAAGCATTCAAGCCTTGACAAAAAAGTATGATCTACCGTGAATAACAATGAGAAATCTGTAAAAAGTAGAACTAATGCCCTGGACATCTCTCATAAAAGTAGAATTAATCTCTAAGACTAACTTTGTTTTCTTCCTTTCTCCCTTATGGACCCTAGCTTGATTATGCTCTCCGGATGGTGTTGACTTCCCTCTGCCGAACATTGCTGCAAAACATTTGCCTGCCCTCTTGTTGAACATTGTTTGTCTAACTTTGGTTCTCCCTTCCCCTCTAATCTTCCTTAGCTCCTGTCGGTGAGCTCTTAGTCCTATGTGTCTGCCAGGAGGTTCTTGGCAATCAAAGATTGGATGGGGTGGGTATTCACACCTTTGTAGGCATCAAAGGCAGTTTTGGAGGGTTTTGTGTGTAAGGGAAAAAAAGTTGCGGCTTGATTTTCTTTTTAATGTTTCTTGATGTTGGGCTAGGCTAGGCTAGGTTTGGGGTAGCACTTTTCTAGCTTGATCCTATGTTGTTACCTGGCTGAGCTTGATTGATCTCAGTCTAGTTTTAATCTTACTTTCCAAAATACCTATAAAATGTGTCATTTACTTTCTGCAACAAAAATTTGAATAAAAATATTGGTACAGTTGGTCAAAATCGATCCTTTTTGACAAATATTTATTTTTATACTTATGCAAACTTCTTAACTATAGGGAAAATGTGGTAAGATATCCCCTGACAAAATGTGAAAGCCAATGAACTTGCTTATCTTCTTTTTTCTTTTGCCCAATGATTCTAAGTCTAAATATTGAAGAATATAAATGGTACTTATTTATTTATTATTTTTCCTTTCATTTATTTTTATAAAAATGCTTCAAAAGATGTTTAGGTGATTTCAATCCGAATTTTTTATTTCTTTAAAGAAAAAATATGTTTCACTTTTGTTATAAAACCTCAACATTTTATTTATCTGTTATTGTTGGTAGCTTTTGTCTCAGCTTTACGAAAGTGAATGATGGTAGCTTATGCATTATCTTCTGATCTAAAGGGCCAAAAAGAAAGCTCCATGTTAATGGAAAGCTTGCCTTGTAGCTCACACTAGTTGTGTACTTTTAATGTTTGTTGTTAAGTCTCTCTCCTCATGATTGCAATTTTTGCAATATATGTTTCTTGGCTTGAACAAACTAGAAATTTGATGCCAAAGATGATTAACTAGGAAGATATTGTGAATATGATTTCCCTCTACCAGAATCATGGTTTTAAATACTACTAGAAAGCGACTGTAACATCGGTGCCATACCATTAGGCCATATAGAGTACCTGGATGCATCTGGGTTGCTGAAACAACATAAAACATGGGATCTAGATTGAAACGGGGTGAAATCCATTGGGTTGATTGTTATTGAGTCTGGTTTGGCTGGTCGGACAAAAAAAATCGTGTGTTCCAGTTGAAACTGGTCAGTATCGACCGATATAGGGGTTGGTTCAACCAGTATGCATGCCATCTTGAGTGAGAAAACATTCTTTTTGGAGGAAAATGTATGGGGAAGGGTTTGGGGGCATGTGGGTTGCCCTTGCTCCATTTTGAGGCATCTCGTGAGGGGCTCTGCCTCTAATTTGAGTTGATAGCTAGAAAGAGGGGGGAAGGGGAATGGAGGAGTCTGAGGTAGGGAGCCCTTGCCGGCAGTATGCACATCAGAGTTGTTGGATTGGATGAACCTCTTCCCCTCCTTTGTTTACAGCCATAAATTGGCAAGAAGTGGGAAAATTAGGGAAAGCTGTCTCATTTTTTTTTTCAGTTGGCATGAAATTTTGATGTGTTGTAGGGTGGATAACACCATACAGCATAGTAATTGTTGTTTTCTTTGAGAATATTTTATTTTTTACAAATTATTATTATTCTTGGATTAGAATATTCATAATAAGTAGAAAACAAAATTTGGGATGGAAAAATTGTAGCATAGTCGCATTTGTAGTGTTTTTATACTATAATTTTTTGGTTTAGATTAGACAATCTGGTGGTGCATTTGGGAGCCCCGAGCATAAGCTCAAAATTGTGATCAATTTATATTATCCCATCAAAATAATCATCTAAAACACTTTGTTATCACACCCATCAAAATGCATCTAAAACACTACAAAAAGACAAAGTGACACCGATAGCCTTGTTAGACATAGAAACACAAAGAAATGAAAAAAACAAAGCAAAATGAAGTTTTGGGTGTCCATGTATGATGCTGGGAAGCAATCCCGTATTGTGTGTTGGTACAAGACAACAAATACCGTACTGGTTTGACAGACACCACCTTTGTACAGATTTTAAAAACCATGATTAGAATGCCTTAAGAGCTTACTCTACATAGGGATTACGGAAACAGCATGAAAGATGAGAAAACTTCTTTTCATTTAGAAAAATGAGCATAACATTGATTACTTTTAGAAGTTTTCTATCATTCCAATGACCCTGATATTCTATCTTGGCAGATTTGCTTTGCGCACCCTAGTATTATTTTTGTTCCAACTGAGTCCTAGGTTGTGTCTCTCCTCTTCAAAAATCATACAGATTATGTATTCCAATGACCCTTGTCATATATAATGTTTTAATCACACACTTGCATACACCTTGCATCAGGTTATCATGTATTATGGTGATGAATGCTGAATGATGGCGGAAATTTCCCGAACTTTCAGATTTAGAAAATTGAGAAAGAAACGACATTTGATATTGAGACTAAAGCTTTGTGGTATTCTGTTGCAGCAAGGATTACACAACAGAGCTTAGAACTTAGCCAAACTACTTTGTAGTCTCGATAATATGTCACCTTTTCACTTATGGGTAAGTTTGAAAACCTGTATGTGATAAAATCTTGCCCTAGTTCAGATGAAGGTGAACTGTTTGATATAGAATATAACCATTTTCAACAAATGAATAATTCAGTACTTAGTCTTGTAAGATAGAATGCCAATCTATGTTACACGGAGTTGGGTTCATGCGTCAAGTGCTGGTGTTGTGTCAAGCATTGGATCCTTTTGCTTTCTAAGTATTTTTTCCTTATGGAGCTGTGTCTACCGAAGTCCATGTTTCTGTTTCCTCTCTCTCTCTCTCTCTCGCTCGCTCTTTTTAACAAAGATGTTAACTTCTAAGCATAAGTCAAGATTGGTATGTGATTATTATCATCTTTTCAATAAAGATTGACTATTCGTTGATGTAAATCCTTTCAACAATGATGTTTGCTGTTGAAGCACTATTTAGGCACTTGGTGCCAGACGGTGTTCCCACTAGAGAACATTATCACAAAAGTGCATAATTAATGAGATAAAAAATTGAGGAGAACTTGACATATTACATATTTTTTTTTAAATGAAAGGTGGAGCTAGGATAAAGAATTAAGCCTATTTGTTTGTTTTAAGTGCGGTGAGTGGGAGATGATTTTACCAAAGTGACCTCGGCTCCTCTGGACGGATACCACTTTGGGCCATTTCTTCCATTTGTGGGCCATTTCAGTTGGCTTCTGATGGGCCAAATTGACTTTGGGTGCTTAGTTAGAGGCAACCAAAGATGCCTTCAATTTGATTTAAGAGTTAAGTGTTGCAGAAGAGAACTCTGCAGGTGAATTAGGTAGAATTCAATTATTTTCCTTTTTTATGTGATGATTCATTACTTTATTGGTTGATTTTTTATCAGAAATTGTTCTGAACATCTCCAAAATAAAATTTAGAAAATTAATATAAGTGGTATGCAACAGGTGAAACTGTAATTGTTGATTCAAACTGATCGGTTCCTTCTTCCATGGTTGAAGGAAGACTTGATTTTCTTTGCATCCAACACAAGCATATGAAGGTGATTGAAAATGATCGGTTCCTTCTTCCATAGTTGGAAGGAAGACTTGATTTTCTTTTATATGCATCCTGATCAAGTTAGAGTTGTGAAAGTTGCTAAGGGTATACTTTTTCTGGTAAAAAAACTATATAAGTGATGGCTTTGGTGACTTCAAAGAGAATGATAACTTTATGAAATATGTGTCATAATTGTCTGGACTAAGGGAGAGTTGCTAAAGCTCTATATGCTGAGAAGCTTATTATTTGGACAATAAAGCCCAAGTCACCTGCCTAGTAAGGGGAGTTCTTCAAAACCTGCCTGCTTGTAGATACAAAAGCACATATATCAGCATCTGTCACATAGAGTTTTTGGAAGGTTTGGGCAAACTTGTCCATTTAAAATCTATTGCGCACAAAAGGACCCTCATTACAAAAGTGAGGGATTCTTTGATCTCTCTCTCTCTCTCTCTCTCTCTCTCTCTCTCTCTCTCTCTCTCTCTCTCCGTGTGTGTGTGTGTATGTTTGTCGAGTTAGCAGCGGGCCTAAAATGCTGAATGTGACTCTCCATTTGATTTAGCCTTGGCAAAGAAATCTTAGTGATGATAAATTTCGGATTATGTGGAGATAAAAATATGTGAGAATAAAAAAAGTCATTAACCGTTTTAAATCTGAGTTAAAGACATTTTATTGGATTTCACTGCATTTTATGCACTAACTAGTGGTATATATCAAGATCTACATGGTTAAAAGTTGTTTTGGTTTGGAGAATACTTGCTCAAATTATCATTTTTGTACTTCCTATAATTTGAGTTAGTAAAATTTGGCTGAAGTCATAACTTTTGAAAATAGCCTGAAATCAGTGTATAGTACTTGAGAGGCAATGAACTTGTCTGTAGCTTGAATTTGTGGCCGTGGTTGTGGATTATCCAGGAAGGTGGGCAGGAGAAACTTTTACATATATAAGCTGCTTTCTTTGATCTCATAATTTTTAATGCCCGTAATCTATCCAGTGCTCTAATCATAGATGATGAGGTGATGTGTTTTCTTTCATATGTTCCCAATATGTGAAAAGTTGTAGATTCATAGATTGTCAGATGATGCTTATAGATTATAATATGCTAAACTTTTGGTTCAGGTCGACAGCCATGCTACAGTAGCATCGGCCAGAGCTATTGTTCTGCATGAAATATAACTTTTCATCTCCGAGTATATTTTTTTTTGTGATTGGTTGAGACTGCAAATTTATTCGACATTCAATGGATGCATGGAGATGGGGCATGGGAATTAAACTTATGATGAATTTCTATGTTGTTTAGATTTATTATCTCTCTTCTTCATTTCTTGCTTTCTTCATATTCATTTTCCCCCATGGAGACTTTGTTTTTTGGAAAAAATACATACAAGAATGTTACGAAGCTGCCATCTTCAAGCATGGGGTTTTTTTGAGTCATTGTGAAATGTTGTGACATAAGTTTGTTTCTTTCTGGCAGGAGCCTGAAGGAGGGACATGGAGATGTTTCCTACTCTTAGCAAAAAGTTGCAAGCATTTCAGCTACATATGTTGGTTAGTGTAGTTGGTGCCGTCTCTCATGTTTATAGCTGTACTCCGCTGTTGTTTGGCAGACATTTATTGATCACTGCTCTGGGTTTTTTGAGGATCATGTATCACCTAGCCACATTGTCAGGAATATTTCCAATCACCTTTATGTTTTATGATGCTTTGATTGGTAGTTGATCTAGGCCTTTTATGTCGTGAATTGATATGTCAGGCTTCTGCACCTGTCTGATTTATCATTACTTTTAAAATTAAGAGATCAAGGTTAGTGCTACTATGTGTATTCCATCGTGTTCCTGGAATGAACCCCAAGCTGGGTTTTTGGTGCCACAAGGGCTGGAGTGTTCTGATATGGCCATTCCTCCCCAGCAGTTCAGCCAAAAAATCTGGGGTACATGAATTTTTATGCTCGTCAAATTTATTGATTTGGACTAGTAGTGCCATCTTAAAGTTCAACTATTGTGTGGCTTTTGGTGGAGATATTCTGATCTTTAACACCAATAGAATTGGATCTCTTTATCAAATTAGAATTATGGCACAAGACAGTGGATTTCTTCATGTCGGAGGATATATCAACTGATCTGGAAATGATAAACATATTGAGTTTATGTTGGTTACCATTGTTAATACCTTTTGAACATCAGTGTTTGATAATCGATTTCTCAAGAAAAAAAAGGGTTAAATCATCTGCAGGAATTGTTCTGTTGGGAATGCTGTGTTTTGTTTAATGATGAATGTTCCATTTTGATGGTTCGATTTCATAATATAAAGTATCTAGTTATTGCACCACTTGTGTGATGGGTCGACCATCTTAGTGCTCGATCTTTACTTTCAATTGCCAGGTTGAAGTGCTTACAGAATAGGAGGATTGTAATCGGCATGATGTGGCTCTTGTGAGCTGCACAATAATTAAATTATCGTATTGGCTCTTCTGTTATTTTCAGGTCTTGAACTGCGTCCAGTGTTTCTGGGGTTGGAATTGAGGTAATATGGAAGTTGCCATATCTTGGCAAAAACACCGAAAATCTGGATCAATGTTGCTCGGAGAGGTCAGATTTGAAAATCTTATTCTGAATAGAAGGCTGGAATCCAACATAGAAGATTAGTGTCTTCAAGCGAAAGTAAAAAGGGTCTGACTATATCTTTTTTGTTTTAAGTACAAGAAGCATCTTTATGAATGATTTTTCTTCTAGCAATTGGATGTAGGAGGGATCTTAAGGGAGACAAGGTTCCTTTCACGCTATAGGAAGCATCCTATTCCATGTCTCTTTGAGCTGTGCTTGCTGCCAACGGTTGTCCCCATGTTACATTAGTTAAGGACAAAACCCATTTCTCTGCCTGTTCCACGTACAGTCCTCAAATGGGTTCTGTTTGTTCTCTCCTATTATCTCATCTAAGATGGCAGTTCATTTTGCTCTGCTTACAACTCCTAACAAATGGCAACTGAAGAGGGTCGGATATATTCAATTCAATCTTATCCTTACATGCAGATAGGTTGTTTCTATGTTTATAACTCGTGACCTCGAGATCACCAGCCCTGATATATCTATTTTTTAAATCACCTAAAATTCACTAGCTGTCTTTTGATACAAACAAATAAAACAATCAGGAGCCATGGTAATATGTTCAAATTATTCCATATGATGGCCAAAAACAATGAAAAGTATCTCCTTTCTCCATTCTTAAACCTATGAAGATCCTCAAACCATGTGAACACTTTGACTAATTGTCATTTCTTTCATGTTAAGGCTTTCATTTTAAAGTTTCCAGTACGAACCAACGCTTCTTGGTGCCATATATCTACCAACACTGTCATCGAGTCACAAATCCATGTCACAAGATTGTACCGCTCCCAGTAGCCCTTGTCTTCATTTCACTCACGTTCTAATACTATAGAGAGCCACGGAAAGAGATCCAAGAGTTGAGCAATTTACAACAAATCATACCTCACTGTCTACTTTCATGGAGAACTATCCGATAATTTTCCTTGCAGCATTTCTACGGTTTGCTTGATCCTGAATTAGCCCTATTACAAATGCGTAATTCTCCAATTAAGCATGTGCGAACAAATAAAGCTTTTTCTATTAATAGGTTGTTCTAGTGTCATCCAAGTAAGCAACAATCTTGACTACACATATATATATGTATAGAATTACTTTAGCATGATAACTGGCTACTGCATTGGTTTGATAAGTCTGATTAATTTTAATGGGATCTGCATGTAGCTCTCAAGAGGGTTTTGCAATTTGAGGACAGGTTCCATTTGTAGTAAATGAAGAAGCGCACCATCATCCACCACTGGACCCACTTTCAAGATCCTTTCCACTTTACTGACCCCATTCATCTCCTTTCCTCGGACTCAGAACTTATGCTTTGGTTCACATGTTATCTTTCAGCATACGTACCGATACCTTCCACGGCATTAACCCCTTATACTTCATGACATTTATGTGGGTGTGCTAAACCTTACTTAAACACCGTTGATATTTGTGTTTAACATCAAATGACAAGGTTATTCCATGGCAAACATGAAACATGAAATGACCAGTTGGCATCCACCTGAGAAAATGAGTCCTAGAAAAACAGTGTTCTTGAAAAAGTGGAGCTACATGGGGAAAAATCCACCTCTGATACATGGTGATTCTGATACATCGAGATTATATTTGTGAAATGTGAGAAGGTGGAACCAATTAACTGGCTAATTCAATTGGTTTTAGAAGGTCGATGAGTTCAATGATAACTTCATAAAAGGATCCCAAAGTGCCTCTTTTCATTAGAGCCTTCATGAAATCTGAGAGTGGAGATAATTTATTTTTCACCTGCTTGTCCATCACAGAAATATTCCTGCAGGATAAAATCCCACTCGTAGAAAATAGGCAACAGCACCAACATCTTTAGTTCATTACAAGGGGTTCAGAAACAAGTACCTTTAACTGTTATCTGATCCCTCCTCATTATCTGGAAATACAAACTGCAGATCTTCATTATCTCTGTAAACTTGGACTAAGGCTGCAGCTTTATATGCGAAAAAGCCAAACATTCCAGGAACAAGCTGTGAATGGAAAAGGAGATCCATTAGCAACTGAATTATACATATGGAACATGTCTGATCCTCATTTTTGCAAATTGAAATAGTATTGGTCAAGAAAATGAAATATCAGTGGAATATGCTCCGTCAGATATGTCTAAGCAACAACATTTTGATAGAAATAAAGGCGACAGGCTAATGTTTCAAGGAAAAAGACGCAGGAAAAATGGAAATGTCTCGAGTTTCAGCTTATAAGATTTGGATATGTGCCTACATGAAACTGATTCAATATGCCAGGTCTGCGCTCCTAAACTTAAACCAGAAGAGGAGCTTATGACCACCTGAGTTGAAGAAAGGAATGGATAATAAATTAAATATTTCCTTTTAATCATGTTGCTATGCTGCTCGATGAACAATTGTTGCAGTATCAAACAGCTCGAGCCTCCAAAATTTCAAATGATTTTACTGTCTCCTCATGTTGATATGATGTGATTTTAAATTGTTAAAATTGGGGAAAGAGCTATGTTGGTCATGCATTATATGAGATCTTTGAGTAGATATAGTCTGCTGCTAAAAAGAGTTGCCTTGTTTAAATCTCAAATTGATGAACTACTCAGCAGTTAGCACTATTACTCATCAAAGTAAATATCATCAAACCTACTTAGCTCGTAACTATAAGTTTTAAATGCATATCCGTACCATGAAACAACAATGTCAATTTGTTTCTGACATGCATTCCCAGATGTCTATGGTTTAGGGCCAACTGGCCCCTAAGAGACCAAAATGGACGGCAAATGCCAAACTCTATTATAACCATCGGGAGGAAACTAGATTGGTTCAATTCCTGATGGCTCTTCAAGTAGACTTTTGACTCTGTTCTGATACTATCACATTCTCTTAACTGTTGATGTCACCCTTTTAGAGTTGATGGTAGAAGAAACATGTGAAGGAATAACCACCTTCTCCACCATAGATAATGCGTCAATTCATGCAGCTGACTCACCATCCTCCCCCATACCCTAAACCTTCTGCAGGTCTGCCTAAAGGCATGCTGTTAGGATCCCTCGCATGTTGCAGAAGATTTCAGAAAAATTCAATGCGCAGCAGAAAGGCATGCGCGAAATCATGTTCATCGCATGAACGTAATTTTAAAAATCGTTTGTAGATATATTAGGATTAAATTCTTTTAAACCATTTTTGAATAATTAAGAAGATCAGATCTTCACCTTGTGCGGGTAAATATTCACCGCAAATATGATATTCGTGGATTTGATGGAGGTTCGATGGAAGCCGCACACGCATCCGGCCTCTATGGGTATCCACACGAGGTAGTGAACCGATCGATGCTCTCGTATCTCTCCGAGGTGCTAGCTCCCTTGCAGAGATGGCTTTAGATGGCTGAGGACCTCCCTTTGGATCAACTCTTGATTGCCTAAAGGAGGAAGAAGAAGAAAGAGCCAAGGAAGAAGATATAAGGGCCCTTTCGCAGCCTTTTCTTTTTCTTGCTTTGGAACCAAAAGGAAGTAGGAGGCCACGCCAAGCTTCCTTATTTCCTTGTTTGCTTGAGGCTCAAAGGAGGAAGAGGAAGGGTGTGTTCACGGCTGAAAGGAGAGGGAATAAACCATCAATTCGGCAGCCTCTTGAACCCATCCTTTTGATGGCGTGTGGATAGAGATGAGCTCTTAAATTTTAGGAGCTCATCTTTATCTCCTTTTTGAATTCAAAAGAGGAGGGGCGTACGCCCCTCCTTTTCTCCTCACGCCATCAGCAAAGGGAGGGGCGTATGCCCCTCTCTCTTATCCCATTTGGTTAGCCCCACTTAATCAAATTAAGTGGGGATTAGGTTAGGTCTAGTGCTAGGTTTCAATCCTATTGAAAATAGGATTAAGTGCACCCATTTGAATTTCCTCCAAATCCTAATCCAATTAGGATTTAATTGAACCATGACTCAATTGAACTCTTCAATCCTAATCTAATTTAGGAGTCATTAGATTAATTAGATTAAATTAATTAGGACTTAAGAAATCCTAATCTAGTTAGGACTTATTAAAATTTCAGTCCTAATCCAATTAGGACTCTAGAAATCCTACTCCAAATAGGACTCTAATTTAATTTGAAATCCTAATCCAATTAGGACTCTTAGAATCCTACTCCAAGTAGGACTCATGATCAAGTCCAATTAATTAAATCCAATTGATTAAATTAAATTGCAATCTAATTGCAATTATTCCTTCTTCAACTAACTCTTAGCGGGTTAACCAATTATCAATCAAATTGATTATTTGTGATTCTTAATCACAATTCAACCATCAGATCGATCAATACCTCTAATGTGTGTGATCCCATAGGTTCTATTCTGTCTGGTAGTGAGATATATTGTGATCTTCTATCACAATATCATTGAAAACTTCTTTTAATGGGTTGAAACAATTCCAACTCAACTCACCAGGGATCATCGATCATCAAGATGGTCCCTGTGAGTCTCACCATCCACCAGTGACACCTAGCAGCATGTAGTGGCAACCCAGCAGAATTGAATGATGAACCTCTAGGTGCAGTTATCATATGATACAGTTTTTCTATCGTGGATCCCTACAGAACGGAAGTCATGGATAACTCGTCAAACCCCATCGTCTGTCATATATCTAGATTTATTCGACTTAAGTTTGAAAGTGAAAAACTCTTTCTCCACTATGCGTACTGCCCCGGCCGAGGTCTTACGAATTTAGTCTTATAAATTACATAGGATCACTCCTTATCTACCAATGTCGATAGATTCCTTGTAGGCGCATATCCTACTCCTACAGTGAACCTACTGCAGCCAATTTATACTACATGGACCCATATGGCTAGAGACCATGTATGTGTGCAGTCAAACTACAACAACCTCACTGTGAATAGCCGAAGCACCGCAGGTCAAAGGACTGGTCACACTACTGCAACATCAAGCAAGTCACTGACGAGTGGATAGACATCCAAGTGACTTTTTATCTTGGTCACGCTC